>OY970794.1:11276533-11876533 GCA_963853775.1 Xanthia togata | reverse complement strand
ATAATAGCCAACACCTCAACTTTAGGTAAATATGCATCCGAATATCCGATCTCTAGTTATAATCATTAAAATCAGGAATAGAACTCCATAAGACAGCATAATCCTCAAATGTCATGATTTCATGAAATAGTCATCAGGATTACATGAACTTAGAGAGTGATGATTTTTTATGATTATAATTCTATAAATAAACATTTGATACAACCGGGAATCATATTTAGATCAAATTGCAAAAAAAACATAAGAAAAATTGAATTTCGCGGGGTACCTTGATGCTTTCGCCTTAAGGCGAAATGGGTCCCAAAGAAGAGGTTTTGACGCATTTCGGCTGCACGCAAAATCAATTTTTGTCCTCAAAAACTACTAATTTGCCTTATTTTTTTTCATGATTATTAAAATTGAAGATATTTTTTAGTGAATTATGAGGGCCAAAACACGATTGACATAATTTGGCTCGATACAAAAAAATCGCAAAGTTTCCTCAAAATGTAGATTTTTTATGAGAAAAAATGGTTTTATTCGATTATAATTAAAGCAATTTCAATCAAATTTCGTCTATACGTTCACCATAAAAGACTTTAGGGGATTATGGATTTATTTTAACGTAACAGCAAATAAAATCTTAAAAAAAACCTAAATATAGTAAATCGGGCTAAATCGGCTCGCGCTCAGAGTCCTGCGGGACGTCATCGAGGGTGGACCTGTGTCAAAATTTTTAAAAATACGCTCTCTCTGCAGTTGTTAAAAAAAAATCAAATAAATGAAGAACACATTAGATATGAAATTGCGACAACCCAGAAAAAATATTTCGTAATTTTAATATAGTTTTAATTCATAATATTGTTTTCGAAAGTGTGATTATTTTTATGCGATATGATGACGTTTAATTGTCATCTTACAATAGTGTTAGACACATTACAAATTATTATCGATAAAATTATAGTCAAGTGCGAGTCTTATAATTTTTTTTAGTCGTTTAAGAATAAGTTTTTTTAAAGATTTTTTTATCAGATTCATCCATGTTACAATATTTACTCTCCACCGAACTGTCTTTGCTAATATCATATTCTATATTAATAAATATACAATTGGTCCGGTTGTCGGTTGTATAAAAAATATTTAAAACAATTTTCACTCTGTCAAGAACAATTAAAATTAGAAAAAAAATGCTGTTTCGAACAAAAGTGCTATACTAACATGACCAAATGTATAGAACACGATAAAAATCGTAATTATATTTTTCGAATAGCTGAGCCAGCAACACAATTTTTTCTTGTGATTGTATCGTAGTGGCTCAGTATGAAAAATTTTCAGTTTTGAATACAAAAAGTCACTGGTTACGATATCGTATACGACACTTCTGTATACGATAAAAAGTCGTTCTAAAATGTCGATGTCCTAAAATAATAGATTCGATAAATTATAGCTGTAGCAGTAGGTACGTCACTTGGCAATAAAGTACGGCAATTGTTACTTCATGTATAGCTGTCAATATTTACGAATCTTCATGAGTGGTGGGAAACATCCAAAACAAAAAAATATGGTCACAGTATAAGCGAAACAGTACGACCATTTTTAGCCCATTCAACTTAATTAAAATCCTGAAGAAATAAAGATGAAAGTTTGTTTATATTGGAACGACGTGTTTTATATGGAATTTTTCGTTTTTTGTATGGAAAATATGAAAAAATATTACCTACATGTTGAGTGTTAGGGGTTTATGGGTTTCATAAAGGGGGTCGAATTTTTCATTATTTTTGCGATAGGACACACCATTTTCGAGATATAAGCAAGAGAAAAGAAAAAAAGACATTATTGTTTTTGCGCCGTCGAGGTGTTGGTGTGAATTTTAGTTCATTTTTTAATCGCGATTAAATACTTAGACAATCTAAACTTTAGGTGAAGAACGTAAAATTCTGAACAGCAAAATTGCCATTTTCACTAAATTAATAGCTCAGTGCCGTCAAACTAAAATATAGTTAAGTTGTGTCACTTAGTCTATTTCAGAATGGAAAATTGTCGGTTGACAAGAATAATCTAAATTTTGGTGATTTTTAGTCTAGTTTAGAGGCATTTGTGACAAGAGAATCGGCACCATTGAATGAATGAAACGGAATCTCAAGCCGATGTTGCTATCATAAAAATAATTTGTTTTTAATAACTTGCAATATCGGTTTCTCGTCGCGACATATAGAAGTGTCAAAGTGCCTTTTTCGAGAAATCTCGTCGTTTACGGTCATGTTAGGGATTAGAATGACGTCAGAATCGTAGACAAATTTCGACAAAACGAGAAAAAGAGCTTTCTCGCGCTTGTCATGTTAGCCCTGCAGAGGTCTAAACGCGCAGCCTTCAGTAGAAATTTCCCATTGCTTGCAAGTTTTTCATTTTAAGTGAATTATTAAACGCCTGCGTTCCTTCATATAATACCTAATGTCACAACACTGATACACTTATGGATTCTTACAGATTATTCATGACTACCTAACTATCACTAAAAAAAACCCGTGTGCAGTTTGTACATGGGATTTCTCATTAACAGTCACCTAACCATAGATATTGATTTTTATTAAAACCATAGATGACAGAAGAGGCCTAAACTTCATGTTTTTCTATGTACGTTCTACGAACTATCCCATATCACTATATCAAAAGGTAAAAATGTTGTTTCTTTAATTAATAAAATGAATTGACTGTCACAACACAGCACATTAGCCGATAACGACACCGACCCGACATCGACACTATATCGGAGGTCAGATGATCGGATACGTTTAGTGCCTACCAAACGCTTTTACATTGTCTTGCTATTGTCACCTATATCGTCGCAGACAGCGACCGACACCGATATAGGTACGATATCTATCGGCGAAGACACAGTGCGGTGAGAGTAGCGGCATTTTGTCACTTGAACACACTTTTTCGCACTGCCGACTTCAAGACGTCGATACTTAGCAATATCATTGGGCCGATAATAATTGTATCGATGTCGGTATAATAGCTGCCGACATATCGGTATCGGGCTGGTGTCGTTATCTATTAATGTGAAAACGCCGATTAGGTACACAGGACATTTTAAGTAATCATTTTAGTTCACTACACCGTACCTTAGTCCCATAAAATGTAAACTTATTGAAAAAAATCGAACCTAAGAAAAACTAGTTCAGTTGGTCAACTGCAAATATTTTATGCTGTGGCATGTATTTTTCGCGAAATGATCGGCAGTGAATCGTAAATAAATACGTCATTCCCCCTTAGGGGGAGGCGGAGGTAGCGTTTCAAAGGCCCACAGGCCCGGAAAATGGCGCCTTAAAGTGAGGAACCTAAAGGACTTTTATATGTTTCTCTAAAAAACAAAATTAACCCTTAGTACGGCGTAAATACTTCCCGGAAGGTCATTCTTTTTTTAATAATAACTACACGTTTTCTATAACGTAGGTATATATTTAACAATTTTAGAATGTGAATTTGCTTTAATAAAACGAAGGAAATACCTAAATTTGTGCGCGAACCACCCGTTCTTAGCCAGAGCCTCCACGATGTGAGCGGCTCTGGCTCTCGAATCCCCACACGCTAATAAACTCGGTGTTAGCTAACCTTATTAAAATTTACCCTACATTAATAAGTAAAAAAAATGTTTGCTACTTACAGTCCTCAATACCGCCTTGTAGAGTTTGCCCTTCCAAAACAATCTGTGACTTTTTGCCATATCTATGAGACTTGTTGCTCACTATGGAGAAGTTACCGCGACCAACTGTAAACAAAATGGAACATTTCATAACAGAGCGACGTTGGTTCTTCAAACAAGACTCCATAAACAAGTTTTAAAAGTTAATCGGGACACAAACATAAATGATTATAAGTAATGGTTGTAATTAATAACATATTATTTACAGCAAGAACTTATTTCTCATAACGGAATAAGCAAAAAGTTAAAAATACAAAACGAAATAAAAAAGACATCATTTAACAATCCAGTCTCAGACATAACAGTACTTTTTCCGTCATTTAAATTTGGAAGACTTGAGCCGCATTGTGATTAGTGCGCAGTCGCTTTGTTTTTTTTTGTACAGTATTTCATACATATGAATACAGAAATCGGGGTGTAAAAAGACCTATCACATAGCCGTTCGCTACGCATTATGTACATCAAACTATCGCATTCTTTACATTGAGCAAAAATTATTGCTGGGAATCCATTGATATACTAAAAAACCTTTATTTTTGGTGTAAATAATCGCTGTTTAATATAACGCACGTAAATATTATGCTTAAGGTATATAAAGTTAATTTATAACATTTAAAACGACACTTCGTGAATTTTTTTTACTTGGACCTTCAATATCTCCGTTACCAGAATCTTCCCAGATATAGTACAGAACAAAAAAAATATCACATTGACAAGGAGTACAGTGACTCTTGGCTTCGTTAAGCATCTTTTTACACCCGTTATAGATCGGAGCGCACGCCCATTTCGAATTTATACCGTATTGTTCCCACTATAAATATCGATATTGCTGGACGTGGATCTGAATACCGCAGGCCCGAGCGGACTTTCATTTTTTTTTCTTTATGGACTTAGCAATACAGTCGCTAGTGAAATGTGAATACTCATTCAACAACTGCGCACATAAGAACTGTCTTTAGGACCGGTTTAAAACTTCGGACACAACATTATATTTGAGACCAACACAATCACACACTTAAAATACAAAATCTTGTGCTAAGGGACGTATACACAAGGTCACAACTCTGCAACGGGGTGCATTCAGACATGAACATAAGCATAAGTCTGCTGCCACAGAACCACTCGCCTTTATTCTTACTGAATTTTGCCTTTAATATAACTGTAGAGTTTGCTGCAAAAAGGAAACATTTATTCAGATAATTACTGGTACTAGTGACTAAAATACAAGTTCAAATTAAATTAGCTAGCAAAACCCCACAGAGGAGGGTATCGATATCTTATGACATGACGACAAAACAAAAAAAGGCGTTCATCCAAAAAGGTTGCAAACGTCGCAAATAGCTGTCAAATATATACCTGTTTTCATTAATTTGACAATATAACTGTATGGAAATAAGAAATATGGCTAACTAGTGAACAATAGCAACGTTGTAACCGTTTTAGATGGAAAAAAGGCATTTCTTAAAGTTTCCAAATACTTTTTTTACATCTAAAATTAAATATTCGATGTTACCATATTAATTATTGCATTTCATGATCAATATTTTAGTTCACTAGTTAGCCATATTTCTAGTATTTCAACTTTTTGGATGAACGCTCTTAAATTTTAATTTCAAGTAATTACAGTACCAGCGGCTGCGGCCTAGATAGACCGCTGTAATTACTTGAAATTCAGAGTTTATTTTTTGGCTGTTTTATCGCTATTAGATATCGATATCGATCACGTCTACGGCGTCTCGCTAGGTAATTTAATTTGACCCTGTAAACAGTAAACGTAGATCCATAAGATCCATTACATCTTCATATTCAGGATGTTATGACAAGAAGATAAGTTAACAAAGATGGAATTATTTTTACTATGGATATGTGATTTTAGTATAAAAAAGAATTAGTAACAAAAAGTTTTATAAATCAAAATACCTATAGGTCACTGAATTCTACTCATAACACCCTGCCTGATTAATTTTGTAATGCACCATTTAAACTTCGAATTGTAAAGGCACGATCATAAAAATATACATTTGGACAGCTCGGTAATAATATCTGATTTCATGATTCACCCAGTAAAAACTGTTGTCAAGATGACAGCAAATATATGTGATCCTTGTGGAAGGTGGAAGGCATATAAAAGTGGGAGCACAAATATGTGACATTGATGGAACACCAAAATTATCTGATATCAAAAATATAGGATGCTGCATCAGATTCAAAAAGATCTGTCACCTATAATATACAATGTGGATCTGGACTTACGACATTAAATTAAAACGAGCACAGTACTAGTCCATAGAAACATTTTAAAATACGAAGATTAGCAGTTAATGGAAAATTGAAAAATTGCAATTTTCAAACAAAATAAATAGCAGAATCAACTGCATAAAAAGTAAACACGCTTTATCTACGAAAAGTCACTAACCTGTTGCGCGGCCCGATGTGGGTCGCGGCGGGGGGGCGTATGACACCTTTCTCTGTCTCTCAAGCATATTGAGACGTAGAGGATAGAATCGTACGTTTTGCACAGGTTCTTGACCTTACAATGTTTACCTATTATTACGGACTCAGATCTACATCATGTTGAAAAATAAGAAAATGAAAAATAATTTCCTGTGGCTAAAGTATTCATTGGATTTGATTGATTTTTTGTATACGGGTAAAGAACATGACACTCTTTATGTGGTTTTGAGGAATGTCAATCGTCCTGCTCCACATTGTATATGCAATATATAATTAAAATTCAGAAGAATGTGATACCTCGTTGTTATCAAAAATATTTGACATCACTTTGGTGTTCCTTCGATGTCACATATTTGTGCTGCCCCACTTGTATGTCTTCCACAAATGATCACATATATTTTCATCTTGACGACAGATTTTAATGGATGAATGATGAAGTCAGATATTATTGCCGAGCTGTCCATAGTAATATATTTATGCTCGCGTCACTGTACATACCTACTTATATTTGGAACCAAATTCAAGATAAATTATGAAATCTTTACATAAAAGTATCTTATATTACTGTTATACGTATAAATATTATATGAAAACTAATATTTACCGCTATTGATAGCAAACTCCTTTCCGCTGAGAATATGGTGCAGCAGATTCTTCATCTCAAAAGGTGACAAGTTCAGCAAATGTTCGGACGCCTCCTCGCCACCGCATGATAGAGTTCGTGATAACTCTGTGGCCATTACCTGTACAAAAGTATTTAATCACTTAACATCATGGACAGAGAAGTCACTAAATCATAATGAGACAAGGACACACTTATTAAATACTAGTAAGAGTAAACGAGACAGAAATAGATTTTCTGTATTTCCTTCGCGTATGCAAACTTTTTGTTTGGCCCCAGTTGTTACTTTAGGGGCATGAGGAACAGGGTGTAAAGTTCACTCATCCACCATAGAAAAGGTAGGATCCTCCAACCAGACGGGTGTTGTGTCTGGCGGGCCGACTGTTGATTTCGGATAGTCTTATCTATGTCGTTCGCGCGGTAAACTCTAATTGCGCGATGCAGGATTTGTGTGACGTCATGGCTTTGATGCGTAGTTCGTATGTGGCGGTGTAACCGCTACATCACTCCCCTCCGGAGACCGGAGGTCGATAGTGGGCTGAGTCTTGTATCTTGCGATGCTTCACAGTGCCAGTGGAGGTTCCAGTGAGTCGGAACCGGGTGTCGCATAGTTCACGGTGAGTCGGAACTGTCTGCGGTGATTCCCCAGTGAGTCGGGGTGGCGCTGCGTCACGATCCAGTGAGTCGGATGTGGTATAGCACCGGGTTGTGGCTGACTGCTAGCGTCGACCAGGAGAGGGTAGAATGGGCTCTGCTTGTGAGACCGGCCGAAGATGCAAGTGCTGTGCCAAGGTTGCTGATGAGGCTGAGGGTGATGACCAGGAATGCGCGTTCGCTGCATGCTGGTGGTCAGGATACCCGTTGAAGCCGAGGGTGCTGGCTGTCTGTGTGACTCGCCTCACGAAAGCTTGCGGGAGTGATGATGATGATGACGTCACGCTGAAGTAGTTGCACGAAGGCTGCGTTGACGTTCATACTCGGGGTCACCAATTTAGGGGCATGAGGAACAGGGTGTAAAGTTCACTCATCCACCATAGAAAAGGGAGGATCCTCCAACCAGACGGGTGTTGTGTCTGGCGGGCCGACTGCCCTACTGTTGATTTCGGATAGTCTTATCTATGTCGTTCGCGCGGTAAACTCTAATTGCGCGATGCAGGATTTGTGTGACGTCATGTCTTTGATGCGTAGTTCGTATGTGGCGGTGTAACCGCTACATTACAATTGGGGTACCAAAATACGACTGTCACGGTACGATTTCTTTGAAAAGTATTATCGACTACATTAAATAGTACCAGTTGACAAGTGACATAAGGTATACGCTGATAGCTAATCTATACAATTCTCATAGCGTTCATAAGTCCATTAGCAATCTCACAAAGTAATAGACTAATACTATAGACACGCACACACACTCACTTTGTTTGCAACTTATAGTAGTTCATAATTTCTACAAACAAAACATAAAATAATAAAAATAGGTACCTGAATGATAAGTCCGACACGCAGCCGCAACATCTCAAGGAAGAGTTGAGGCTCAGTGCGAATGAACATGGCGAGGTAGACCAGCAGCTCCTGAGTCAACATGGCCGTACTCTCGTCGTCGCCGTACGCCTGCGCACAACAACAAATGCATGTATTATCTCATTTGTGCAATTTCCTATGTTAACGGGTGTAAAAAGACGCTTAGCGAAGCCGAGTCGCCTATACTTCCGTAAATGTGTTTTTTTAATTTTCGGACTGGTACCTGGAAACCTTTGTTAGGTTATGGAGGAATTGAAGGTCAAGGTTCCAATTATTTTTCGCCAAAACAAGTTTTAAATGTTATAAGTTAACTTAAATTTAAATAGCCCAAAAACTCCAGTGCCGTTGCATGCAGCCATAAGCACAAGGTTTTGCGTGCGTTCCATTGCGCGATGCCGTAAACGACGTTTCTCACAGCAAAAATAAAAGTTTTTTTCCAGTTTTTTTTAAAATGTAGGTACATATTGTGTAGATAACGACTATGTGATAGGTCTTTTTACCTTGAATTCAAATACAGGGTGTATTTGAATTCAGAATTATTGATAATTATTAAGTTTTGGAACATCAAACTAAATGTTATACACAACAAAATTCAAATTCTATTGCAACCAAAATTTAATTTTATTCAGGATCTTTTTATTACAAATGGTCAATCAAAAATCAACTTAGAACACACAATACTAAAGTAGATGGTGGAGTAAGTGGCGATGGAAAGTAAATTATCTAAGATTATGAATTCAAGAAGGTACATACTCGTATATACACTTATTTCTGTCCGTAAAGTCAAATGTCTCTGTCAGATTATTTGCTGCGACCACATTTCCGCGAGGAGGTATCCGGGAAGTTGAATTCAATACTAACATCCTACGACTTTGACAGCTCCAAGCGCACAGTTATAAAAATCGAGTATGCACAGATGGTCACCCATCCACGGACCAACCGCGGCAAGCGTAGCTTAACCTGATTGATCGACCAGTGCGGCTGTTATTACTTAGCCACAAGCCCCTCTTGGCATGATATCATCAACAGCAATAAACACAAAATACATGCAATTGCATTGATTCCGTGAAGGCATTAACAAAAACTAATGAGGGTTTACAAAGTTACGATGATAAGAGAAGTAGGTATGAAAGTTAGTCATTTTTATATTAACAGTTTTTATTACCTTTTTCTGTTCATTCCCCTGATTTTCATGACGAAATGACTGCATGCAACAAATATTAAAGCTTTATTATAGATAGTGCAATCCACGACGACGCGCCCCACTCCGCTCCGCTCCGTACTAAAGCTCACAGTACAGTAATCGTGGAGTGGGGCGCGTCGTCGTGGATTGCACTATCTGTACGTCAATATTATAGTCATGGTTTGATTAATTCAGACTCATACACGTCTTGCTAATTATTTTGCTAAGGAACTGAACATATTTGTATGGAACGGATCGAATTCGATTTTAAAAGCATAAAAATAATGTCCACAAGGATCGTCTTGAGCGCGTTCAAAAGAAATTTACCAGGTGCTTGCGGTTTAAAGACCACAAATGCCCTTACAGAGCCGATTACGCAGAACGGCTAAATTATTTTGAATTAGACTCATTGAAGCGACGAAGGTTCCTAAATGATGTGACAACCCTATATAAAGTTGTTAACGGGATGACTTCAACACCAGACTTGCTTAACAAAATCAGTCTAGACGTACCTCGTCACTCTCACCTCCGGTCGAAGCGTACTATTAGAACGTTTGCAACTAAACAGTGTCGCACAAATCTGGGCCACCATGCTCCCCTAAACAGAATGTTGACCTCCTACAACAAAGCTTTTTCCATTGACAGTAGCATTGACATATTCGCTGACAGTCTGTCAAATTTTAAAATTAAAATCATTAAAATCGACCTGTGATTCGGTCCACTTCTACTATTTTAATTCAATAATATTTTTGTTTTGAATATAATTATTTTTTATCAATTTAATTCAGAATAATCATAATATCCCTTAATAATGTAATTAATGTTCAATTGTCGACTTTAATAGTAATGTTTGATTTTTATTTTATTTTTAAATGTAATTTCTTTCTTAGTTATTAGTACTTAATTTAATTTTAATTTAAACAATATCAATATCAATGTAATTAAGTTATGTTTATATTTTTAATTTAACTTTTCCTTGTGTTCTTTATTTTCGATAATTATTTCAATTGTAATTCAGATTCGTCCTTTTCTTTTGTGAATGATGTGCATGCCTTTAAGTAACTTATTTACACAGAATCCCATCGCAAATGTCTGTAAATGTCTTATTTGTAAATAAGTTGTTGGTGTGCCTATATCAAATAAATAAATAAATAAAAAATGCCATTGGTATTAGCCAGAAGGAATATTATTATTACATTAAAATTTAAGTCTCGTCTCTCGTCTAGTCAATCCGTTCGATTCGAGTTCTATTCAAATGAAATCTACCAACTACCATGGCTACGTCGCTATTCAGTCACACAAATATATTTAGTCCCTGAGTTAAAGCAGTACCCGACAAGACCTTCTCATGACAACACAGCAGCAACATACCTGATGGATCAACTGCCTAAGTTCATTCTCTGGCAGCGGCGCGATGATCGTATGCTCATTATTAGGCGGCATGCCCACTGTGATCTGTTTCTGTCGGACCAGCAAGTCTGTAACCGCCTTAGCGAGGTCTTCTACTCTCTTGCCGAGCATGCCAGCCGAGTGACGGACGAGGCCCCAAAGTTTTTGGGAGCATGCTTTCTCGTAAAGGACTTTTAGGAGATCTTTTACTGTGACCATTTTGCCGTTTTCTTGCATTCCTGTAGAAAATTGTTATTATGAAGAAGAGTCTTCAACAATTTAAGTGATGTTAGAGAAGAGAAGCTTGTAAGGTCTCCGCATGTAAAGAGTTGAGGCTGATTTTCATTGGTCGATAGGACTCGTATGCGGGAGATTTTTGTGAAGCATGCCGCCAGAGGGCGCGCATGCAGGGACCGTTTTCATTACTCGATAGGCCCCGCATGTGGGGTGCTGGAGATTTATATTCTGGTCATCTCTTAGCTCCCATGGCTTATTTTAATTATTTTTGTTTTTATATTGTTATTATGGACGCTTCTAACGTTCAGGTTTTACTACGTTGATCTCACATGTATAATTTCAACATGAATGATGTAACCAATGTTTTGTAACAATATTCTGATTTAAAAGAGTGTCCATGGAGTTTCTTGCCCGTTCTTCTCCATAGGAACCTACGCTTTGGAATGGGCAACTAGCTTCATCTTTCTGACTGACCGACCCCTTGACAATTCAAAAGTAGCTGTAATTGGTTTATTTGGAATAAATGATTTGAGTTTGAGTTATGTATAGGCCATAGGGCGATCCCTATGGTGTGCTTTAAAATCTCCATATTCGGGGAACTGTTTTCATTCGTCTATAGGTAACGATTACGGTAATCGGAGAAAGGTAAACACTTTCATTGGGTGTGAGTTTCCGCACGCCGACGTTTTACCGACCTATGAATTTCATTGGTTGCTACTCCCGCTACGAGGCTTCCCCGCAGACGGTGTACCGACCGCGTTATCGACTTATGACTTTCATCATTCGATAACGCGGCCATTCTCCCGCCTGTTGGAAGTCCCCGCATGCCATATATCGACCGAGTTATCTATGAATGAAAATGAATGGCTCATTTTCATTCATCGATAACTAGTTTGCACATCGTGCTTCTATTTAGTTTTCGATGCTATCGATAACTAAACGGTAGTGTCGGTACGCGACCATGAGAAGCGGGCTATTTGTCATATTAATTTTTGTGTATCATCTTTCGTCTCCCTGAAAAGGGACGAAAGTGTGTAACAGGAAATCGGGGAAGCCGGTGCTTGATTTGGCCGTCAGAAACGACCTTACAGGCAGCACACAAGTCAGATAACTGGCCAACAATTTAACCTTATACAGGGTTAAGCTTTATTATATATGTATAGAAGCTGTGTGTATTACGAAGTCCTGTATTAAAGTTTTATTTTGCTATAATAATGCTATTAGCTGATTTAGTTTAGTAATTTGCGGGTTTTATTTCTTAAAACTGAATAATCATCATAAAAAGACCTGTTACTCAAGCGATTGTGTACCCTTTTGTATAACATTGGTATAAAATTCCATTATCAAGCATGATACTGGATAAGTTATATTATGTTCTCTTTTAATTGTATTACACACCACATCTTGACAGTTATTCAGCTGCTGTATAAAATAGGCATTGTTTCTGTTATGAAGCATATAGTAACTTAGCAGAAATTAAGATAGCTGTTATAACTACTTTATGTCGCTTTAAGTACGAAATTACCGTCATCTGCAGCTAACTGTGGTTAAATCAATAGTTACAGATTCTTATGCAGAAGTTTGCTGGGTATTCACGAAAAGTAGACATTTTTTAAGCTAGAAGAACTATTCTGGCAACGTAAGTCAGCATTTAAGCGGCTAACTGTGCTTTGTTTTGCCACTACCACTAACCACTAGGTTGTGTGAAAATGCCTCCTTACAAAAAAAAAATTAAAAAACACTGCAATTCATGGAAAAATAGAAAAAGAACGGGAGGCATACGAAGAAAGTGATTGCAAGAGTATGAAAAGATAAAAAACTCTATTTATGCCAATACACAAACGACTGAAACAAGTTCTTCCAGTTTATATAATCCAAGTAGGACGAGTCAAGTGCGACAACAATCGATAGAAATGGGTTCCGTAAGAAATGATTATGAATCTACATTGTATGAAGATTATGAATCAATTCAAACGTCTGAAGATAGTGATACGAGTTCCAATAATTTTGAAAAAAGTGAAACGGAATTTGAAAAAAAAATAATCTTTCGTAATAACTTTAAACAATGGGCCATAATATTAGTTGTCATCAATCAAAGATTGCCAGGAGTTCTGCCAGTAGACCCGAGAACATTATTACAGACTAAGAGAAACGTTGTAATAAAAAACCAGACCATGACCCGATGGTTAGGCTTTTATGATACCATTATAACAAAGAAATGTAATAGTAAAGTAATAAAAAATAAAAAAATCTCGAGTCAGATTTGTTTTTCATTTGCGGAACTATGTTCCATATAGATTGTTCAGTGTTATGGTGTTAATAGCGTGTCCAAGTTAATGGTAAACAAAAAGTCACTCAGACACATCAGTCACTTACTAACTCAGTCAGTGACTCTTTCACTCGGTTACTCAATCACGCACTCAGTTAATAATTCACTCACTCACTCGCTCACGTAGTCCCTCACCCAATCAGTCGCTCACTCACTCAGTCATTATCTACTGAGCTATATTCTGATAATGCATGTGTTTGGGTTTCTTTGTGCAATAAAGAATTTTGTATTGTATACAAACTGTAAATGCAGATGATTGATGAGTAACTATTAAATATCTATAGGTATATATGATAAGAATAATACTTGATCTCAAGTTATTTACAAAAAGTGTTGGCTGTTTGACTAATTATTATAATAGGTATTTAAGTTAATTCTAATAAAACAATTATGTTAGTCAATCAGTCTTCCTTTTATTTTCAGTTCAAAAATCACTGAAGAATAATTGCCCGATAAATCACTACATATCAAACAATTACAGTGAACAAAGTATGAAAAAAAAACAAGTTATAATTCTGATTATTGAGTAAACGCAAGTGTTTTACTCGGGATTCTATTGACAGAACGTTTATTAAAATTCTAGCAAATAAAATTAAAATCGTAATAAAGAAATCAACAAAATAGAATTTAACTTATAGCGTTACACATTATAGGAACACAATACTTTCATAAGAAACATCTTCTTTCCTTAAAAATATTAAGTCATAAAAATAATTAAAAAAATCAACAAGATCTATTCATCCTCTTCAATTATAGCTTCGTTTTCATTACTTGGATTATTTTCGCCATCATTGTTTGTATTATTATTGCCATCATTCTTTGTATTTTCGTCACCATCATTATTAGTATTGTTTTCACTGTCACCATTAGTAATATCTTCATCATCATTATTCATCATATCGTCGTCATCATTATTATTAGCTGCACTTCTTTGATTTTGAGGCTTACGTTGGACTCTTTTGGGTTGTGATTTCCTTCTTCTTTTGGTATAACTACCATGGTACCATGGTATTTTGGTATGAATTAACATTCATCCTCTGCTTCTTCGTATGTACGGTAGTTTCTTCTTTTCAGTAGACATTTATAGGTCAACCAATCTAACTGGGGCTGGATATTATCATTTTTTGCGAGTATTGACTTCCATGTGTCCGGCACAGTGCATAGTTCTACCTTGCCTTTTCGACGAGTTGACACAATTTTAACGGCATGTTTTCTGAAAAATATCAAAAATCTTAATAGGTACGTAAGTAGGTACATCTGGCCACTTGAAATAACCTAAATATTTTGTGCAGGGCACAACTTATAATCTACCCACATTAATAGTGCAGCGGCTCAAACTACCTATTTCTGTCACTCATCAACTTTTTAACCCGTATCTCTCTAACTGACTTATTAATGCGACAACTATCCGCTACACTCCACAAACGGCCGTACGCATGCACTCAGATCGCAGACTGACGCACGCATGATGTGTTAGTGTTTTACGTTTGAGACACCAGCCGCGCGTCCGCACCGACCGAGGAGAGTAAACCTGCACACAAGAGGTGTAGTTAGGTAGTACCTACTATACTCATTTTTTTATCTGCAAGACTGTACCCACGAAGTGGTCCCTATTAAATTTGGAGAGGATCTGATCATGGACTTGGTCATAAAATCTAGATGACAATGCATGGTTAGAAAAAAAAGCTTTAAAAAAAAATGTATTTTTAAACTTTTTAGTTTTTCATTTAATTTGTTACTTAAATCTAATCTTTTTGTCTGTAGTGCTAAAAAACTTTTTGTCTGTATTGTGAATGCACACTTTTCATTACAAACTCTTTGGTGTAGTGACTACTCCACTAGCTTTGTGAGGAGGTCACGGGTTTGATTCCCGGCGGGGTCCAAATTAGAGTAACTAAAAAAAAAATGGTGAAAAAAAAAGCTTTTTAACAAAAAATACTTACCGAGTTCAACACTAAAATGTTTAAAATAGGTAATGACTTTGGAGTCGGTACCACTTTGAGCAGTATCACCAGTACAAAGTGGTACCGACTCCAAAGTCATATACCTAGTCGTATTTTTAACGTTTTAGTGTTGTAGTCGGTAAGTATTTTTTGCTATAAAACTTTTTTTATATTGAATATTAAATAATTATCTTATGTTGATAAGAGAACATAAGTGAGATGAAAAGAACAAATAATATAAGATGTTGATATACTGTGGGTTTTCATTACTATATGACTGAATCCTAATTGTTTGATTTACAGTACGAATGTGCGTGATTATAGAACAGTTATCGAAAAAATTTGAGTGCAGACCACTTTTAACCAGAGCATAACTTAATAAGTAGGCAAATAAGGTCTGTTATGCAGACATAAGACGATAAGCCGCTGTGCAATCAGATTTTATTCAGAATGAGCGTCGCCATATCGAATAACATAACCTATTATATTGATGTGGAATTTTATACTCAAATACTCAAGTTTCATAACATTTAATCGGTATGATAATCTTATAAAAGTATTACAAGGTTATTTTTGAACCCTAAAACTGCATAAAACATAAAAAAATATTTCACACGTAAAAACATACCAATAGACGAAATGTTGTTTATTTCTTCAAAACCCGGCTTATCAGGTAGCGCGTGAAAATTTTACACGAAATGTATATATAAATACACGGTAAAGTTGTATGCGCACCTACAATTTTTTTCTTAAAGCATAGATAAGGGTAAAATTTACTTACGATAGGTAATATAATTTGGCCATTTAATTATATTTCAATGTCGCTGCAGTCACGCTGTTCGGATATTTGTCAATTTCAATTTAATTTGATTAACTTCTTGTTATAATACACTGAAATAAGCTAAACGCTGTGTATCATCTGAATATCTGAGCTTTGAAGGACTTAACCATAGTTCATTCATCATTCATTCATCATCTGGCTAACAGAGCTGTAATACTTGTATTAAAGAACAAAATGCTTTTATGCAGAAGATACTCAGCATGTCGTACAATTATTCAAAACATATTCATCTGTTACGGTGCTATTACACAGCTATTAGCAGTAAAATGTTGTGCCCAAATTGCTTGAATAACGTATGAGTAAGCGCCAAATCAGCTAATTACGTTAGTCTTATTCAGCAATTAGTTTCTACGACTGCTGTTAAAAAAAACTTACTCAGAAGGTTTGTGCTGGCTGGGTTGTCGAGGCCCCGCACCTTTATGTTGCTTATTGCCAAGGTGAGATGTCAGATTTTAATATGTTACACTTCATATGCGATACTGTAAGGCTCGTTTTTTTTTGCTATTTACTGTACTTGCATTTTTGTTTAAGAGCGTACCGACCATTTGCCTTTTTCTCAGTATTTTTCTTTAAGTGTAAAGAGTAAAGAAAATAACCACATTTTTGTACTTTTTCAATGCTTTTCGTTGATTTTTTCATCATATTGCTCTTAAATAAAAAAATATCGCGCATAAAAGCTCCAGTCATGTAAGAACTTTATTTAAGTAAATTAATCATAATATAAAATTACTTATTTATATAAAAAAGTAGTAAAATTCGGAAAAAATTACTCGATAAGAGGTAACGTTGCCTATTTATTCTATCGAGGCAACTTTATCAAATCGTGTTTCCATCGCGCATAATGTCTAGTATATATCCCCAATAATACCAATACATTTCCCTACATTTTAATTTAATTGTTTACTACTTCAAACAAGCTTAATAAAAACATGTTTGTTTGTAAAAAAAAAAGCCCTTTTATACACTAGTCTCTATGGCACCCGCAAATTTTTTAATTCACTTTTCAAATATTCAATCGCAGCGACATGCGTTTCCATTTTCGAAAAACATTCACTGACTCACTCCCTTTCCATCCTCACCCACTCACATACAAATCCAAGTTTACCTGTACTAAAATCAAGTCCATGCGTATCGACGAGGTACTGCAGGATGTCTCCCTGCTCGTCCAGACTCTCAGTCTCTCTCAGCATGGCGATTAGTTCGTCAGTCTCCTGTTCAGCGTACACCGAGTTTGACTCGGAGGTCGTCCGGTTGCGCACGACGCCTGCTAGGTTCTTGTTTATTATTGCTGGAAATATTATGGCAGTACGGTACTCGAGTACAAGCACATCGAGTTGACAGAAAAAGTAAAGCGATGTGACAGAGATGAAGATCTATAAAAGATCTTCTTCTCTGTCACTCATAACAAGTAATAGGATATTCCGATGCATATTTACCTAAAGTTGAGGTGTTGGCTATTATGGAATGCACTTTTGTATGGAAAACATTCCGGGATTCTGAAATCGACAAATTTAGAGTTCTGCTTATAGAATCGAATGTATATAATATTGACTTACGTTCAGGTGTCGGATAATATGAAAAGCAATTTTGTATCGATCGTTTTACTTTTTGACTACAGAAATACTAGCTAATGTTGTAAACTAGGTTGCTAAACTGGCACAGCACATAGCGACAAACAACTCGATGCCTTGAGTTTCGTAAAAAAATGTTTACAGTATATTATTTTTTATATTAACACCGCGAAATTAACCTTCATAAGAGGGTTGATAATTCCTTTCCATACCATGTATCGATTAGTTGTGCATTCCCGAATATTCTGGAATTCCGGGATTAACATGAAGAAAAAAAATTAAGAAGCCGCTGCCATAATATCTTAGCCAAAAAATAACTTTATGTAAATATGCATCCAATTATCCAATCAGCAGAGATTAGATAACGGTGTTATAGTCGCATTCTACAGCTCGGTGAGCCATACTAGCGCCTGGATACTTCTGAACCGCGCTCTCGCCTATTTTAACATAGGTCATAAAAAAAATTAGCAGCTAACTTGGTTGAGAAAAAATGTACGGCTATTCCCATGTTTGATAAAAGGAAAATAGGCATCCCGCAGTTTTTAGTTAGGAAAGTAGATGTAATTGTTGTAAGCTAAAGTTCAAAGGAATCGTGCCCGAATCATGTAGCTTACCTTCAGGCGGCGAAGGGGACTTCTCTTTCGTCACTTCAATGGAAGGGGTGTTGGCCAATAGAGTAGTAGTGGATGTTCCTCTAAAACATTACAAATAATAAATACTAACTTTTGCCCCCGGCTTCGCCCGCGAGGAGGTCGGAAATTATGTCACGGCAACGTACTACCGAGATAAAAAGTATCCTATGTCCCAGGTCATGGTGGCAAAGTGAGTTTGTTTGTTTGTTACGCTTTCACGCTAAAACGGCTGAACGGATTTTGAAGAAATTTGGCACATGGGTAGACCATGACCTGGATTAGGACCTAGGATACTTTTTATCCCGATATTCCCACGGAATCGAGACTTATGCGTGTGAAACCGCGGGGCACAGCTAGGCTATTTCATAATATTCATCCTAATCCTAAGTGGAACCAACATCACATCGTGAACTTGAGGTTTTATCATTGATGCAAAACAAAGAATATCGGTGCGACAAAGAATGTTATTATACCAGCACATTATCGTCATTGCAGGACAAAAACCTCTTCTCATACAGAGAAGGCACGAGAATTGATCACCACGCTTGCTGAAGACGGATTGGCGATTTCAGATTTAAATTAATCACAAGTCCAGGTGTTCGTACGATGTTTTCCTTCACCCATGTCAGTGATGTCCAAGACAAACTTAGAAAGTACATATGAATTGAAAACCCCAGACTACCAGACAAAGAGGAAATTTACGCAAATCGGGGAAATATGGCGTAAGACGTAGAAGGATTTCCAGGGTGTTGAAAAAGTGCAGATGTCAGACATATGCAAAAAAAAACAGTCTAACCGGATGCAGCTGAATACCAGTATTTTACATGGAGCGACTGCCTATCTGACCTCCACAACCAGTTACTGGGTAACACGATACCCCTTGGTAAGACTGGTTGTCAGACTTTCGGGCTTCTGACGACCCGTAACGATTGTCAAAGATCCCAGAATGACAGCCGGGACCAACGGCTTAACGTGCTCCCGAGGCACGGAGGGATCTCGGTATGTTAAGATGGTCACCCATCCACAGACTGACCGCGGCATGCGTAGCTTAACCTGATCGATCAACCCGTGTAGCCACGAGCCCCTCTCAGCCTGTTTTCAGACATGTATGCATACTGTTTCTTTTTAAATGACTTACTTAGTAACAGCCCTTCGCTTAGAGCTGTCGGGTGACTGGGTACGGCCGTAGGTCGCAGGGTCTACATCGAGCCACGACGGCTTGCGTTCCAAAGAACGACCTATTGATTCTCCTTCCATACCCAGTGTTTCGGCTGTAGAGTAAAACTTGTATTAAAATTTATCAAATATATTTTCATCGAAGAATGCAGCATACTTGTAAGAACATGAGTACTTTTTTTTTTTTTTTGTAGTTCACTTTCGACCTAATTCCAAGGATTTTAAAGTTGAATTTTAAGTATATTTTCCTTAGAGAAGAATACGTACAGTCAACATTAATAGATCGCGTCTTCTTAATAGCGCCGCGCACAGACATGCGCCGGCGCAACGTACGGGCATTGTGTGCGATCGCGGGACGAGGCAGGTAGCTGATTTTGTTGCTAAACGACTTCAGTAAGTGATCTTCTAAGTAGGTTTGGACTTCCGGGTTCAATTCTGTAACAAATAAGGACGATATTAGATAGATATTTAGAGCTAGCATATTTGGTTCTATGGTTTTTCGTGACGTCGATAACTTTGACTTTTGGTAAAACATTTGTACGCTAATAATGAAAATACAATACAACATGGGAACATCTGCAGCCGAACTAGATGAAAAACCTGTATCTCGGCATACATCGCCATATTTCTCTCTCTTCTATTTTAAAATTTATTAATAAACAATTCATTAATGACTTGTGAGTGTGGACGGGAGTGAATAAGTCGGTGTATGTATTGTGTGTGTGTGTCTGTGTGTGTGTGTGTGTGTCTGGGTGTGTGGGTGGGTGATAATTAGAGTCCGACCGAAAATGGATTTTCAGCCGTAAACGAAAAAGAAGCTTCGGCTTTAGTCTTATTTTTGGCCGAAAATGAAGCGGAAAACTAATATGATTTAGACATGAAAAAATATTAATATTTCTGCTGTACACCGAAATATTGTTTGTTTTTTATTACACCTAGGGAGAGAATTTATGGATTTCTTTTTGTATTGATTTACCTGATATTGTAGTATAAATAGGCCGAATAACGCGCGACAATTCACGAATTCTGGTTTTCGGCTTGAGCGAAACTTTGGCTGGTTTATGGCCAAAAAACGAAAATATGGCCGAATACGAAAATATGGTGGCTAGTGATAATATATTTTGAGAGTGTAGTAAAAAAGCATTTCTGGGAAAATATCTGTTTGCAGGTATAGAGTGAAAATGAGCGTAAGAGCCGCGACGAGCAAGTCAAGAGTTTATTCGATATTTTATCCCTGCATACCGAGCATTCGGTTTTTAACCCCATCACAAGCCGAGAAATCTCATCCTCACTTGTATCTTCCATCACAAATGAGTACAATCTTTGACCGGAGCTATGTATATTCATCATCTGAGTCAAATAAGAACTGACAGAATTTTGCAATTATAAGCATATTTTAGCCAAAGTCATACACAGATTTATAAAATAATTATTAACTTAGTAGGATTTCTCGAGCGAGGAATTCAATTTCAGAAGCTCTTTTGGGTGACTCGTTACTGTATTCATGTTAGAAATGTCCCTAAGTACCAGTCTTTTCAGATATTTTTTGTTTTTTTTGTGTATGTTTTCCCATAAGCACGTTTTATTTTCTTAAAAATAACATTACAGAAATTCCAGTACCGCGTATAATATAACTTTCAGTACTTCATTTTCAGCACGCGTAGCATAACCGCAATAGAAACGTTTTGTCGACGGAAGATTAGACAAAATGTGATGATTTAATTTTTTTGTGTAGCTTGTCCTTACTTTTCATGCATCTTAACAACCAGCAACAATTCGGTATGTAAAGTAAAAAATAACCTATGCTGATTCCAAAACCATTTCGAGATTTTAGGTTTGTAAGCCTTGTTTTTCTATTTTTAGGTCTTAAAATTTTATGATCGTAATTATTTTCACAAAAATTCTTAAAAATCACTTGACTTTTACTTGACCTCTAAATGACGTCATAAAGTACCCTAGGAAACTTTCAGTGCCTCTTGTAATAAAATTTTGTACGTGTCAAGCGACAATGTCAACGTCAAGTTTACATGAAGCTGTTTACTTTCGTTGAGCGTACCGTGTCTTGATTTTTTGATAAGTTACCTAATTATTTTCACTATAACCCTTGCTTTCCCTTCGGACTTCGATACTTACTGCTACATTGACCATTTGCATGTTATAAGGAACTGCTTGCCTACCCTTTGGATTTGTTTTAAATATGGACCTCAGTACACAAACAATTTGTTTTGGCTATTTATTGTGGTGTTTTTACATGACGGTATGAAGCATTTAGCAGTCTTTGATCGATTTAAGCTTTATCTTTACAATAAGGTATGGATACTGGGGCCCAAGTCTGCTATTTTTATAAATTCGTCATTCCAACACGATCCCATTGTCATTTTGCTAAAAGTTCGTAATCTGCTAAATTCATAATGGTCGATCATTGGTTGATCATTTTATTCCACAAACACGATACTCGTAACGAATTAAAAGAAATGACTGCACAATGACGTTCTCATGGTAGGTCACTGATTAAAGGAACTGTCAAAAGTTTAGCAGATTACCGCCTAAGTCAGTCATTCATTTTTCATTATGTACGAGATTACCAATAGATGCCATTTCTTTCAATGGAGTGTCAGTGGCTGACCATTGGAAAGTCATAATGACGCCATTAAGTTAGTAGATTACCAAACTTGTCAAAATCAACAATTATGAAATCAATGATAGACCATTCTGACACTATTGTAATAGCAGACTTGAGGCCCTGTAAAAATAAAAATCACTCTGTTATGACAAATTAATATTAACTGTCAAATTTGACAGTACGACTTTACTGAATTTTCAAGTTTAGTTTTAATTATATGTATTAAACGTGGCAAAGATCATAAGCTATTCAGCCTACTTTATGACGTCAGCACGAATGAAACTTTAAAAAAATAACTACAGCTTGGAAAAGTTTGAGTATTGAGTAAACCAAAAAGTTGAAATTATATATTTCAAATACTCATATCTATAAAATAAAAGTATAAAAAAAATACCTGAAAAATACTTTACATACCGAATTCAGTCATAGTCAGTTAGAATTAGCGAAAAAATCTTGAAAAGTCCATGAAATTCCTATTGGACCGGTTTTTTTTTTGTGAAGATTCAAGTGTCAGGAATTAATTCCCATAAAAATTATAGGTGAATAGAGGGTTTAGAAAAGTCAGTTTTGTGGCCTTCTTACTACTAAATTTTCAGATCAATATGTTGCAAACCGTCGACTTTTGTTATTTTAATTTTAGAAAAATGTAATAATTTCGGTTCCTATGCATTAGGGAGGAGTTGAACTACAATGCCATTTCAGAGACCGCGCGCCGCGCCGCGCCGCCGCGCGCGCTAGAAGTAGCTGAACTTCATTAATTATTTAAACAACTTTACTCTTTGTCAAATGATCTAAAAGTTTGGAAAATTGTAGTTCAACTCCTCCTTAATGCACAGGAACCGAAATTATTGTAGCTGTAGTTAGAAGGCCACAAAACTGACTTCATATCAAAATTTCAGCTCTCTAACACTTACGGAACGCGAGTTATTAAATTTACAAGATTAAAAAAAAAAAACGTGTTTTTATGCAAATTGCGGACGATCCTCTGGACCGATGTTGCTCTATCGGATTTTTTATTATTTGTTATTGTTGAAGAAATGTTCTCTTTTTCTAAGAATCTTTAGATTTTCAAGTTTCATGTATTTAATGCTTCCGCGCGCGGCTGACGTATATAGACGTCATAATAATAAAACTTCTATTGTGTCTCGTGTACCGTTCGCGAAACGATAAAAATGTAGATAACGTCGTGAGCTACACATAAATATGTTTTCTTTTCTTTTTATCACTGCTCTTTTATTAAGATATTTGTGTAACTGTTTGTTTTCCCGAACAATATTAATTAATAAATCATAAAGAAAAGCTTACTGTCAGGATATCCATCTTCTTGACTGCCAAGGAAACTCAGGTTCGTAATAGCAGATGTGCTCAAAAACTCTCCAAGGTTCCCAAGAGTTACTCTAGTACCATTAATATATCCAGACTTGAGCTTCTTCATAGTCGTTATCATTGCCATTGGGATCTTACCCTGATCTGAAATATTTGAAAGAAAGATGTAGGTAGAAAATTCTGCACGCTTACTATGACCACAATAGACACGGGTTTTGTCGACGGAAAAATAGACAAAATGATAGATAAACAATCACAATCTGTCATTTTGTCTTCCATCGACAAAACCCGTAGAAAACCCGTTTCTATGGTTGTCATGCTACGCGTGCTGTAGTAATAAAAAGGGAAATAAAGTTTCATAGCTCCGAAAGCATGATTGAGAGATGGTTTTTTGTCTTCCGTCGACAAAACCCGTTTCTATGGTTGTCATGCTACGCGTGCTGTAGTAATAAAAGGGGAAATAAAGTTTCATAGCATGATTGAGAGAGATGGATTTTTATTATCCGTCGACAAAACCCGTAGAAAACCCGTCTCTATAGTTGTCATGCTACGCGTGCTGTAGTAATAAAAAACCGGCCAAGAGCGTGTCGGGCCACGCTCAGTGTAGGGTTCCGTAGTTTCCCGTCCGTCACAATACTGCCGTCCACTAACTAAAAAGCCGCTAAGCCCAAAAAGTAGTTTTCGAGAAAACGCAAAAATGAGTGGGAATTGATGTCTCTTGAAAAGTATGCTACCTAGGAACAAGGTTGCAAGTTATATATGTAGGCATAGTCTTTGCGCACAATATGTAATATATTTCATTCATTTATATTAATCACATTTTATTTAAATTCATTTTCTAACTTTTAGCTAAGGCATTTTTTTTCATTTTTATATAATATACTGCACTATAAGGCCGCTAACCATACCTTAACTGCTTTATAGCAAAGCAATTTCTTGTAGCCGCCACGTCTTGCACTTATAGTAAAAATTATCAAAATATACTTAGTTATAAAGCAGTTAAAGGATTTTAACAGACTTATAGCCTAGTAACTAACACTTGGAAGACTAACTTTGCTTACTTAGAAAGCAGTTATGGGATTTTAAACGCGTTTAAGCTCGGTATTGTAAAACATATTTTTATACTGGTTCTCCAATTGCTTAACTAGAAGGCAGTTAAAGACATCTCGCTCGCAATTAACTGCCTTTTAAGTAAGCACTTGCGGGTAAAAAGTTGAGAAGATAAAAACTATTTTATGAAAATCAGAACTTTATTTATAAATAATAAAGAATAGACAATCAGTACCTACGTCTAATTAAATTGTATAGGAACTTAACAAATAGCTTATTATTAATTTAACAATATAAAATAGAAAAACCAAGTTTAATCAAACTTTTACAAATCTTATATCGAAATGAGATCACAATTACATCTTTATAATAATCAGTATTCGCGAAACCATAGGAAAAATTATATTATAATTATTTTATAAAAATACCGAAAACATATTAACTAGCATATAATTCTCTTGCTGTTTTATACTTGTCATGGTGTTTTGCCCATGTTGAACATGCATTACAATCAGGCAAGTCAGGTATAGCTTGCGTGCGAACATTACGGTTTGTATCAAGACTATGAAATCTGTAAGATTCGCATATTTCGCATTCCTCATTTCCTAGTCGAGCGAACCATATGTTTAGACTCTTTAGATGTGATTGGTATAACTCATAGCCCTTTTTGTATTCTGGATATTTCGAACAAAAGTCAGAATATATGAACGTAATATTAATTTCACTGGGCAAATAACGACGATGAGGAGCGTGTTCATGACGATAGTGCGGTGCAGCTGGATTGAAATATTTAATATGTTCCGTAATAATATCTCTATTAAGAGCTGGAGTCTTTACGTGCATGCCCCGTTTACCAATATCTTTGTCAGGATTAAGAGAATTAAGCAATATTTTATCTTTTTTTTTGCAGTAACCTAAAGTTGTTAAGAAAAATACTTTTCACTCCTTCATTAAAACTCCATCACTCTTTTGTAAAGTAAATGCTCTTTTTACATTTCTCTTGGGCTCCTGAACATATTTTCTCTTAGGAACTGCTACCCTATAATTACTTCTTATAAATAATCTGCTTTCAGAATGTGTCATCATCCAATACTTGTTGCGTTCCTCGGGAGTAAATATAGTTGAACAACATTTTGTACACTTCATATCACAGCCTGTTTTTACATTGTACTTGCTTCTGCGTTCCTTTTCTTTCTCAACTAATCTATCTTTCAAGCTGGTATCATATTCTTTCTCTTTGTGGAAGATGGTGGTGCTAAATTTACTAAATCTGTAGAAATAGAGCAATCAAAAATAGATAAAGATGTACGTCTTCTTAGGTAACCGATGTCCAATAATCTCTTCTGTTCTTGTAAATTATTGAGTATGTCGTCGCGTTTTTAATTTTTTGGGGATCGTTTTAGTTATTGATGTTTTCCTCTTCAATATTGGTTTACTTTTAGGGTTTGAAACTGTATTTTGTCTATTCATGTCATAACCATATTCAGTATCATCACTAAAAACTTCATCACATGGTTCTTGGTAGTCCTTATCCTTAACGGAGTCATCACTGTCATAATCTAATATTTCTGGTATAATGCAGTGAGAAGAAGATGGCACCGGGGAAGGAGGGGGCATCGATTCGTGGCAGTATATAGAATGTGTTTCAAGCTGTTGAGTTAATGTTTCTGTTGTAAGCTTCAGAGTTTCTTCTGGTTGGGTGTAATTGATGATATGATATTGATATGTGATTTGTGTTTCATTGAATTTTTGAAACACTTGTGATGTCACAAGTGTTTCAAAAATTCGATGACATCATCGAGTAGGTAAGGTTCTTGGTAGAGAAGATTAATTAAATCGTTATTGTTCATGCGGGCGTACTTTGATTCTTTTTGGCTAATATTAGAGCAAGTGGAAATGCGTATAGATGGCATGGCATGCTGTTAGTGTCAAGGCGTTGTGCAGTTGGAAATTCCTGGTCCACCAACACACTGTTCATCATAGTTTCGATCTTTGATGATATACAGGAACGTCTAAAATACAATGAAATATAATCAGTTAACTAATGAACCAATCATACGACACATCTCTTTCGCACTAGTAGGTTTAAAACAATCGACAATCTAAACAGATACCTAAAACAACATTTACGATGAACTTAGAAGCAGTAGGTACTTTAAAACCCTTTTGCAATAGGTAGGTACATAATGAAAACTAGCAGCACGCTTTTTGTCTGTGCAGGTATTGCGGAATACAGGAAAATGTATGGTAACAAAAACAGGCATTTAATTTTATAAAGTTAGATAAATTAAAACCATTCATTCGTTTTTGCTTAAAAGAGTTACAAACATCCAAACATACTTTCGCATTTATAATAATATTACAAATAGCTATTTATTACAATAAATGAAATAATAATGTCAGCTTACCTTTGCCTATTTTGTCCGTCCGCTACGAGCACCCGAAGTGAAAAGAAAGGAATTATAGTCTGAGCTGGTCAAACGCAAACGCAAATCACAAGCGTTTAACTGCTTTTTAGTCTAGTATTGTCGTTTAGCTGCTCTCTAGCGATTGATATTTAGCTAATACTAATTTCAATACATAACTTAAGAGCCGCTATTGGCGTATAACTGCTTTCTAGTGTAGTTTTTCTTTATAACTGCTTTATAGTTAAGGCACGATGTTCAGATGGTTATTTGTATGACACAATACTTGAAGGTAGTTAAAGACGCTTAGCTGCTTTTTAGTCAAGCATGATTAGATAACGTACTTTTAGTTAAGTAAATTTAGAAAAAATGATACATATTTTTGCCGCTAAAGTATGCTAACGTCTTTCTAGAGAAGTATTGTGGCTTAGCCGCTTTTTAATTAAGGAAGTAACGAAATTTATGTGGTTTAACTGCTCAGCAATGTTCTGTATCTCTAAAACTATAAATCATAGAAAAATGATTCTTACATAAAAAGAAAGAGCATCGAAAGTTGTATAAGACTACATTAAAAAGTGAAAAACGACCAACTGTGGCTTAACGGCTTTTTAGTTAGTGGACGGCAGAATAAGTGTTCCTGCTTGCATATACGATTATACTACAAACTTGGTCCAGAAATTATTTTGTACAACTTTTTGTCATTTTTGTACAAAAACTGTTGTTTCCATCAAGTTCAAAATGATTTTCCTAGAAAGTCCTTATAAAGTTCTACTTTTCAGATTTTATTCATATTTTCTAAACTTATGGTTCATATGTTAGTGGGGGCGGGACACATTGTTTTTTACTTTTGGAGCGATTATTTCCGAAATTATTGACATTATCAAAAAATTATTTTTGTAAACCCCTATTCATTTTTTAATACCTTTCCAACAATATAACACACGTTAGGATTGAAATTAAAAAAAAAAAAACACTTTCCACTTTACATATAGGGGGGCTACCCTAATAAAACATTTTTGGCTCCACTTCGTTTTTCTCCCCAATCGTGCGGAGCTTCAGAATTTAATAGTGTGTAGATGTCTTCAAATAAAACGTTTTCCCAAAATTTCACACTGAGCAAACGCCTAGTTTTTGAGAAAAAAAATCATAAGGTTTCAGAAATTTTAACCAATTTACGTAAATTAATTGTCATTTTACCACAGATAATGTACGAGTTTTACTCCTAGGTTGTTCCATTTTACGTTCAGACAAAGTGACAGCGGACTCTTATGGTTTTTTGTATAAATATTGTAAGTTTTTAACTTTCGTTCACTTTTAAATAGTTGCTACCGCAATTAACTTAATTATAAAGTAAATAATATAGTAAATTTAATTTAAAAAATATAGTTTTATTTGTACTATTAAAAGATTGTCTGTAACGAAACGTAATCCAATGTCAGTGAAGCGAGCTCGGGAGTTGGGGCACCCCGACACGGACAGGTTAGGTTTTCGTGGTTATTTTTTTTTAAGCCACCCAGATATAGGAGCCCCGCGAAGCGGGGCTACGTCGACAACGCTTTACTAAAAATAACCTTGATTGTTACAAGGTAATATTCCAAGATTTGAGCATATTTTGGTTTGACCATGACTTTTGATGTGTATGACCTTGACTTTTGGGTGCTGACCTTGACCTTGACAATGTGTTTGACCTTAGTATTTCTTGGAAACTAATTTAGACCCGCCACGTGATCTTCCCCGCCCTTAATACTCTGGCGATTTTTTTGAAACTGGCAATTTTTTTCTCGGCACCTATGGTTTTGCTCATTTTGGGGATTTAAAAAATACAATAGAAATGGTCTACTCTATCCAAAAAAAAAATACCTACTATAAATAAGAGCTGGGGAGAAAATCGAAGTGCTTCCACATTTTTTTCCAATTTTTATTTCTCAGTTTGTCGGCGTGATTGATATACATATTGGTACCAAATTTCAGCTTTCTAGTGCTAACGGTCACAGAGATTAAGCGAGGACGGACGGACGGACGGACGGACAGACAGACATGGCGAAACTATAAGGGTTCCTAGTTGACTAAGGAACCCTAAAAAAGGAAATAAAGTTTTATAGCTCTGAAAGCATGACTGAGAGAGATGGTTTTTTTTTAGTCATGAAGTTTATTGGTAATTGGGTTAGTTAGATATCTTAAACTCAAATCATTTATTTTAATTAAACCATTTACACGCACTTTTGAACTGTCAAGGAGTTGGTCAGTCAGAAATATGAAGCTAGTTGCCCATTCCAAAGCGTAATAGGTAGGTACCTATGGAGAAGAACGGGCAAGAAACTCCACGGAGATCGAGACAGCAACCCGTAAACTGTTGTCTGTTAATGCTTACACATATATTTTTTTTATTCACTGGCCACCCGGCCTTCCCCATAAATCATAACATTATTATATTTGTGTGACGTTAGCATTTGCGGAAAAGACTAACCTTCACCTCAGTTACTGTCTTAATTATTCATAGATATTTGTGTGTAAATGATGTATGGTGAATTCGGTTTTGTTGCCAAGTTAAAAAAATGCGACAACTTTATTTACCGTGAATAAGACAGACAATGAGTAAGACTAAATCAGGAGACATTATAATCCTTACTGTCATTATACAGTCTTATTTTCATTGCAATTAAGTCATATTCTAATTTGCTTTTTGTCGTTCCAAAATGAACCTTATAACCATCAAATTAACGTTCATATTTATGTGCGTTAAATCACACCATACAGCACCCCACAAAAAAAGAACGAAAGAAAACCTTTTCCAGAGACACAATAATCATTATTTACCCAACAAATACTGCGTAGCGAGCAACGTAATCGTCGGCCGGCCAAGCATTTGTTTCCAGCTCATGCCAAGGAACGCGACGTTAGCCGTAAACGTGCTCGCGAGTAGCGCCGGGTCGCGCGACATGTAGTATTCTTCGTAGTCGAAGTTCTAAGACACACCACACCCATGCAAGGTTAATGTTTTATAGGGGATGTGGGACGTGGGTGTAGCTAGGGTAAAGGGAACCAAAAAGTAGGATGTCAAAACAGGGCAGCAGAAACTTTAAACTACTTACAAAAGATGCAATGGACAAACAGCAGATCAAAATATTTATTTATAATTTTAATGTTTTTAAGCATTTTTGGTGTAGTCAACTTTTGGGAGGGTTTCAACCTAGCTACACCCAAGAAGGACCATATTTTAGTTGTTTCTAACAATTTACTAAAATTACAAGGGGTCTAGTGGATACAATAGGAAGACAATCGTTTTCTAGATGGCAACGGACAATACTAGCTCTATGTGTCAAAAACCAACAGCCGGGACCAACGGCTAAACGTGCTTTCCGAAGCACGGAGGAGTCTCGGTGTGTAAAGGAGGTCACCCATCCACGGACCAACCCCGGCAAGCGTAGCTTAGCCCTATGGATCGACCCGTGCGGCTGTTATTACTTAGCCACAAGCTCCTTTTACTGACAATATAATTTAATAAATGGCCACATATTAAATAAAAATAATATACAACATAAATAATTACTATGCAAGTAATGAATATGGCTGTTCGAAAGTTTCTAATAGTAAAATTGGATTTAAATTATGTATGGACTACCACAAAACATGTAAATGCATTCTTAAACCGAGACCAATAAATAAATAAATAACGTAACATTCTACAGGGTAAATGTTATTCGTGAATGAATAATTCAAAATATTAAATAAACATGGATGGGCAAAACCAGCAAGCAAACTTTACAAAATAATAAAGAAATGAAACAATACCTAAGTGCATTTGATTCAGGGTCAAGACAACAAGTGGTCGACCGAGGAGGTTTTGCCAAGAGGACTTCAAGAAATTAATTTCAGCTTTGAGGGTGTCAACCATTAGATCGTAGTCAGAGGCGATGTAGAAACGTGTCATATCAGTATACTAGTAAATAAATTAAACAAAAAATTTGAGTTATGAAATGCAGTTTCATTTTAAGAAAAAATAAAAGAAAATTAAGTAAGTATTCACTTCTACAACAGCAACTTTATAGCAAAATAAAGTTGATATGAAATACTCTAAGTAAAAGAGTATTTATGATTGCTGGTGTAATGATATAAAATAAGACTTCCATGATGTTATTAATGTTTGAATAAAGAAAATTAAGTACCTGTGGTGTAAAGGCAAATATGCGGTCATTCAAAGAGTACAGTTTGCTAGTACTCAGGATTCCTACGTCACGCGACTTTCTGCCAGACAAGCCCAATTTCTTGTTTCTACCTGCAATTTTCAAGTACTTTAATTATAATAATTTCACAGCTCATGTACCCGTGACTTAAGGAAATTTGAACTCTATGACATGGCATTTTAGTCTAACGGCATGTGTTTCTGTTAAGACAATTACTTCTTTAACTGTCTCAACAGAAACATATGCCATAAACACATTCAATTAATAGTGTCTCGCCTGAAACACAGGATGACCTAGTTCAGGCATATAACAAAATTTAATTTTTCATAGATTTAAGCATATTTGATTGTATTTAGTGTTTTACCTTTTTACCTGATTAAACTTTTTATTATAATTATTATAGTGCATTAAGGTCAATAATTGTTGTTAGTGAGTTGCTGCAATATTGTTAATTTCTTTGCATTAGTTAATGCTATTGTGGTCAATTACTTACCTAAATATGTGTACAAATGGCTGAGCACCCTAGCTGGTTGAACTTCAATGGGGGCCACCTCACTTATGGTCTGTACATGCAAGTCATACTCCAGCAATTTGTCCCTAATGTCATTAGTCTCAGCAAGTATCACTATCTGGACAACCACATCAGGTTTTTTCTCTGAACATAGTCTTCTATTGAGAGGATCTAATTCACCAACAGCTAGAAATCCCTGAAAATAAAAATTATTTAAAAATATGTGTTAAGTTATTTGTGGTTTTTATAATCATGTACACGTTATATCTATAAGGTATTATGTTAAGGGTCTTGGTTGCCTGAATTAAATTATTTATTATATTACGATGATTTATTATACAATGATTGTCCCTGTTTGCACTATGCAAGTGCACCTAAGGACAACCCCAGGTTGGTGCATATAACGAAAAGTTAACTGAGAAATTAGGGTGCCATAAGATTTACCTCTTGTAATAACTTCCCAAGAATGTACAATGATTGAGCCCATATGAAAGGGCACCTGCCAAGTGGTATGCGTTCTTGGCTTCCTGGATTCTGTTGTTCCAAATCAGCCTTGTCTGCTGGCACTGAATACAGCTCAGGAACCAACTTGATTCCATCATCTTTTCTCAACATCACCTTTTCCAACATCTGTGTGTACTCTGCAACATTGTTCTTATCACCTTTGAAGCAGTAGTCCAATATCAGGTAGCAGAAGAATAGAGGCCACTCACACTCTATATTTTCAAACATTCTCAGCTCCCAAGGCTCATAGTATAGCCTGTTGGGATCCTCTCTGGGTGTTTTGTGACCATCTCTTAAGAACCTCTTGCATCCAAATTTTCCTTGCATTTTAGTAACAATAGTGTCTCTAGTTATAGCAATTAACTGTGGATCATCTACTGCAAAAGCTGGGTAGCTTATAATTGAAAGCAGGCCTGAATCTAACTCTTTACTATTTGATTCTCTTGGTAGCATTGATTGAAGCACAGCTTGACATTTTTGAGCTTCATCAGCCAAAACATGGATTACACTAGAAGGACCACCGCGAGCACCAAACAGGTCCAATTCATTCATAGCTTCTAGAGCTGCTTTGGCCATTCCAATAGAGCTAGCATTCAACTCAGGCAGGCCATGGTTGGTCTTGTCACCTCTTTCCCAAATACCATAATCAGGGGTGCAATAAGCTGATTCAATGTAAAATACTAAATTCTGGATGAATGAAACTTCATCTAAAGAAAATACAATCTGCAGACCAGATGCTGTCATCTGTGCTAGAATGAGGAGGTACAGAGAAATGGCATCAATCTGGAGATGTCCCCATTCTGTGTCCTTCACCACAGAGCGGCCAGTGGTGGAGGAATACTTGGCATGGAGGGAATCCAATGGGTGCTGAGTGCTCTTAAACTTCTCCACTTTGTCTTTTTGTTGCATCATAGCCATGAGCAGACCTGGGAAAGACAGAAATTAAAGTTTATACAACAAGCTCATGTAGGAGCAATACTAAACTACCGCCACAGACTTGAGTGGGCTGGTTTCCAAGTACAAAATCACAGTTCCTATGAATAATTACCTCTCATCAGCTTGACGCAACTTTGTTCTAATTCGTATGTTTTGGCACGATCCTCGTCTTGATCTGCAATTTTCTTAAACGCCATGGAGAGCCCCCATACTGCCAATATGCAGTACAGGTTGTCTCTAATCCATGCGTGGTCATTGTTTGGGCTTGCGGGAAACAATCCAGTCACAGGCTGCTGGTGATCTAAAATTAACTTGTGCACTACCCGCTGATAATAATCCAAACGCACCCCTGAATTACTACGAGTCCTCATTTTGGTAATACTTCACACTTCACAACAAAACACATACTATTTCATCAATTGGTTTCTAATTAGACGCAATTTAAGCACGTTAGTATTATTTATTATCATTTTTCATGTATTTTTGCCAAAATTAATTAGTGTCATTTGAAAGTCGCAGTTGTCAAATAAATGTCAACTACAGACTACAGAAGAGATACTCACTGAATATTATTTATCTTGATTTGGCAGAATAGTCGACATCGTCTTTGCTTGCCATTTCATAAAAATAGAATAGACGTTTGATTTCAACGCGAATGCATTCTATTCTACCTTCTGAATAATCGACTAACAAATTGTTGGATTCCTTCCTTATTTTTTTTCCCACTGCCACCACAGCACACGTCTCATCTCAACTGACAATGTCATAAACGTCATATTTTGCAAATGTTGTTAACTTTGTTTTTGTGACTTATTTTATAAGTTTATTTCCAAAAATTTTTTTTCGATAGTTTTCATTTTATACAAAATGATATTTTATCTTTTATTGTGTCATGTTTTGTTCATTCCGTTTATTAACAGTAGTAACACGACAGTCAGTAAACCGGAGACAACAAACAAAACTCTATCTGAACCTCGTAAGGTAAATCAATCAATAGAAAGGAAAGTAACATTGATAGGCGAAGGCGGTTCCTTATTGCCTGGGACTTCGGTTTTGGCTTTACCCAAAGACAAACTTACGAGCCTCGACAGTGAATTGAGTAAAAATAAAGTAAAACCTGTTGTTGCACGAAAAGGAGTTGTTTATATCGAAGACGATAACTTGAAACCTCAACAAAATAATGTATTAACCAATAATGAAAATTCCACCGTTGCTCCCAAAATACTAGAAAAAACTGGTGCTTTCAAGACAAAAATATCTGATTACACAAATAACTCAATTGAGTCCAAGGTAAACAGCTCTTTGCTGAATAAACTATCCAGTGGTGTGAAGGATGTGAATAAAACTGAAATACCCAAGAAACCCTTACTATTATCTTATGATAAGCTAGCAAATATGACATTCAAGTCATCACCAGGAACAATGGTGTCTGATCAAATCCAGTCGCCTAACAAAGACTTAAAAGCCTATACAAAGAATGCTAATAGCCATCCTGGGATGATAATGCCTCTTGTTATATCAATTTTGTTAGTTCCTATGTTTGCAGTTCTTGGCTACATGGCCTTACGACGAGGACAAGAAGCTTGGAAGAACAGGCATTATAAAAGAATGGATTTTTTGCTTGATGGCATGTATAATGACTAGATATAATCTTGAAATTTTCCAGAATAATAATAATAATATAATCTTGAATTAATTCATATTTAATGTTGGAAATTCCTACATAATGATATTGCAAAGAGATATTAAATATTTATAATGTGATAAACATCTGAGGCGTCAGTGGTTTTATACTGTTTGTAAGAGAACAACCTTTCTTAAAGTGGTGTCTCTGAATATTGTTAAATGTTCTATGTAATTATTGGCAATAATTTAGATTGTTATGTTAATTAAGCCATGTTATAAAGTATATTGCATAGCTATTTACATTTGTCAGATAGGGTTGTCTTCAACAAATATTTTGATAAAGTTCAGGTTGAATGTGAAGATGACAATAAATATAATGATGGTGCTTGAAATGTGCCTTACATTTAATATTATATTTAAATCAATGTGAACAAGTTTCTTTAGTAGCATGAAATTTTTTCAAGTGAAGCAGTCTTCCTTTTAATGTAAGTTATTTATTAGAATGTTATTGTGATTATTTAAATTAATATACTTATAATGTTTCTTACACACCATTGTTGATCTTAAATGGATGTATGCTGATAATGTTTTTGTAGTTACCAAATAAATGTTTTATTAAGTTTATAAAGTCTTATATGAGTTCGCATTTTGCTTAAATATGTCCCTTTTTTACTAATTTTTTTATAAAAATATTACATTTTATCTGATTACTATTGTCAATTCATTAATGTTATTAAATACTTAAACTAATTTTAGAAATCAAAGATGCATGATGTATTAATAATTACTAATTATTTTAGTGATCAGGTACTATCATAGCATTCTAATGTAGTTATAATGCATTATGAAGAAAATAATATTTTTTGTAAACTATTTTTCATTAATAAAAATTGAACATCATTTTAAATACTTATGGTTTTAATAGTTTTGTTCCTCTTCTTATATAATTTTGTCCCTAAATAGTTTGCCTCTAACTGTGCGTTTGCACTGGTGAAATATTCACAACAAAAAATCAAACGCGTCGCCTTCGATAATGCCGGATAGAGAAAGGAAAGATGTAAAAGTGATTAGAATCTATTCTTTGCAAAGTGCTTGAAATATCACTAAGGTAAGTAAGTGCAATTTTTACTCGAGTAAAGCACAAAATACAATTTAATTTATATGATTGGGGGCTAAAAAACTGGGTCTGGGTCGTAGGACGTCAAAAAGCGCGGTCGTCCAGGGAGCGAGCTCCGTCCCAAAAAAAAAGAAGCGAGCCTTGCTTGCACCTTGCACATGTGGCGCGGCGCTTGCAGACAAAATCGAACAGCGATCCTTTTTTTTGATACTGCTGTGACTTTACTAACCGCCAAATAAATAAATTAAAAATAGTGCTAAAGCGAGGTGCCTACCTAATCAGGCGAGCCAAGCAACCCAAGATAATGTGGCGAGATCTTTCCATTTCCTTCAGGGTGTCGCTTCCCTTTGAAAAATCGTTATTTTATTTAATAGATTAAGGGACAACATCGCTAGCGGTATTTGCAGTGGTGAAGTGACTGGCGTTTGATGTCAAGCGCACATTCAACTATTTTTTATATTATTTTCTAAGCTAATGTTATAGGCTCATATGTGCATATGAAATATATCATGGCAAGATAAACTAATATACAAAATGATTATAACAAAATAACATTAAGTACCTACCTATCGCTTTATATTTAGTATTAAAACAATTTTCCCATAAAACTTATTATTTTGACCTAATATTGTGTTCTAACTTCTTGCATGCTGCGGATTATAACATCAAGCTTTCTTCATTAGCCTTACAAAAAAGTTACATTACGTTCCATCAACAAATATAACTTCTGACAGCCATTAATCAAGGTTTATTATACCCGCATGCGCACGCAGCAGGATATCGGTCGGTGTAGTACTTTAAAAACAAGTTTTTTGTGACGGAAGGCGCATGAGTTGTCCACTCAACAAAAAACAAAACTTGACCCGGAAATCTAAGTCTGCCTATCAATATCCATTGCTACAGAAAACTAAGAAGCAATAATAAATCTCTGGGCAAACCGCAGCCCGCAGCCCTATCAAAGTTTTGTATCCCTCGAAACGAAACCCACTTTAGTATCCAAACAAAAGTTTTTACAATGGTAATTTTGTGTCCCGTATCTAACAGTGGCGACGAGAGCGACCCACGCTATATCACGATGGCTCAGTTTAGCTTCGATATAATAAATAATTTCGACCACACAGTGCACGAGTGGCAGGCGTACAAGAGTCGCCTGCGGCAATGGTTTGTGGCAAACGACATTTCCGAAAAAAACGACGCAACGGGTTCAAGACGGCGAGCAATCCTATTGAGCGCACTCGCGGACGGCACCTACCAGCTCGCAGCCGACTTGGCTTTGCCAAAACAGCTGGAGGAGGTGCTAGTAGAAGACATATATAACCTTCTCGACACTCACTTTTCCCCGACAACGTGTGGATTCGGGGAGCGGTCCGCATTTTACGCGGCAACGCAGAAAACCGGTGAGACGCATGCGCAGTGGGCGGCAAGACTGCGTGGCCTCACGAAACATTGCAAGTTCGCCAACGTAGAGGAGGCATTGCGAGACCGTTTCGTGATGGGCATGCTGGCTTGTCCTGAGAGGGACAAACTGTTCACAAAGGACACAGATACCTTGACCCTGGCAAAGGCAGTGGAATTGGCGCAAAGCGTCCGGTGCGCGCGGGCAGGCGCCGCCGCCGGCGTTTCCACGACGGCGTCGATCACACATCAAGAACATTCAGTGTCCAAGGTGCAGGGCAAGAGTGCGGGTTCTGATAAGGAACTGGTAATGGAGAAGTGTTCCGTGTGCGGTCGAGAGAACCATGCGTCATCTCAGTGCCGATTCGCGAACTATTCTTGTAGGAAGTATACTTAATATAAAGGGCCACTTACGTAGAATGTGCAAAGTAAAGTGTGTTGTGACCGGTGACGTGGGTGAGACGGACAACGATGGTGAGTTTTTATGTTGTAACATCACGTCAGAGCGGGGAGAACCCATGACAGAAATCGTGTCCATAAACAGCTCACAAATCAAATTTGAGATTGATAGTGGATCTGCAGTAACGGTAATTTCCGAGAGTTTATACAACAAATGTTTTAGCAGTTTGATCTTGTTACCACCTAAAAAAAGGCTATTTACCTACACGGGCATTGTGTGTCTCGGTTTAATTCGCCTACCGGTCATGTATAGGCTGAGCACACACACACTAGATGCTTACGTGGTACGCTGCGAAGGCCCGCCATTGCTCGGAAGAGATTTTTTATCCTTATTTAAGTTAAAATTAGCACCCTGTAATTTCATAAAGAATGAAGCAAAAACAATCGATGACATGTAGGTATAATAGATTCAGAGACGTATTTTCAGATAAATTAGGTAAATTCAATAAATTCGAGGTCAAATTACGTTTAACAGATGATGCAGTCAGGGACTGATCAAGAGTTCTGACCGCCCTAGGCTAATTTATCAGGACGCGCCCCCTAGGTGCCAGGTGTGTTACGAGTTTACGACGGTCGGACTAAAAAGCAGTATATTAGTTTTGACTTTGCTTACTAATAGGAATAATTTTATCATGGTTCATACTGTCTATAAAAGTTTTCAGATCGAACTGCAAGCGAAAACAACGTTGTCCTTTAACTCTATCTATCTGTCTGTCTGTCTGTCTGTTACGCTTTCACGCTTAAACCACTGAACCGATTTTAATGAAGTTTGGAACAAACATAGGTAATAGGTTAAGAAAGAACATAGGATACTTTTTATCACGAAATTCTTGAATGTTCCCGAGGGCGCACGATATAGCCGAAATCCACGCGGGCGAAGCCGCGGGTGGAACTCTAGTCATTAATAAAAGATGAATGGAATGAGATCATACCAGTGAAACATTATTTCAACTGATTAATTGTTTATTTTAAAAATTATAGTAATTAAGTACAATTATTATTAGTTTATATAAAAGTCCTTTTTCGTGCTTTGGCGTTTGCAAAGTTTTCGACTATTTTTTCAAATTTGATAGTTTGCAGAAAATTACTTTCTATGTACAATAACGAGAGCGCTGCAAGTTTTTGCTGACGGAGTGTGGAGCGCAAGTAATTTTTAACTCTTTTAAGTGCTGAAAAAGACCTTTCGCCGCTGCAGTTGGTAACACTCATTGTCAAAAAAATTCTTAATATTATCTCTACATTCGGGAACAGACATGAAATATTAAAACTCTTTATTAACTGCAACAAACCCTTTGGGGTTCTGGCAGAAATAAAATGCTCGGTCTCGGTGTCAGATTTTAAAAACTGCGCCAAATGGACGCATTCTTCTGCAAAGGTTTCTCCTAAATCAGTGGCATATAGTTGTTGTAACTCCTTTGCTTTGCTTCTAATAAATTCACTGTCGTCTAGTTCATACAGTTTCCATAAGAAACCAAACTTGGTGCTTACTGTATTATAAATAATTTGCCGGTTTTTTAAGTGCACTTTAAGACAGTCAATAGCTGCATAATAATTATCAACGATGAAAGATCGTCTCCCTTCTAACTCAATATGTCCCGTTTGAACTTCATCAAAATGAAATTTTGGTTTCTTTCTTCTTCTTAAATCTTTTTTGTATGTGGTTACTTCGCATCTCTTGATTGCCTCTGATTCAAAATTTTCGAACTCTTTTTCATCACGCAACGTATCAAGATAAGCATGTAACGTCTCATAAAGAGTAACAACGTCAGATAAATCAATAGAACTTGCTTGTAGCTGTGCACTAACGATTTGAAACTTTACGAGCACACAGTTCCAAAAACACAACATTATAGTAATTTCTAGAGTTTTCATTTTTTCTAATATTGCTTTTGCTTCTATTTTGGTCTCTTTACTTTGATTTTTATCTTCGCAAATAGAGTTTAATGCTTCCAAAACTTGTTTGTATGAACTGTATAAGGCTTTGCTTGCATCTGCTCGTGCACTACATCGAGTTTTTGATAGATTTTTTAGCACTTTCGATTCTTCATCCAATTTGGATACTAAAATTTGCCATCTGCTTGTAGATCCAGAAAAAAAATTGTATAGTTGTTGTTCCAGTGTAAAAAAAGCAGCTGATTTGTCACTACTTTCCGCGGCAGCTGATCCCACAAGTTGGAGAGAATGCGCTGCACAAGGAACAAAAGTAGCCAGATGATTTACAGCTTTAATTCTTGACTGAAGACCTTTGTATTGACCAGACATATTGCTAGCATTATCATAACTTTGGCCACGGCAGTCTTTAATATCAAGTCCCAAAGTTTTATCGATTGTCGTAAGAACAGCTTCCTCCATGTCTTCACCTTTATGACCGCAATTGGGTAAAAATGTGACAAAGCGTTCGACAGGTTCTCCATCAGGCAAAACGTAACGGATAATAAATGTCAACTGATCGGTATGTGAAATATCTGGAGTAGAATCAATGCTAATCGAATAATATTTTGCTTTTTCTATTTCTCCTACAATCGAAAGTCGAACTTCGTCAGCGAGCAGTAATATAAATTCATCGACTATAGAGGATGACAAGTACGATGGAGATCCTCTGCCTTTTTGTCCGAATCTCACCAAATGTTCAGCCATGAAAGGATCAAATTTAGATATAAGCTCAATACAGCCAAGAAAATTTCCGTTTAGTGCAGATCCAATAATTTCATTTTGACCGTGAAATGGAAGCCCACGAGAAGCTAAAAACTTTATTGTTTCTATTACACGTAGTAATACATTTCGCCAATAAGTTATTTCTTCGTTATATTGTTTGACTATTTGGGTATCCAATCGCTGTAAAAGTTTTCCTCTGCATACATACTGTCCCAAACACTTACGATGATCCGGAGAATTGTCATGATCAATTATTAAGTGAGAATTTTTCCAATCGTTAAATCCACTTCTGGCAAATACGGATGTTCCTCCATATAATTTACAAGGACCACAAAACACGTGACCTGTGGATTCTGAGTATACTAACCAGCTTCTCTTCACAATTTCGCCATTAACAAGCTTCATCTCAAACATATTTTTAGATAGAAATCTTTTTTGATTTTTATACTGCCTTTCTGATCGGGAAAAATCTAACTCTTCGTTCTGTTGCAGTCCTTTTTTAGCAATATAATCTCGAAATTCATCGTTGACTTGCCACAGTGCAGGGTCACTTGAGGGAACGGACGACTTTTCTTCTATTATAATTTCGTCTTCACTCCTCACTACTGTAGAGCTAGTGTTGGACGGAGAAACGTGTGAACATTCCGCGGTAGAGGGACCAGGGCAAGAAATCACTGAAGATACTGCAGCATTCTTCACCGTTTCGTTCCTTTCTGTAGAGCTCGTAAAAAATGTTTCAAGTTTACGAGTATGTTTTAAAACATTTTCTATCTTCTTTTCCTTTTCTTTTGCTTTTTTTCTGTATTCTGCTCCACTTGGCTTTTTTACTATCGAACTATTCTCATTAACACTCATAGTCTTAAAAAAACACGGTAACACTAACGATAAAGGACAATAAATATCACCAAAAACGAATACACACGAGCTATAATATGTATGACGGACGAAAAAAGGCAAACATATGAAACGCGACAAAGTATAAACACAGATTACTAAATAGTTACTACGTATAAACTATTAACCGCCGCCGCCGGGGAGTCCCCGCGAGTCGTTGATTTGTTTTTCATGGCGCGCGGTGAGCTGCGCTGTTGCCGCCTCACTCGCTCGACCACCGAACGATTTGAGTGACAAGTCAATGTTGATTTTACGCGCGCTTTTTAAAATTTCAAAATGTTTCGTTAAAATCAGGGACTAGTAAGCTTTTTCAGTTCACAGTTCATTTAGTGTTTTGTCTCAGTCTAGTTGAAAAATGTAGACACGATTTCAGCAGCGCGCCCGCGCCCCCCTAGATCCTCGCGCCCTAGGCTGCAGCCTAATTAGCCTAAGGGTTAATCAGGCCCTGGATGCAGTGCCAATATTTTTCAAAGCGCTTCCCATCGCTTTTGCATTGCGAGACAAGGTAGATAAAGAGATAGTCCGCCTTGTAAACTTAGGGATACTTAAACAGGTTGATCACTCGGAGTATGCATCACCCGTAGTGCCAGTATTAAAACGCAATGGAAGTGTTAGGTTGTCTGCAGACCATTCTGTAACTACTCGGTAAGTATGTAATTAACAAAGACGTGTAAAAAAAAACATCAGATAAAGTAATAGCAATTGAGAAATCCCCAGTGCCCACAGATATCGGCAAACTTCAATCATTTTTAGGATTAGTAAATTATTACCGTAATTTCGTACCTAAGGCGTCCGAAATTTTAAGTCTCAATACGATATTCTAAGGAAGGATGTTAAATGGCATTGGGCCGATGAACATCAAAGAGCGTTCGTCGACGTCGGATCCGGTGTTAGCGCATTTCGACCCAAATGCAAAGTTAATCCTCACGGTGGACGCCTCACCACCTTCTAATGGGTTAGGTGCGATATTATCGCAAAGTATTAAGGATAGATGCGACCGTCATATATTGTTGACATAATCTACTCTTTACAATGTTTTTTTATGAGTTGTATTACTATGTAGATGTCTATTAACTGCTCCCAAATTAAGATGATTATTTGACTTTACCTATTTTTCTTTTTTTTCTTTTCCTTTTTGACATAATCTTTTCGTTATTTGACATTATATAACTTCAGTATACTATATTTTTTATTAAATTTGATTTTTTACAGCTTTAGTGGCAGTCATGTCATTTGGTTATAGGTTTTTAATTTGTTTTTTTTTTATTAGGTATAGATTCTCCTCTTTTATATTTTGTGAATGTGAGAACGTTGTAGGCATAACCGACTTTTAGATCTGTCGATCATTTTCTATCTTGCTAAGTACCTGGTACTTGTTGATAGGCCTACAGTGTCCTCTCATACCTATAAACACTGTAACTTGAAAAGATTGTAAATACCATTTACTTTTAAAAGAGTAACCGTGGAGTTTCTTGCCGGCTCTTGTCCATAGGAAACGACCAATTGGAACCGTGCACCTAGCTTCTGTCGTTTCATAAGTGCCCTTGTTTATGTGAAATAATAGTTATTTGTTATACAAGAGTGCAAAGTTGCTTTTTAACCGCGTGTTCAATTTTGATGACCGAGCAAGCGAAGGATTCTAAAATTGAATCACGAGCGCAGCGAGTGATTCAAAATTAGAATCCTGAGCGTTAGCGAGGGAATCAAAAGAGCACGAGGTGAAAAATCTTTGCACTCGAGTGCAACACGTAACTTTTCATTCCACCTCAGCGAGGAAATGACTAAATGCAAAAAAAAAAACGTTTACAATCACAAGATAGGTACACTTTTATTTCAGTTTAGGTATTAATTACTACATTATGACAGGTAAGTATTACAGAATAATCTTTAAATTATAACAAAATAATACTAAGGTATAGTTAATTAAGAAAATTTTAAAGTAACGTTGCTACAGTTATTTAAATTGAGTGTAATATTTTTGTTTGGTACTGTAATATTGGTGTTAGTCACTTGTGTACTGTTTTTCGGTAAACTATCTGTCATACTTAATAGTTGTACCGATTCATCGGATTCCCTTGGCGTGAATGTTGGAGAGAGAGGGAGATGGTTAGGTGTTTCATAACGGCTTATTTTTGATGTAGAAGGGCCAGTACAAGGATCCGATTGAGGCTCTTTCAGTGTAATGGCTCCTACGATGCCTTCACATATTTTAGACTTATTTTGGATGGAATCCTCTATGTATCCCTCTACAACTGCATTGGACTTCCAGCCTCCGTGGCGCTTAAGGGACAGCAGATCAGCTCCGGAATCAGCCAAAAGTGTGGCTGAAGTTCGTCGGAAACAATGACCCGTGTACAACAGGGGTTCTGGAAGTTCAAGAAATGTTGCTATTTCTCGTGGGATACTGCCAATTTTATTAGTACCCATAGGCTGTCTAACACACTTTCCATTGCGATACTGTAGAAAAAATCGATTGATTGGAGTGTTAGGCGGGCGTAAGGCTTGATATTTCTCAACAATCGTTACGTATTCCTTGCGAATGACGAAGTTGCGGTCTCTTTTTGTCTTTGTATTAGGTAAATTAATTAATAGTAAGTCATCTGAATGTTTCTCAATGTTTTTGACATTAAGTTGTGTTAGTTCATTAGTTCGACATGCTCCGTTTATTCCAATAATAAGAACAACCTGTAACGTAAAGAGTATTGTAGTAGATAAATGAATAAAATTGATATGAACGCATAATTATGCCTATCAACATCTACTAAGTATACTATTTAATTGAGATTAATATACTTAAGTAGATACTGAATGTGCAACTGACTTACTTTTGCCGCCAAATATACGGAATCGGGTGCTTCGTTAAGAAACTTTTCAATATCAGATACTGTGAAAACCTTCGATTTTTTTGGTTGATGACCAGATGAGGCTCTTTTTAAAAATGCCACTAATTTAGGATAGGTATCGATATGTTTGTCTTTTTTCATCTTTATTGTTGCTTTTAGCATCGAATACGTACTCCATAGAGTGCTTGCTTTCTTGTTCTCGGATAATTCTATAAAATATGCCAGCAAAACGTTTTCTGAGAAAGTTTTGGCTCCTTTTGCTAGTCGCCACGTGTTGAACATATCGTACTGTTTTAAATACTTCTCGCGTGATTGTTGAGGGAGAAAGCTCATTTGCGCATTATTAACAGTTTCAGTCAATTCTGTTGGCGTCAAGCAAACTTCCTCGTCGCTAGAATCACTCATTTTAGTTTTTTCACTTGTTTTCAAGTTTCTTGTTTTTAATATACCTAAGGTTTAACAATGACGTGAAAAAATGCCGCGTAAAGAACCGCGTACAAAGCAAATTGAAAAAAGAACACCAAGAAGGTTCCGAGTCTGAGTTTTTAACAAATTAAAAAAAAGTTGTATGATATATTCGGCACCATAGAGGTAGCAGTAAATAGGTTTAATGTTTTTTTTAATTCACAAACTTAGTGCACACGATGTTCTAAATTCAATTTACTTTATCCTCTAGAGAATAAAAACGGCTTTTCCACTCAGATACTGAAGATTAAAAATACTCTTTCCGAGATGGTGGGATGAAAAATATTTTGAATTTGTATTGCAATATGTGGTTAGCTAGCGACCTCGACAATTATTTATTTTTACCTGGATGGTCCTAGTTTATCAATTATAACTTCTAGTTACAGCTATATGTAAGCGGGCACGCCCTTTATGCCTGGAGGCTTTATTTTCTTTTTTTAGATATTGTTTACTTTTAGTTATTTTTATTTCTGCTTGAGTATAGTTCTCGATGCTTTTGGTTGATATATTGGCGTGTGCTAGGCGTCATATGGCTATTAATTAAAGCTATTTAATTTATAATTTAAATTATTTTTTGCGTATTGTAAATTGTCTTGCATACTATTGTTTAGAATCATTTTTTTTTTTTCTAACTGAACAGACAGCTGTGCTGCTGGGGAGTTTATTGCGCCACTTCTTCTTCCCAGCAAAAGCACTAGGAAGTGGTGAAGGGTGGGCGTTTTGGGGGACTGTCATATGTAATTTTGACGTTTGAAAAGTGCTGATTCTCAGCCTGAATAAATGACTTTTGAATTTTGAATTTGATTTTTTAATTTTGGTCCCCGTCACCAGGCGCAGGCCGTTCCTGTCCAGGCGTAATAAACGCCTGGTCAGCCTGTTATCCAAGGATGGCATAGCTTCCTTTGACTGCCTGCAGCCCGGTGTTAAGAACCACAATTGCCCCGCTTGTGTGTGGGTGAGATCCTGTAACCACCTACGTATTTGGTTGAAGGGGATGGGTACGATAGGCTCGGGTCCACAGACTGCCGTGCTGAATCCTCGTCTAGCAAGTTCGTCAGCTGCGTCGTTACCTAGCGACCCGCTGTGTCCTTTTATCCATTGCAGTGTCACCGTGTTGCGGCTAGAGACCGTTATTTGTTCTAATGCATTTTGATATTTTAGTGTTTGCTTTGAGGTAATATTTTTTTTCCGTAAGGATTGGAGAACTGAGGCGCTGTCGGAGAGTATACGTATATGGGTGTCCGTAACCCACCTGGCTTCTAGGGCGTGGGCCGCTTGTATGATGCCCACACACTCCGCCTGATATACGGTGTTGAACCTCCCCAGCGGTCTGGATATGTTTATGTTGAGGTCGTGTGAGAAGACTCCGACTCCGGTACCCGAGTTGGTCTTCGAACCGTCGGTGTATACTCTGATTTCTTGGGGGCCTGAGTAGTCACACTGTTCTTCTGTAAGTATTATTTTGTAGTGCCTTTCAAAATGGGTTGTTTTCGGGGCTTTGTCGCAGGGTGATGCCATCATTTGCTTTCGTTTGATTGCATCCTCCTTTATGCGTGTGTGCTTAATTCTGGAGTCATTACTTTGGGTTCCCGATAAATAAAGCCTAAAGGTTCCTCCCGCACGATTAAGGGTAGAGGCGGCAGTCCTAGCATTGCCTGTAGGGCGGTGCAGCGGTGGTCGGTGTAGTTTTCATACAGCTAGTGATTGCGACACAAGCAAACCGCTGCAGTTTCTCCAGATCTCTCTGGGCTGTGCTCAGGTCTGTTCTGGGCCACCAGACCAGTGTGCCGTATGTGATAATTGGATAACTGTGGTGTATAACCAGTAGGTGATTCTGGGGCTGATCCCCCAATTCCTGCCAAGCAGTGGCTTGCACTGCCACAGGGATATGCTGGCTTTTGTAATGATGTCGTGCGTTTTGCCCAGTTCAGTTGTTTGTCCAAATAGATGCCCAGGTATTTGGTTTCAGTTGAGAGGCTTAGGGTTGTTCCAAAGAATCGTGGTAATTGTAGGGTCATTAGTTTTCTCTTTTTTGTGAAGAGAATCAGTTTGGTGTTTGTTGGGTTTACTGAGAGTTGGTGCTTGTTGCACCATTCCTCTGCTATTGGGGGCTTGACGCATGAGGTTGCATAGGGTGTTTTCGTGGGTCCCGTTAATTATAATGTTTATATCATCGGCGTAGCCTATGGTGAAATAACCTTTGTCATTGAGTGATTTGATGAGGCTGTCTAATACTAGGTTCCACAGAAGCGGCGAGAAGACGCCTCCTTGCGGGCAGCCTTTCGCAACAATGGCTCTCGTAGTGTCATTTACTGTGACTTGTACAGCCCTTAGTTTGAGCATTTTGGTGATCCAGCCACTCAGGGTTGAGTCTACGTTGTGTCTGTCGAGGGCCCTATTTATACTGTAGAACATTCTTTTTCAATGGCACCCTCGATGTCAATGAAGGCAGCCAGTGCTGAGTCTTTGTGGTCCACTGCACATTCGATTTTAGAAACCACGCTATGCAGCACTGATTCTGTTGACTTGCCTGTGGAGTACGCATGTTGTTGTTTATGAAGTGGTTTTACCCGGAGAGGTCCGTCCCGGATGTGACTGTCACAGTCTCTAGGGTTTTCAGTAGGAAGGATGTGAGGCTTATGGGTTGTGTATAATCGGTCTTGCCAGGTTTGGGTATGAAAATGACTTTCAACTCGCGCCATGCGACAGGTATGTCTGAGTGCTATGCAGGTTCGGTAAATCTCCACCAGCCATGGTGTCAGACAATCTACCCCCCACTGCAGTGCAAGGCGGGGAAGATGCCATCAAGCTCTGCCGACTTGTACTGCTGAAAGGTGTTGATAGCCCACTTTACTCGATCTTCTGTTACTATGTTGCGGGCTCTTGACCAGTCCTGATCCTTTGGGGTCCATTCTGGTTTAGCCTCCCACGTCCTGCTCTAAGACTCTACAGTCTGGGAAGTGAGTTTCGAGAAGGACCTTACTGGTTTCATGGTCAGTTACTGTGTATGAGTTGTCGGGTTTCCTGAGCGCGCCTAGAGGTTGGTCCTGATCCGTCGATAGGATCTTCCTTACCCTTGCGGCTTCATTGTTGTTCTCTATGGATTCGCAGAATTTACGCCATGCAGTCCTCCTGGCGGTTCTGATCTGCTTTTTGTATGTGTATTGGGTCTTTTTGTATATCTCCCAGTGGCCCGGGAAGTCTGGCTATGTTGGAGGTTGGTTTGGATGATGTTTAAGGGTGGTGACGGCGGTGGAATGGAGTTAGTCGGAGATCGATCCATCGGACAGTCTCTCCGTCTCCTCCACTCTGTACTGGTCGTCGTGTCCATCTCCTGGCGACGAGGCATAGAGTTGCTCGTACCAGCCAGGTGATGCGGGTGGCAACGTGTCGGTATCGTCGGCCATTGCCACTCGGGCCATGACCTCCTCGAGTTGTGCAATGTCCGTGTCGATCGACTGTGTCGTCGTCGGTACTGTCGTCTTCCCGTCTGTGCTGTCGGTCTGGGTGTCAGAGGGTCGGGTCGTGGGTCAGAAGCGTACGTATATCGACCCTAGTAGGTACGATATCCGTCGTTCCCGTCCCAGGACATTTACAGCTTCCTCCGGTGGCAGCCCTTGGGTCAGGCAAGACGGTAGTTGCCCTGTACAACGACCACCTCGAAATGTCGTACCAAGTGTTCTGGAGGTTGGCCACGTTACCTCTGTAACGAGGGATTAAAAGCGAGGCTCGGACACGGGTGGGCACGTCGGTCTGTTTCATGACGGTAAGTGTCTGGTCAGTGTTCGGGAGTCTAATTTTGGGCCCATTCTGGGTCAGCCAGGTCAGGGCATTGTCATCTTCACACCACATCTGCACTGTGCCTTCCGCCACCTGTGGGTAATCGAGGAAGGCCGGGAGTGGTGTAGACAAGTCTGTGTCCTTCACCAAGTTCTCAAGGTCCGTCTTAATGAGGTCTGCCTCTACCTTGGTCAGCTCTCTGCCGGGGTGGGAAAAGCAGATTGCTACGGCCAGCCGCGCCGGAATGTTCTTGGTGGCACGCGCGTAGGTTCTCTGCCCCCCCTGAGCGGAGTGGCCCCTCACACGTTTGGCATCCCCTGAAACGTACTTGGCGAAGCCGTGTCGTCAGGTCGCTCCCTCTTCGCTGGCCCTGTACTGCTCGTTCCAGGCTGCGGCTCAGAGGTGCCTGGCATGGTGGTCGTTGCCGGCAACGCCTTGTGTGAGGCTCTAGACCGCTTTCCCCTAGCATGTCTAGGTCGAGGTCGATCGTGGGTTTTGTTGGTGTCTTGGGGTCGGCTGGCTGCCCCGGCAGGCTCCGCCGCGTTTTTTATTTGTATGCTAGAGGTTTGAAAATTGATGTAGGGACTCCTTTAGTAAATACCCCCAACCCTTTAAATTAGGGGATGGAAGTTTGTATGGGTTTACCTATGTGGGCTATGATAAAAGGCACCTCTTATGTGCAAGAAATACTACCCAAAAAAAAAGAAAAATTAACAAAATAAAAAGTTTCGTCAGCAACTTACAAAATTCAAAAAGAAGTGAAATCCCACCAAAAACATTTTCATGTAAAATGTTGCCAAGACGAGACCATATAGTTCGCACTATCAAAAAGTTATCAGATCTCATTTATAGCCAAGCTTCTAACTCTACAAGCCCTAACTTCACAAACTCTACCTGCACCCATAGATAATACACTTTATACAAGACCTACACCTTAGTCAAAATATGTGGCTTGGCCGTTTCGCTATCGTCACGTGGTCGTAAGGTGAAAAATGTATTCACTGTTCATTACTTTTCTGTTATACAATAGTTCATTATTCATTCATTTAGTTAATTATTTCTCATGTAGAGTCAAGCTTCTTACTCTACACGCCCCACCAATAAATCTACGGCGATCGGGCCGTAAACGTACCTACACACAGCTTATGCGCTCCACGCTTCATTGGATATAAAAGAAGTGACAAGCTGCATAGGTACTTTTATCGTAACTAATACCTACAAGTCAATTTTTTTATTTTTCTTTTGCATATAAAAAGCGTGTTTTTTTTTTTACTAATTACATTTTTTATTTAGACTTTTTTTGAACCTACCCACACGCCCTCTTTGCCATTTCAACGCCCCCTAATTTTCTCTGGGTTTCCTACTGCCCCCCGGAAAGTGTCAAAAGCCCACGAGGGGGCGTTAATTATTTCGCCCACGTTGAGAACCTATGCTTTAGATTGTCCTATGCACAGAGCATATAAATAGTCCTGTGGAGCAGGACCAGTATGTTTCCAAGCATATTATATTATCTTGGATATGTTACAAAGTGTACTTTTAATATGAGTTTTAAATTTTCTTTTATTTGCAATAAATCACAGGGTGCTTATTTTGTTGTAATATTTAACATAGTACCCCATAAAAGATGAGATGTAAAGACGCCTGCACGTCAACCAACCCGAATCTGTCAAAATTTCCCAATCAACTTTGAACCTTATGTTTTAGCAATATGGTATGGATGTGGTGTGAAGATGACAATGCCCTGACCTGGCTGACCCAGAATGGGCCCAAAATTAGACTCCCGAACACTGACCAGACACTTACCGTCATGAAACAGACCGACGTGCCCACTCGTGTCCGAGCCTCGCTTTTCGTCCCTCGTTACAGAGGTAACGTGGCCAAGCTCCAGAACACTTGGTACGACATTTCGAGGTGGTCGTTGTACAGGGCAACTACCGTCTTGCCTGACCCAAGGGCTGCCACCGGAGGAAGCTGTAAATGTCCTGGGACGGGAACGACGGATATCGTACCTACTAGGGTCAATATACGTACGCTTCTGACCCACGACCCGACCCTCTGACACCCAGACCGACAGCACAGACGGGAAGACGACAGTACCGACGACGACACAGTCGATCGACACGGACATTGCACAACTCGAGGAGGTCATGGCCCGAGTGGCAATGGCCGACGATACCGACACGTTGCCACCCGCATCACCTGGCTGGTACGAGCAACTCTTTTCCTCGTCGCCAGGAGATGGACACGACGACCAGTACAGAGTGGAGGAGACGGAGAGACTGTCCGATGGATCGATCTCCGACTAACTCCACTCCACCGCCGTCACCACCCTTAAACATCATCCAAACCAACCTCCAACATAGCCAGACTGCCCGGGCCACTGGGAGATATACAAAAAGACCCAATACACATACAAAAAGCAGATCAGAACCGCCAGGAGGACTGCATGGCGTAAATTCTGCGAATCCATAGAGAACAACAATGAAGCCGCAAGGGTAAGGAAGATCCTATCGACGGATCAGGACCAACCTCTAGGCGCGCTCAGGAAACCCGACAACTCATACACAGTAACTGACCATGAAACCAGTAAGGTCCTTCTCGAAACTCACTTCCCAGACTGTAGAGTCTTAGAGCAGGACGTGGGAGGCTGAACCAGAATGGACCCCAAAGGATCAGGACTGGTCAAGAGCCCGCAACATAGTAACAGAAGATCGAGTAAAGTGGGCTATCAACACCTTTCAGCAGTACAAGTCGGCAGAGCTTGATGGCATCTTCCCCGCCTTGCACTGCAGTGGGGGGTAGATTGTCTGACACCATGGCTGGTGGAGATTTACCGAACCTGCATAGCACTCAGACACATACCTGTCGCATGGCGCGAGTTGAAAGTCATTTTCATACCCAAACCTGGCAAGACCGATTATACACAACCCATAAGCCTCACATCCTTCCTACTGAAAACCCTAGAGACTCTGTGACAGTCACATCCGGGACGGACCTCTCCGGGTAAAACCACTTCATAAACAACAACATGCGTACTCCACAGGCAAGTCAACAGAATCAGTGCTGCATAGCGTGGTTTCTAAAATCGAATGTGCAGTGGACCACAAAGACTCAGCACTGGCTGCCTTCATTGACATCGAGGGTGCCATTGAAAAAGAATGTTCTACAGTATAAATAGGGCCCTCGACAGACACAACGTAGACTCAACCCTGAGTGGCTGGATCACCAAAATGCTCAAACTAAGGGCTGTACAAGTCACAGTAAATGACACTACGAGAGCCATTGTTGCGAAAGGCTGCCCGCAAGGAGGCGTCTTCTCGCCGCTTCTGTGGAACCTAGTATTAGACAGCCTCATCAAATCACTCAAAGACAAAGGTTATTTCACCATAGGCTACGCCGATGATATAAACATTATAATTAACGGGACCCACGAAAACACCCTATGCAACCTCATGCGTCAAGCCCCCAATAGCAGAGGAATGGTGCAACAAGCACCAACTCTAAGTAAACCCAACAAACACCAAACTGATTCTCTTCACAAAAAAGAGAAAACTAATGACCCTACAATTACCACGATTCTTTGGAACAACCCTAAGCCTCTCAACTGAAACCAAATACCTGGGCATCTATTTGGACAAACAACTGAACTGGGCAAAACGCACGAACTATATCAAGGAAGGAAGCTATGCCATCCTTGGATAGCAGGCTGACCAGGCGATTATTACACCAGGACAGGACCGGCCTGCGCCTGGTGACGGGGACCAAAATTAAAAATTCAAATTCAATATTCAAAAGTCATTTATTCAGGCTGAGAATCAGCACTTTTCAAACGTCAAAATTACATATGACAGTCCCCCAAAACGCCCACCCTTCACCACTTCCTAGTGCTTTTGCTGGGAAGAAGAAGTTGCGCAACAAACTTGATGAGCAAATACTACCATGTAGTTATTATTAGTTATGTGACTAACAGAAATCAAATTACAAGATAATTGGGAACTAAAAGAGCATTTTCAAGGCATAAATTAGAATTAAGAGGAATTTTACCTGTAAAATTACTGTACAATTGTTGTCCACTAGCTACTGATACAACAGAGTTTCTTTTTCTTACTTCAGTAAACAATTTTTTATTAGAACACATATGTGATAATAACTACATGGTAGTATTTGCTCATCAGGTTATGGTCTCAGAATATTCTATAGCGACTACCGATCGCCGATCAAACCCAGACAGGTACGAAACTTATTTTTTTTTTATCTAACACGAGATGTCTGCCACATCGTCTAACAATGTAAATTCGTCGGCTCTTATTGACAAATTGGAAGGAGTTACAAATTACATTAACTGGAAATTTAGCATCAAAATGCTACTTACACTAGAGGGTCTATGGGACTGCGTCTTAGGTACTGAGACTGATGGAACTAAATTGCACAAAGCTTTTGCTAGAATTTGTTTAAGTATTCAGCCAAGCTTATATCAGTATGTGCGAGAGTGTACCAAACCAAAAGAAGAATGGGACAAGCTTGCCAATACTTTTGAACACAAAGGATTCTTCTACTTTTACGTCAACTTCATAGAATTGAATATCAACAGTTCTCCAATATGTCAGACTATATAGAAGGTGTCATGAAGCTTGTGCACCAATTAGATGACATCGGGAAGAAGATAGATGATGATGAAGTGGCAGAGATTCTTCTGAGTGGCCTACCCCAGGAGTTCGATAATTTGGTGTCTAGCCTCGAAACTGCACAGTTGAGGGACAACCTTACCACTGAAGTTCTACTTTTACGTCAACTTCATAGAATTGAATATCAACAGTTCTCCAATATGTCAGACTGGTAACATTCCCACAGGCTGGAAGGTTCAAGTTGTCATTCCGATATTAAAACCTGGCAAAGATCCTAATGATCATTGCTCATACAGACCTATCGCTCTATCGTCCATACTAATAAAACTATTAGAACATTTAATTAAAAATCGTTTGGAGTGGTTGGTGGAGAGCAGGGGGCTGCTTCCGGCAACTCAGTTCGGCTTTAGAAAAGGTCTGGGCACTGCGGATAGTGTGGGTATCCTCACGTCAGCGGTCCGGCTGGCCCTCAGCAGGAATGAGTCTGTGATTGCTGTCTTTCTGGACATATCGGCTGCCTATGATTCGGTGCTCCTCCCTGTTCTCACGCAAAAGCTGCAAGAGCTGAGAATTCCGGCTAGGATCTGTCGTATCATTGGTAGCATCTTTACCAACCGCACCATCCAATTAAGAATCCCTGGGGCTAACTCTGAACAAAGAACAGTCTGGAGAGGGTTACCTCAAGGATCTGTTCTTAGTCCCCCATTGTATAACATATATACAGCCAACCTATCTTCTTCTCTAAATTTTGACTGCAAAATCCTTCAGTATGCTGACGATATCGCACTACTGGTCACTGGCAGTTCCATTCAGGATGCCGCTCAATCGATGAATGTATCTCTGTCGTCACTTAACCAATGGCTTCTTGACCACGGGTTATCTTTAAGTGCACCAAAGAGTACAGCGGTCATTTTTACCCGCAAGCGTTCTGTTCCTCAAATAAATTTAAATATAGATGGAAAAACCATCCCAGTCAAGGAAAAGGCTAGGTTCTTGGGTACTCCCAAGAACCTAGCCTTTTCCTTGACTGGGATGGTTTTGAACAATTTTGAATCTAAAGTTACTACTTTAGATTCAAAATTGTCTGGGGTTGACCACATTAACAACACGGTCAAAAAGTGTGAACGCTCCGTGTCGGTCCTTAAGGCTTTGGCCGGGGTATGGTGGGGAGCTCACCCTTACACTCTTAAACTGGTATATAATGCGTTGACCAGGAGTGCTTTGGACTACTGTTGCTTTCTTATTGAGCCCTGCAACAAAGAAGCACTTCAGAAACTAGACAGCATTCAGGCCAAATGCTTGAGAATTGTTATTGGTGCCATGAAATCTTCTCCTATAAATGCGCTTCAAGTCGAATGCGCAGAACCGCCTCTTTACTTACGAAGACAGTATTTGGCAGATCGCTTCCTATCCAAAATATTCTCCCTTTCATCCCATCCTTTACTCCCAATTTTAGAGCAAATCGACCTTTCTTTTAATGATTCTCCTTATTGGAACAATAAAACAGTTCCTCTATTGATAAATAGGTACAGAGAGCTTAAACATCTCTCTTCGCCTGTTTGTCAATATCCAATTCTCCCCGTTTTTTCCACCCCATACGAGACGATTCATTTTGAACCAAAAGCCGTTTTGGGACTAGGTATATCAAAGAATTCCCAAAACGCAAGAGACGACTTCGAGTTAGTTCTCAAACGTTTCTGGGAAGGATGGAATTTCTTTTTCACTGATGCATCTAAACTATCTCAAACAGATTGTAAGTACAGGAGTTGCAGTTTACTTTCAAAATTCAAAAATAGCTTTACTTTATCAATGTCCGCCAGAAGCATCAGTCTTTACAGGAGAGTGTATTGGTATTTTAGAAGCCATCCACTTTATTAAATCTCATCAAATTAAAAAAGCAGTTATTTTTTCGGATTCCCGTAGCAGCATTCAGGCCTTAATACAAAACCAACTTAGAAGCAAAATTCATAGTCAAATCATTGTAGAAATTAAGAACTTATTATTTGATTGTTCCCAAAACGGCTTGGACATCGAGATAGCTTGGTCACTCGGGTATTGTTGGCAATGAGTGCGCTGATTCGTTAGCAAAGTATGCCACATCTAATCCGGCTGATCGAAAGCACTACGTAGCTCATAACTACGATTTGCGAAATGGTGCCAAGCCCAAGTTATTCGACTCGTGGACAAAAACATGGCGGAATACCTCAAAAACCAAGGGCGTCTACTATGCAGCGATACAGCCCGACATCCAACGGAAACCTTGGTTTTTCAAATGCCCAAAACTGTCCAAAAGAACTGTTTCGTCACTTTGTAGACTGAGACTCGGACATTGTTGTAGCCCAGTGTTCCTGAACAAGATCCATGTTCGGGATAATAATAATTCACTATGCGAGTGTGGCCTTGCGGAGGGTACTTTGGATCATATATTTTTCTCCTGCTCTTTGAACACCAACTCCTTCGACCTCTATCGAAAACTTTCCAAATATAATATTCCTCTCCCAACTAACTTCCACTCTCTTCTATCCCACTTCTCCCCCAAAATCAACCAAATTTTAGCCACCTTCCTAAATGAAAATAATTTAAAATTTTAACTGGTGCGTAAAATAACTATGTATTTATATTTTTGTGTTGTATAGTTTTTTATAAGTTTGTAAATTAGAATACATGTTTTACTAACCCTTGTTTTCGTCCTCGCAGCTACTAACATATTATTGATCTACCCGTAAAGTACAAAGTCCGACGGCCTGCCACTCTGCACTGCCGTCTCTATGTGACACTGGCAGAATAGTCGACACCGGCTCAATTGCCAATTAAGGAAAAAAAAAAAAATAGAAGGTGTCATGAAGCTTGTGCACCAATTAGATTAGATGACATCGGGAAGAAGATAGATGATGATGAAGTGGCAGAGATTCTTATGAGTGGCCTATCCCAGGAGTTCGATAATTTGGTGTCTAGCCTCGAAACTGCACAGTTGAGGGACAACCTTACCACTGAATTAGTGAGAACAAGACTTCTACAGGAAGACCATCGACGCGTCAGTTGCAATTCAACAGCTTTTTTAATGAAAAAGAAGGAATTCAAATCTATTACCTGCGACTATTGCAAGAAGTCCGGACACAACTCAAAGCGCTGTTTTAAGAAGAAAAGGGATTTGAAGACTAAAAAGAACTCGGAGCACACACTATATGTAACAGCTTATATGGCTTCAACCTCGGAATCTTTTATTATTGACAGCGGAGCAACTTCCCTTTCCGTCTTGACGTTTACTGCTCCCATGTATATTCCGCTACCTGTAAAACTTTATTTGTGATATTATGATACGATTAACTCTTATACTATATCCATGTCAATCCATTTATATTGTGACGAATATGTGCTGATATTTGTTGACCAAATAAAGACAGACACATACGAGTTTGGATCCACTTTTATTTCCACCATTACATGCCTTGTCTCATATACATTGTGGCGGCCTGTCTGTCTGCTAAGGAATGCTGACGCTGAATTGAAGACACTGCGCGACGTTTGCTCATCAAAACTCCCCAGCAGCACAGCTGTCTGTTCAGAAAAAAAATATAAAATGATTCTATACAATAGTATGCAAGACAATTTACAATACGCAATAAATAATTTAAATTATAATTGATAAACTAGGACCATCCAGGTAAAAATAAATAATTGTCGAGGTCGCTAGCTAACCACATATTGCAATACAAATTCAAAATATTTTATTTCACATAAACAAGGGCACTTATGAAACGACAGTAGCTAGGTGCACGGTTCCAATTGGTCGTTTCCTATGGACAAGAGCCGGCAAGAAACTCCACGGTTACTCTTTTAAAAGTAAATGGTATTTACAATATTTTCAAGTTACAGTGTCTACAGGTATGAGAGGACACTGTAGGCCTATCAACAAGTACCAGGTACAGTCGCCAGCACGTCAACCTACTACAATCTGTCAAATTTCTTTAATAGATTTTCAACTTTATCACTGGAGTATAAGGTTCAAAGCTGATTGGGAAAATTGGACAGTTTCGGGTATGTTGATGTGCTGGCGTCTGTACTTAGCAAGATAGAAAATGATCGACAGATCTAAAAGTCGGATAAGCCTACAATGTTCTCACATTCACAAAATATAAAAGAGGAGAATCTATAATAAAAATAAAAACAAATTAAAAACCTATAACCAAATGACATGACTTCCACATAAGCTGTAAAAAATCTAATTTAATAAAAAATATAGTATATTGAAGTTATATAATGTCAAATAACGAAAAGATTATGTCAAAAAAGTACGTAAAAGAAAAAAAAGAAAAATAGGTAAAATCAAATAATCATCTTAATTTGGGAGCAGTTAATAGACATTTAACATAGTAATAAAACTCATAAAAAAACATTGTAATGAGTAGATTATGTCAACAATAAATTAAAATAAAATTAAAATAAATTGACGTTCATAGTAAAATTATAAACTATTATATAAACTCACATAACCTGTCAGTAGGTAAACTAATTCTGGAGAAAGAACATTACATTGTCTTGAGTTAATCACAGCGACCATCTATTCTTATCATTTAAGTAGTCGTTGATAGAATAGTATGCTTTTGCACAAAGGTTGGACTTTAATTTAGTTTTAAACGCATTAAAAGGCAAATCTAGCAAAGAAGAGGGTAGCTTGTTATAAAAGGTTATACCAAGCCCAACAAATGAGTTATGAACCTTATGAAGCCGGTGAAAGGGAGCACGTTGTTATTCCTTACTTCTTGTGTTAACATTGTGATATCACTGTTTTTAGTGTATAAGTGTATATTTTGCCTAATATATGAGATGTTGGCGAAGATGAATTGTGATGCCACTGTGAGGATACCGATATCTTTGAAAAAATCTCTCAGAGAAACTCTGGCATCTAGCTGGTAAATTGCTCGAATAGCTCGTTTTTGGAGGACAAAAATATTTTGAATATCTGCAGCTTTGCCCCACAGCAGAATACCGTAGGACATAACGCTATGAAAATAACTAAAATAGACTAACCGAGCTGTATCAACGTCAGTGTATTGTCTTACTTTTCTGACGGCGTAGGCGGCCGAACTGAGCCTTCCCGCTAGGCTCGATATATGTTGGCCCCACTGAAGTTTGACATCTACTGTTATGCCCAGAAAAACTGCCAAGTTTACAGTTTCAAGCACCCCTTTATCTAAGACGATGTTGGGTCCTAGATTTCTAACATTTGGAAGGGCAAACTTTACACATTTCGTTTTTTTGGCATTGAGAACTAGGTTATTTGTCGTAAACCAATCCGTAACCATTGACAGTGCACTGTTTACATCGTCAAAATCTTGTCTATTCCTGTCTACTTTAAAAATAAGAGAGGTATCATCTGCAAACAGTACACCTTCACAGATACCCTTTAAATAGAATGGTAAGTCATTGATATACACTAAGAACAAGAATGGACCCAGTATTGAGCCTTGAGGTACACCTAACTGAACTGGTAGCCCGGAAGATTTTACACCATCAACATCTATACATTGCGACCTATTATTTAAATATGAATTTAAAACGTTGAGAGCTTCGTTTAGCACACCGTAATGACGTAGTTTACGCAAAAACGTGTCATGGTGCACGCAATCAAAGGCTTCACCATCACGGGATACTGCTCGCTAAACAAAGGCATAACGGACAGTCCTATGTGCAGGGCATGCATGGAGGCTGAGGAGACCGTTACGCACGTGCTCTTTGAATGCACGGGCGTCACCCAGATCAGAACAGATACCCTCGGGTCAACCAGATCATACACAGATGTTCTAATCAAACCAGGAGACCTAATTACCTTCTGGAGGGAGGTGGGCTGGTTGTAATAACCACCAAACGGCCGCTATGGCCCACGCAGAATGGTCCACTTGACGGACTAAGTGCGGAAACCAAACCACATAACTTATCATAACCTCTAACATAAAAAATTGCGGAAGTCTCATACAAACTTCCATCCCCCTAATTAAAACAACAAACTGTTCTGTTACTCAGAAATAGGACATAGGGGTCATATTATCCTATCTTACGACTATGTAATATTACATGTTTAAAAATTATAATCCCGGCAATAACTGTTACAGATTCGTGACAGATGGTAAGTAAAAAAATTAGGGGGCTCTGGAAAATACAAAAATCTTAAGGTAATCTTAAGGTACCTAAGGTAAGCAATCACCTAGTTACATTTCATCCGGCAAAGATACAGACGCCAGCACATCAACCTACTACAATCTGTCAAATTTCTTTACTAGATTTTCAACTTTATCACTAAAATATAAAGTTCAAAATTGATTGGGAAAATTTGACAGTTTCGGGTAGGTTGCCCTGCTGGTGTCTGTACTAAAAAACTGTAAAATAAAGTTGAAGCATAGTCCCCCCTCCACGAAGCAGCTGACGTTTTTCTTTCAGCTCAGTATGATGTCAACTATCTATAAAAAAAGTTCCAGCCGGCGTACTATTACATTATTTTTTGCCTCTTCCTCAACCTTCCAATTCCACACCCACCGCGGACGCATGCGGGTGCTTGCGGGTGCTTGCGGGTGCTTGCGGGTGCTTGCGGGTGCTTGCTGGCGCTTGGTTCACTTATTAGTCATTCGAGATCTACTGAAAAAGAAAGATAAAAGATGGCTATCTATTGGCGTAACAACAATGCAAGACACTTGTTATTTTTTATATTCCGATTTCATATTTGGAACAATGACAAACGGAAATGATAGTGAGTGACTGGTTTCAAAACGAATTCTTATAATGTATTACCTACATTATTTAAAAAAAAAAATGAGATCTTAAACAAAAATAAGCAGTGACTCGATCTAAAGTAAGGCAATTTTAATAGGTAACATTTGACAATTCATCAAAATTCAACAACGTAACCTTGTAACGCCGGGCACAAAATAATATTTTTTTTTACCGGTGTAACTTTTTTCAATTACGATTACATATTTATTGTAATAATGACCGATACGAGTAATTTTACAATTTGCTTTCACTAAACTGACAGACGTCAAATTTTACCTATAAACCCAGACTTCGGGCTGCTACTGAGAAATAAACAATTAAAACAAAACGTTTGATAGGTACTTTGCTCAACTTGGGAATTGAATCACTTTTTCTTCTCAGCTTTAGATAAATGTGTATGGTGTTTATCCTAAAATTTAGCAATGTCGCAAATAGCTGTCAAATATTTACCGGTTTTGATAATTTGGCAATATTACTTTATGGAAATATGAAATGTGGTTAGCTAGCGAACTAGAATAATGAATTGCAATTAAAACACCGAATTTGGTGTCGTAACCGTTTTAGGTGTAAAAAAGGCATTAGGAAAGTTTCCAAATGCCTTTTTTTACATCTACACTGAAATATTCGGTGTTACAATAATTATTGCATTTCATAATCAATATTTTAGTTCACTAGTTAGCCACTTTTCCTATTTCCATACAGTAATATTGCCAAATTAACCAAAAAAGCGAAATATTTCACATCTATTTGCGACGTTGCCCATTTTCTGAATAAACGCTCATAAGTGGCCCACCCTTCATCCTGGTATTTTAAAGGTCAAGATGGGTTGAGCATGGGCTCACGTATTTAGAATACAGCAGAATACGTAGTTGGTGAAGTAGCGATCTACTTGCACGTTACACAGCGTTTATGCATAATTATTTGTCATCATTTTTATGAAACAATCTTCCACAGTAAAACGAGAAGAATTTATGCGCTACAAAAATCGACTTAGTGATCAACTAAAAATGGAAAATTGTCATCGATTACTTCAGCTGAGTTCTACGATATTTTGGACATTTCATGTCATGCACTACTTAGTCTGTGACACAGACTACTTAGTCTGTGATGTCATGCGAACGAACAGAACATCTCAGAACAACAGAACATCTCTAGAACAAAGTAGTGTGAATTGTCTTTTTGTGATTTTTTTACTCCTAATAATTTTTGTTCCTGCGATAAATTATGTTTAGCTAGTTTATTCATGAAAGAAAAGTGAGCGTGTTATTATTTAAAAAAACGGATATAATTTTTTACTTAGAATTGATCTGTACTAACCTTGATCAATAAACGTCAAGAATGTATTTCAAGTGAGAATGATTTGGTAAGTAAAAAAAACTAAAAACTGAAACTATTGTTCTGCGATAATTTTACAGGAAAATATCGATCTTTGATAGGATGTGAATGGCGCTAATGAAGTACCTTTATGGGTTACATTTATGTAATTTGGGGTTCCTATTTTAATTCAAGCCTTCACTTGAAATCACTGAAATGTATGTTCTGATAAAATGCATTTGCTGTTTTCTATATACAATAACTACAAAAACTAAATACTGGCATGTCCTCTGAGTTATCTTATAATATAATAAATCAATGTTATAAATACTACATCTTTAGTTTTTCTTGAAATGAATTTGTTGTTACAAGCATCTTTAAAATATTATATATGTATGTCATTTAAATATGAATAATTTGTCATCAGACAAATGATAACATTAATATGGATGGTGCTTTAAAAATAAGGCAAAATTCTACAAGCTTACTAGCTATTTCTGTGAATATTGGTTTCAATACTATAGTTGTCATTGAATGGTATTAATTTTATTATGTCTCACAATACCATCATTGTACAACTCAATCCATTTGAGTCTAGTCTAACACTAATTAACATGATTGAGTAATATGTTACCAAGATCACCAAGATGTATGACTGATAATACTGATCTACTAAGATATGAGCTCAGTATATCAGTCATACATCTTAGTAACATAGTACTCATTAATCATAATTATATGATAAAATAAGAATTAGGCCTATCATACTTTCTTGCCCAAAACAATGTAAGTTTATCCATTAATTGCTGCAAAATTAAAAATCCTGTAGTTAATGTATCTTCTATTGACCTTTTCTAGTCTCTTAATTTTATAGAAATCTTATATTTTCAAAAATGTTGGCTTATAGTGAATAGCTGATTCATTTTGTTTATTTATTTGATCAAGGTCAATGTTCTATTTTCTTTAAAGATTTTTCTTGATATCAGTAATGAATATAAATAAATAAATATTAAATAACAGTATTAAATATGAATTTACGAGTATGAGTTTTGAAATAGAACAGAGAATTATATGAATCAGATCAATAGCTTGTTTTCCTGAACAGATTCAAATATGGCCGGAGCTGCTATTGTTGTGATTTAACAATGGATAACATGAAACATTCAATTAAAAAATGAATGCTCCAAGTGGGTGTGTCAGCTGCAGTGATGGGTCGCAACAGTTTGATGCGGACTGCTCTGAGGGGGAAGATGCTCAGATCAGACTGGCTCCACATGTGCAAGCTTACCTGGCACGCAACAACCCTACTACCAACTGTTGTGGACTCACCATACCCATCGCCTTCGAGAGGGCTGCTACTGGAATCTGGTGGAACCCTCGATTTGATTCAGAGATACTTGAAGGCCAATACAGAAGTAGTTCCTTTAGACAAATAAGACTAAGATTTAGGTAAGTGATCTCAAAAAATTAATCCACATAAAAGTGTGTAATATTCATGCATGAATGTCAGTAAACTGATAAATTGCTTGATGTCACAACTTTATCATTAACTAAATATATTTGATGTCTTTTATTTTTTCTTTTTTCAGATTTGCACTTTTATACATTTTGATATTTTCTATGTCATGGTTTGTCTACTTTGTGGCCCTTGGTTTGATTGGTATAATTGTAAAATGGCCATTTTTGTGTTCTATATTTGCTGGGGTTCTATTGATTACATCTGTTATGCTATTTGTAACATTTACAAATATATATAAAGTGTACACTTTCAAGCTCTCCCTGGTCATGGCACTCGTTCTGTGTACACTCAGCCTGTCACTGGTGACACTCACGACACAGTCAGACACAGCATTATCTCAGGCTGCCGACATCAGTCAGTCTGGACACTTCACCATGTGCATTGAAATATTGCTGATTATATACACACTAACACCATTACCACTGTATGCCTGTGTTATCATTGGAATTTTGTATTCAATAGTGTTTGAAGTACTGAATATTGTGTTACATATGTCAGAGCAAGAATGGCAATGCCCTGGAATGTTTGTGAGAATTTTACTGCAGTTTTGTGTTCACATAATTGGTGTACATATATACCTAATGACCTTTGTGAGAAAGCGCGGCACGTTTATGAAAGTAGGGCAGAGCCTGTTAGTAAGAAAGCAGCTAGAAATGGAGAAGCAGCTAAAAGAAAAGATGATACATTCTGTGATGCCGCCTAAAGTGGCGAGCTGGTTGTTAGAGGAGCAAGTACTTGACACAGAAGCTAGTTTGAAGCCACACAATCCGCTCAAACCGAGACACTCGAACCCTGGCGCGTCAGACATCAAGTCTTTGTTCAGGCCTTTCAACATGAGCTCAATGGACAATGTCAGTATACTGTTTGCTGATATTGTTGGCTTTACCAAGATGTCAAGTAACAAGGGTGCTGAAGAATTAGTTAATATATTAAATGACCTATTTGAAAAGTTTGATGAATTATGCCAAAATCATGGATGTGAGAAAATTTCTACATTGGGTGATTGTTATTATTGCGTATCTGGCTGCCCTGAGCCCAGGCCGGATCATGCTACATGTTGTGTAGAAATGGGACTGGGTAAGTGGAATTCTAAACAATTTAGTATCAAGCCACTATCAAGTAGATCAGATAGATAAAACTAGTAAAATAGTGCGTTTGCAGTGATTCAATCGACCCTTTAAGAGGGGGACAATTTTTTTATCATAGCTGTTAACTTTCTGGGTAGACAAGCTAAGACGGATCGCACATTACACCGAAATCTAAGATCAAAACGTGATCCGTGTTAAAATTCTGCTTCAATAAATTTCGCTTCCGCGGTGTACGAATAATTCATAATACATTTTTCAGGAATGATAGACGCTATAAAGGAATTCGATAGAGTGCGCGGCGAAGGAATAAATATGAGAGTAGGGGTTCACACCGGCACCGTACTGTGCGGTATTGTGGGCACACGCCGGTTTAAATTCGATGTCTGGAGTAATGACGTCAGCTTCGCCAACAAAATGGAATCCACTGGGAAGCCAGGTCGCGTCCACATATCAGAAGAGACTGCAAAATTTCTAGGAGGTTCCTATATCTTAGAAGAGGGGGATGACGTCTTTGGTGAGTGAATTTATAAATAGATTCAAGATTGCACGATCATTTGTATTGTGGACACATTCTAAAACCAATTCTGTTTGTTTAGGTCATAAAACCTATTTTATCGAAGGCCGTCAGCTGTACTCCCCTTACAACCATGACAACTGTTTGACTCCCTCCAATCCTATCAACTTACGCCTGATTATTTCCCCCGCGGCATCTCCGCAGTCCGTCCTCTCCTGCAATCATTCCCCACTCCCGTTATCACCTAAAGGCGACGACATACTAGGATCCAGAAAAGATTCTAAAAACTACCTCTCCCCAACTGCATTTTATTTCCGAACAAAAGCCAGTTCACTACCCAGTATATTGGACTCGGACACTGAGCTGGACGAAAAGACCAAGGGATTCCCTGACACTAATGACAGCTCGTCGAAGAGTCCCACTTCTGTAGGTGAGTTTTTTTGTTTCCAGTTATCTAAAGCTATATAATAGAATATGTCAACGAATTTGGCGGATTTAGAGGTCACAGAGAGTTATGCCGCTAATTAGGAACATCTTGGCTATATAAAATTGCTGTTAAGAGGGAACAGGGGCTGCGAGGAATTTGTAAAATAGGTATTTGGAGAAACTATTGCCGTCGTCTTCCCTCAAAACTGCCTCCGTAGAGTGCGATAGGGACAGCTACAGCTAGGACCGACTAAATCACAAAAAAAATTGACGACATCGACGTTTCGTATTCCCCTTTTTTCTCCTCGAAAACGGAGCCGATTCAATTATTTTTTACATTAAAATTTTAAGAAAGAGTATGTCTAGGTTCCTATCATTTTCTTTTATGTTAAAAACTTTTCGAGTTTTTCTGGCAGTCCTCTAATCACGGCGGTAAAAATGGGGCATTTTTTGCAATTTTTGGAGGGTCATATTTTCTTTACCAATAAGTTGCTGAAAAAAAGGAAATAACAGGGACGTGTCTACAGCTGACCTTGATTTTATGAAAAAAAAAAGATTGATCTAGAGGCATTATTCAGGAAGAAAAAAGGGGAATACATTTGTATGGAGAATCGCAGGCCCTGTTCCCTCTTAAGTACGTAGGTACATTGCGAATTTTTGCTTGTATCTAATACAAAAATCTAAAATTACCTTCTAGTGATCATTATTATTTTTAATGAATTTTATATCTGTTCGTATTTTTTTTTACTTCGGTCCAGTATAATATTATGAATTGAACCGAAGAAAAGTGTTATTTATCTCAAGAATAAGGCACAAGCTGATAAGATATAGAGTGACTTCATAACGTGAAGGTGATGCTCTTTGTCACACAGATCACGACATGAGTGGGATGATTTGTGTTAGTAATTCTGTCTGATATTTTCCTAAATTTATTTCTACAAAAAAAAAAAACATTAATTCCGAAATCATAATCCTCTAATACTTCCTTCGTATGCTCTGAATGAATCGACAATACGCGTTTCGTATCGGCCGGCATTCGCAGTAATATCGAGCAAATAAATTAAACATGTAGCAAAATTCGATTTTATAGTCGAGCAATTAAAGTCACTATAGATTTCTCCTGCTTTCATTGCAAACAGAAATAGTAACGATTTAACGAGAATGCTGTTAATGTTGCTGAGCGATTTGAACATAAACTGCTAGAAATAACAAAAGATATGTCTGCAACCTCAATTGATTTCAGTATTGCGATTATCTTTTATTGTATCTTCATGATGTCTGGCTACAACATCTTTTAGTATTTCCGTTAATATTTAAGCGTCTTGCAGACTGCCGCGACGCGACGCTAAGAAAACTTCACGGTAGAAGAATTACTGGCCTACATGAGCCTTTATTTAGGTTTCTATTACTTTGCGTGAAATCGATTTTTGAGTATCTAAACACTACAATTTTGAAGTATGTATGTTTATCTAGAACAAAAAAGCATTTTCCGTCACTTTCGGAAACAATGTGCATAAAATATCAGCTACTGGACGTTACACTTATACAATGTTGTACTTGTGCATGAATATATGTACTACGGAACGTGTAGTTCAGTTTATAGACGTTTCTAGTATTCTAATTCATAACAAATAATATTATTTTAGGGAGCTATGGCAAATACACTACGAAGTTGAAAAATTGGAAGGTGCCTAGATTTTTACGGAAGCATTCGGATACGCCTCTTCATGAGATGAAAAAGCAGGCGTTGACTGATAAGTCTATACATTTTTTGGAGAGGGGAGACGCGGGGTCTGGGGTGCAGTCCAGCAACGGTTACCAGCAAGTGCCTATTGTGATAGAATCTCAAGACAATAAGAGTAGGCCGGTACAGAGCACCATTAAGCTGAACATCCCACCACTGAGCCATGACATGGCGTCCTTTGAAAGGGAGATCATCGACATACGATCCTACTTGAGCCAGTCAAGGAGTAACATGTCGCCTTTTGCCAGAAGTAGCAGCTACCGTTCTCAATATGGAAGATCGAACAATATTGAGGTAAATATACTTTATTTATAAACTATTCTCATCCCAACACCCATTATTGTCCGTCGGGAAATGGAATGGATTATGGATACCCTCCGTCTGCGCAGAACAGAGGGTTATGTCGGACTTCTACCGACGAAAAACCCCACTGTTCCTTCTAGCACCATGAGTCGGCCCGGGAGAATCTTGTACATTCGCCACACCCGGACTGGTACCCGCCATGCCTGACGGGCCCCATCACCAAGTACGGCCGATCCCACGACCGTACCGCACGTACTACCATCAATCGTTAAGCGCCCTTCGACGCCCGGCTGCTTTTCTGGTGCGGGTGGAATGAGAGGTATGCTCTCTGTCCCTCTCCGCCGCCTCCTTTGCATGCGTCAACTCCTCGCAAAAAGAGGCAACAGCATCCCACACGTTTTCGCTTCCGAAAGACCACCCGCACCAAGTGTCTCGACGAGGGCACAGCGCTGTTGGAGCCAAACGGAGCACTCCTCCAGCATATATGTGATGACAAGCGAGCGCCCGCTCCCGACCTATGCGACGCTGGTACTTCCCGAAACATCCGTGACGCTCGCCCTCCTATTACATGGGACTTAAACGTAGGTAACTGGAAAAATATGGGTGTGCTATAGGGGTACCTCTGCCTAACCCTTGGGGAGTACAGGCGTGATGTTATGTTACTATAACCCAGCAGAAAACCGCATGCCTTAACATTGTTGGAAATGGCCACAAATAATCGCCGAGACTAAGTAAAAGGTGTTTATGCGTCACACTTTAGTGCTTTGTTTTTAAGTCACGGATCTTGGTTAAATTGCTAACGATTGTAGCGACATTGGCTGTTGGGACACGTCCAAGTCAATACACTTTGATAATACAGATTCTGATAAGAAACGTTTTATGAAGATCTGCATACCAAGGCCAAGTATTAGCTGCACTCCGCGCCGCGTTATACAAAATATTAATAGAATTATATTTGAACTATCATGATGTTTGTTTTTATAGCATCTTATCTATCGGGTTTATATCTTTGCGAGATTATCAAAAGTTTTGGGTATGAAATTTAAACTTTATAACCTCGCCCTTGACTCTGGAGCAATGTGAGTCGTAACTCGTAACAGATACCGGCGTTTGCGCAACTCATTTTTAATAATTATTATCTTAGTATCCGTTGGTCGTCTAATATAATAATTTGTAGTTGGGATGGGAGTGCACATATTGTAATAATCATTTATTTCCAATAATGCGTTGTCCAGTCGATGTTTACAATAACTACGCCGCCTTTACAAATAATTACGCCATACGTAGGTACTAGGTACGTATGCACATGTAACTTTCAATATTAATAAGTATGTTTATCATTTGAATTAGTTTTGTCGTGACCGAGAGTCGCGGAAATCTCCGACTGAACCCCGCATTAAGGCGATTATTTTCTTATTATTACATAATTGCAGCGGCAAGTTTCTTGCTTTGTTGCAACTTGTATCATTATCAACTATTTTTCAACTACCTACACAGCTGTTTAAAAAAAATTATAGACCGTTTACACAAAACAGTTTCAAACTCCCAAGAAACTGTTGTAAATCAGTTCATGATTGTTATTTGGAAAGTATGATCGCGTATTTCGTGCCGTGTGCGAATTTTTTATCACCCATATAACATAAGCGAGAAAACTTGTGTACATATACATTTAACACGTGTTAACTGGTAACGAGGACTTAACAAATAGCAACCTATTTTCTGATAAACATGATTCAAATGTTGTTTTTTATAACATTGTAGGTGCCAGTGTGTCGCGCTCGCAGTTCAACCATCACGACGCAGGACGAGTTGATTCGTCCGAAGGATCGAAGATTGAACTTGCCCCTCCCCACGCCGCAGACTTCTGTGTCCCGACCTCCTGATGACGTCATTAGCCTCTGCCCTTCAGTCAATAGCCGCAAAGACTCCGGCATCAGAAGCACAAGTCGACGCTCCAGCATACAGCAACAGGTCAACTTTGATGTTCCTATTTTTACTTATAACGTAAGTAAAACATGCAAAGTTAATATCACATGTATGTATGATGCATGTACGTACACCGACTTATTTTTTCATACACATAAATAAACTCGACGCAGATTTGTGTTAAAGCGCGGAGATTTTTCACGAAATGGTAACGCATCGTAAACACGCTTTTAATAAATTATAAACATATTGAGCTAGAGCTGTGTGCTGCAGTCATAAAGCATGCCCGTCATACCATTGCATCGTAATTTGTACCAGTTTTCAGCTTTATATACAGTGATTAGGGTTTAAAACTGCGTGACCATGTTGTTTATGTTCCATTGGTATGAAAATTTAGAAATGTTGAGTTCATTTTTTCTCGTCTGACATTCTGTGTTCTTATTTCGTTGGAAACATGAAATATGGTTGAATAGTTAACTACTACACCCACATTTTCATTCGCTAGGAGTCAGGTTACAAACCACTTACGTTGCCCAGTGGGTGCCGCTGACGTCATCAACGTATAAACACCGCAAATGTCGCATTTCTATGTGTCAGGGGATTTTGTCGTGTGTCAAGAGATCGACGAAAATATAGTTGATTCTAGCTTTGAAGTTTATTATCTTGAGGAAAACTCGTTAATTAATAGCTACTAATGATATCAAGAGTAGGCATTATCAAGAGCTGTTTTTAGTTTATATCGCCAATTTGTAATGTACAAATACAAATTTTCATAAGATTGGTCGCGCTCGCGCCCAAAATTTTGTTAGTAAAAACCAATTAACTCGAAAAAAATATATCGACGGGCCCCGAAATCAATCTGCCTAGCCTTTTCCCAACTATGTTGGAGTCGGCTTCCAGTCTAACCGGATGCAGCTGAATACCAGTATTTTACAAGGAGCGACTGCTCATCTGACCTCCACAACCCAATAACTGGGTAATACGATATCCGTTGGTAAGACTGGTTGTCAGACTTTCGGGCTTTTGACTACCCGTAACGACTGTCAAAGATCCAAGAATGACAGCCGGGACCAACGGCTTAGCGTGCTTTCCGAGGCACGGAGGAGTCTCGCTATGTAAAGATGGTCAACCCCGGCAAGCGTAGCATAACCTGATGCATCGACCCATGCGGCTGTTATTACTTAGCCACGAGCTCCTCCGAGCACCCCGAAATACAGGCTCAAATTAAATTAACTAACGAACCTCCGCAGGCGTGATGGCTGTGTAGATATCTTAACATAATAAAACAAAATTATATGAAAATAATATGAGTTTTTTTACTCGGGTCGTCGACCGCAGTTAGCGTAGAAACTTGATACCGTCAACTACCCTAACTTCGCCTGGCGCCCTATGTTTGCCTAGATGAAAAAAGATGTAAGTAATATCTTTTTCATTTTACTTGTATGGCAATCGAAACTAAGTTTTCAAAGAGAGCTTTAAGTTTCGATTGCCATACAAGTAAAATGAACAATATAATTACATATTTTTTCATTTAGGCAAACAAAGGGCGCCAGGTGAAGTTAGGGCAGTTGTCCGGTATCAGTTTTTTTTTGTGTAAACTTCACAGACGTGATTGGTAAGTCTCGCTAAACACGATGAAACAAGAGAAAACAGATTAACTCATACTTCAAGTAACAACACTACCAGCGGTCGGTGACCTCTCTAAAAAAACATCAAATCATTTTTGTTTTTATTTTGTCACTAGCTGCGCCCCAGGGTTTCACCCGCAGAAGTCTAGGGATAAAAAGTATCCTATGTCCTAATCCAGGTCATGGTCTACCGATGTGCCATATTTCTTCCAAATACGTTCAGCAGGTTTAGCGTGAAAGCGTAACCAACAAAATCACTGTCGCATTTATAATATAAGTTAGGTTGTTTACATATATTTTATCATTTGTTTTGAAGTTTCGCCGGCTAATTCAATGAGACTGGTATATTTCAGTTTGGGCACTCACGTCAGGTCGTATCAAATTTCCTTGAGTTGCTTTCACGTGTATCATTCGGTATTTCAAGTGTTATGAAATATAGCAATACTATAATGGTTACGATAGGATATATTAGCAAAGAAAAAAAAAATGGTTTCCGTGGTTTTACAATGCGTAAATAATTCTAATTTTATATCCAAAATGGTATAAAACAGTACCTAATGACAATTCATTCACTGATTTATTTCTAGTGGCATGACCGACATTATAATAGAGAAATCCAGCAACCACTTACAGTATACGTTATACAACTTCAATTTTTATAATCCTTTTGAATTAGCTGTTATTACAACCAGGTGATTCAATTTACGGTTTTAGCTTTTCACGTCGGTGCCTCTTACTTGCGTTTGAGGTTTACGTCAATCCGTATTGGACGTATACGTTACTGATAGCGCGCATTGACGCAAACCTCAAATGCGCAAGTAAGTAGCAAATTTGCGCTATCCGTGACGTATGCGTCCAGCGCGCATTAGTAATGACTACGCCCGAATTGGGAAATTACCTCCACAAACTCAAACCATTTATTTCAATTAAAGCATTTACAGGCACTTTTGAATTTTCAAGGGTCAGTTAGTCAGAAATATGAAGCTAGTTGCCCATTCCAAAGCGTAGGTTCCTATGGAGAAGAACGGGCAAGAAACTCCACGGACACTCTTTTAACTCATAATATTGATACACAATTCAAGAACCGACTGGACTGATTAATTCATATCCCCAAGCTATTTGAAATAACGCATCAGCTAATTATGCTGCTAGGGTGTCTTACCAAATAATAATAATAATAATTCAGATCTTTATCCACTGTTATAAGTTTTAAAAGGTTTAGTTTATATTTACAGATCTACGCGCTCAACAACATCGCGACGTCGCACCCCGACATGATGCAACACCGCGTGTCGGGCTACTACACGTCCAGCCAGTCGTCCCTCAACGAGCAGTCGCGCAGCCGCCTGCCCCCCCCACTCAACGACGAACAAGTCCAGTCCCTACAGAAACTGCGCAAACAATCCGACCTGCAACTCATCCGCTGCGTACAAGACAACGCGCGCTCCGGCATCAGCTACTTCGTACACCCACCCCTCAACAGATTCACACTCTTCTTCAAATCCCCCGAAATTGAAAGGCACTACAGAGACAAAGCCCACAGAAGCGACGACTGCGAAGATTTCCCGCCCACGCTCACTACTTCAAGATTCAACACCGCGTTAGACATTCTTGTCTCCGCAATCATATTCCTAGCGGTCACAGCTTCGATATTCACATTATACAGTGACTGGAGATCTTCCATAGGATGGTTCATATTTTTCATGTCCATAGAAATCGTAGCAATGGCACTCTGTTCCTATAGACATTATCTTAAGTGGAAGACGAATGAGGCACTCACGGAGTCCATCTCTAGGTCGGTAAGAATATTCAGGAAGCTGTCGAACTGGTTTCCGTGGCACCTGTCAGGTGGGTTGCTCATCAGTTTGCCGATATTCGCCGTGCTCCTCAACTTTTCCTGTCAAAATACCACAATGACGATCCTTAGAGGTGAACAGTCGTTTTACGTATACCTGCTGTGTATAAGTGTAGTGCACTTCTGCAACTTCACTCAGATGAACTGGCTCGTGAAAAATACTCTAGTGACGCTTTATGCTGGTTTGTTCCTATTTTTTGCCGTGTTAGGTTGTCACGATGCTAATACTCAATTCCTGCTCGATGCTGATAATCATTTAAAGCAAAGCCCACAGATGTTTGCTCAGAATATATCTGACTTCAGCCTCGTAAATAGTTCGATGATCGACTGGGAGGGCCTCAACAACGTTACCATAGGCTTTGATAGTAACCAACACAAGTTACATTTGACAGAGCTTTACTTGGATGTTGCGTTGTTGTTGATGTTGGTGTGGTTCTTGAACAGAGAGTTCGAAATAAGTTACCGTTTGAGTTTCTATAGTAATGCGGTGGCCAACCGCGACAAACAGAGAGTACAGAACATGAGGAATCAGGCCGATTGGTTGCTACACAATATAATACCACGACATGTCGCTGACCAGCTCAAAAATACGGCTAAATATTCGGAAAATCATAAAGATGTCGCGATTATATTTGCCAGTATAGTAAACTTCAATGAAATGTACGACGAGTCGTATTTGAAAGGGAAGGAATACCTGCGGGTACTTAACGAGCTGATAGCGGACTTTGATGAGCTGCTAGAGAGGCCCGAGTTTCAGCACGTGGAGAAGATTAAGACCATCGGCAGCACCTTCATGGCGGCAAGCGGACTGAACCCCGGCCTGCGCCAGTCGTCGCGCGCCTCCCACGAGCACCTCTACCAACTGATGGAGTTCGCGTTAGAGATGCAGAAAGTTGTCGATAACTTCAACGAAGACTTGCTCGAATTCGACTTTATTCTTCGAATCGGGTATAACTTCGGCGATGTTACGGCGGGTGTCATCGGAACCACCAAGTTGTTTTACGACATCTGGGGAGACGCTGTGAACATAGCGTCTCGAATGGACACGACTGGCGTGCCAAAGAGAATCCAAGTGGGCGAGGCCTGCATACCGATGCTGTCGGCTCGCTACGTGTTCGAGCCGCGAGGTAGCGTGTACGTAAAAGGCAAAGATAACATGAACATTTATCTCGTCTTGGGTAGTAAAGATACGTAGATAAAAAAATATTCTTAATGAAATATAGAATCTGTGATTTAATTATTTATATTGGAGATGTGAATATAAGAAATTCTTATTTATTGTGTGCAGTCCATTGTAAGTGAGATGTAAGGGCGTTCGCTACGTTAAGCGTGCGCACGCGGCGGGTGCACGGAGCGGGCGTAGAAACCCGTGAGAGAGTGTACAAGCCCGGCGCCACAGCGCTGCTCGCCCGGCGCGTGCGCACGCTAACGTAGCGAACGCCCTAAGAGCTTGAGATAATACTCGGGGTTGCACAGGCTATTAATTTATTGTTATTTTAGCTTATGTGATGTGAGAGAGTGTGTGTGGATATTTAATTTGAATGAGTGATCGAAATCTATTAAAATCTCCTTGCCTGTACTGAAATATCTGTGACCAGTGTTCTAGTCTTCTAAATTCGATGGGAATGGTCCAGTTTTTATAATGTGTTAGTTTTTAAATTTGTATAGCGCTGACATTTGTATAGCCGTGCTTGATTGGAAAGAGAGTATTTATTTTGACTGGCGGCAGCTGTTTTTATTTTAAAAATTGGATCATCGCCATTTATATGACTTGTATATTCAAATTTACCTTCTTTATATTACGGAGAATAAATTTATATTTGTATATAAGTGAATATTAACCCACTTGGGCTAGTAAATAAAGTTTTATATTTATATAATAGTAATTGAATCGATGTGTTTAGAGTTAAGTAAATGGTACTAATACTTTGTAGCGAGTAGATACGTTTATATTGTATATGTAACCGCGCATCGCTTACTGTTATACAACTCGTTTGTCAATTTTATAGATCGGGTTCCGTAGGAGTTAGGGTCCGTTGCAATTGCAATACATATTTAATATATATAATGATTATATTATCGAACAAAACTATCTTTCAAAATTATTTGTAAGATAACAGTTGTGTGGTAAAAATATTGTGAATCTGAGCACTTAGTGCGTTGCATTGTAAAGATTCAGATAATCAACATTATATAGCCAGATTATGTATAAAATCATTGTATGGTTCTCGATGTAAGGATAGGCAGAAATCAATTTACCATATTATTTTATAATGGTAGACGAACGAAATTCGCCGATACGTAATGTTCTCAGTATGCTCATAAGGAAAAATGCAGCTCGAATGTCGGAGCAATGATACGGTAGGTTTAAAATTAGAATACGCGTCGCTCTTCCGATAGTGAATTAGCTTATCTAAATCTATTTACGCACCATCCTTTTAAATCCTGTATAATAAATAAATAAATAAGTACTTACGGGACCTACATACTGTTTGCTCATTACGTGAAGCGCGAATCCATAGTCGATAAATTAATTTCATATAACTTTCGCTATAAAGATTTATTGGTAATATTTGCGGTGCATCTAGCATTTAATGAACTATTTTCCTAATGACTTGGTAATGTCCTCGCGAAATATTCTAAAGTATGTCTTAACGACTTTACTCAATTCAATATTTGCCATGTAATGTTAACGTAGTAGGTAATTCTCATACTTATGACGAAAGCCTTAAAAAAAACTATACATTCCAGTATGTATTTAAACTATATGCCTTCAAAATGTCTATTTTCTACTTTTAAAAGGCGTACTAAAGGTTGGCAGTTTTGCAACGAAGTGAATTAGTATATTTACAGAATGTTGGACCAACAGGACTATATGGGGCCGCCTCCACGAGCGAGAGAATCGGGGCGATATTATCGTCGTGCCACGTGTTTTTATACATTCTCTTAAGGGCCGTCTCCACGAGCGAGAGAATCGCGGCGATGCGACGAGTGGCTGAGTGCGAGCGAAACGTCATCGTATCTCCCGCCGCGGAACGTGGCGATCTCGCAGCGAGAGAGATGTCTTAGCGTTCCGCCAAACTATTGTACAAAGCCTCGCCGCAGAAACGCGGCGATTCCGTTACGAGTCGTTGCGGACACGCGCCGATTCCGTTAGCGTCGTGACGATACGCTGGCGGAATAATCGCTCGTTCGTGGAGATTACCTGACGTAGAAGCGCGGATCCGTCGCGATTCTCTCGATCGTGGAGGCGGCCCCTTAGTTAGCCTAAATAGCTCTCTTCGAAATTTACCTCTTCTTGAATACATTTTCAATATTGCGACGATTATGATAAACCTATGTATTTGTGATATTTGTTAGACAAGTGTTATATAAATATGTATACTTATACAGATATGATATAATATTTAACATCGATTGTTCTCTCTATACTAAAGGTGTTAGGTCATATCGTACAGATATTATTTATCTGTTTCATTCAATCTGCTGCTGTATGCAGGTGTCTTTTGAGAAAAACATTGTATGTATTGTAATCACGTTAGTTATATCAGTGCAGCCGACAGAACTTTGAATAATAATATCTCCGGACATCTAATATTTTCTGCATACATAGTTACATATTTTCGCGGCCGTCTGATTGAATATTCAAATATTTGTGCAATATTTGCACAGTCACTTTTCATGGCATCTAATTTGGCGGTCTAGAAGCCAGTTTACATTTTCAATGCGTGATTAGCCAGCTTGTGGTTTTAGGCGACCGCGGAAACTCGGGATATATGCGGTCAGGTTAATGTACCATCGAAGTACTTCATATCTATACATCGTAAGGACTATTTCTACTTGCAGCGCTCGGCCGCTGTAGAACCGGGGCGGTAACAGATGTGGTCATCGTGTTCACGGGATTTTGTTTTCAAACTGCTTAGATATGAAGTTCGTCGATAGTAACTCGTTGACGAATTGACTGACGAAATGGCGTAGAAACATCGACATACAATGATATAACATTGTTGCACAATATTGCGCAATAGATTTATTAGTAAACACCAATTACACATAGTGCCCCGCTCCGCTCCGTACTAAAGTACAACACTTACAGTACAGTAATCGCGGAGTGGGGCGCGTCGTCGTGGATGGCATTATCTGTAACTATGTGATGGAAGGTATTTTGAACACATGCTTTTGAAATTAAGTGATTATAATTATATACATAAGATATGACGTTTTCAGCACAAACTTCATATTTACAGTTTCACCAGGTTTTAAATGTCGGTGTTACTATGCTATTTATTTTGTGACATGAATGTAGGTAGGTGATAATAGGGATGATGCCTGGGTCAAAAAAAAGAAATTCTATTTAGTCCGTCAGTCAGATACTAAAAAAATATTAGACACGTAGTTTTTGCTTTATCATATTAATAAAAAATTACTTAGATACAACGCATTAAAGTTGGGGAGTGGGGGTTGATACGTCACAAGTATGTATAAAATCTACATACAAGTGACATCATGGCACATTATAACTCAATGTATCGCCGTAATCTTTTGATACCGTAAAAAAAGAAAAAATACGTGTACGTTATTTTTTCATAATCTACATTACGGATTAAAAAATTTTTTTAGTCATCATCCCTATTATGTACTGACCCGAATGAACGATAATTTGTGACCGTCAACGAGGCAGTGCCACAGAATAGTACAGAAGGCGCACTCCGCTTTTTAGGTATGAAGATACAAGTAGGTACGCGGCAGGCCCGTCTTGTCGGGCCAATTCAGTGAGCGTAACGTAGTCAGAAGATATAATAGTTACGCGTTAGAAAGAAAGAAAAAAATATTTAGCACAGACTAAAAGGCACACAACACAACATATTGTATGTACTACAAGTAAAATAGAAAAAAAAGAAAGAAAGCAAATAAATTGTGTAAAGATAGAAATAGAGGAAACTTCTAGGCGAATATAACTGTAGGTAATTAGCGCTGTGCGACTTGAATTGCACTTTATTGTCTTAGCAAGAGTCGCTTTTGTAATGATTTTGCGGAGTGAAACATCTGTATTAATTTGTGGCAGTGCGAAATAAAAATAGCTGTGATTTTTTGGTGACGGATATCTTTCAGGACTCAATGACTACCTACTTAACGGAGAATAGAACGCGAGAAAACAAATAATGAAATGCTTGATAGACATGTCTTTGTCTATTGATTGTTTGATAGATATGTTCTCTTTCCTTCGTTTTGGCAAAATAGTCCTACCGTATAATCCACAGTGTACTATCGAACAACTTTATATCTAAGCGGTTTGAAAACAAAATCCCGTGAACACGATGACCACATCTGTTACCGCCCGGTTCTATAGCGGCCGAGCGCTGCAAGCAGAAATAGTCCTTACGATGTATAGATATGAAGTTCTTCGATGGTACCTCCGAATAAATATAATAGGCCTCCGTGAGTCTAAGGAATGTTTTATACTTCGTAAACTTCTTTTTATAATAAAAATGTAAAAGAATTGTATTTATTATTAGTAAGATCAAAGTGTTCAAGAGTTCAGACTTCAACAAAATTCACTATACCTACCTATAATGGCTTTAGTTTTTGACTATAATAAAACACGTGAAATACATTCAGATCTATTTATTTCTACCTCGGACATTGTTATCAATTTATCTGATTGTTTTTTTTGTTGTTGCACCTGGATTGACATTTCAATACAAAGTTAGAAGACATCAAACACATTTCCAGTACCATTAGATATTGAATAACTTAATAACGATACATTTAACAGCACACGTTATATATTTTATTGAAATACACACATTAGGTACAGGTTGGATGGAGCAGTAAGGGCAGGTACCATAATTATGTCCTTAACTTTTTGAGAAATTTTGATCTGCATTCAGAGATATTTTTAAATTGTATAATCTTTTTTTGACGCCTATAGGTCCTGTTTCTTCTATGGAACCATGAACCACTTAAAAAGACCATGTACGTCTAAACTTTCTTAATTACTTGAGGTCATTTTTCTCAGAATTACGGAAATCACAAGCAACAAACTATCTAAATTTTGTTCTTGTAAATAAAATTATTTCGCGTATTCGTTCGAAATTCGAAATTTAATTGTAGGTATTTTGTTTGTTCATTTTCGGCCAGTCTTTATTGTAGCGGCCAGTATATCCATCATAAAAATGTTTGTTGGGAGGTACCTGTACCTACACTTACTGCCACGTCTCAAAAATCCACCTGTATATACAAATATATTCAAATCTATGCAACTATATTATGGCACCCTATTATCCTAGTTTTATAAACTTAGGTACACTATCTCTAAATGTAGGTACTGATAATTTTCTAAAAACACTATAAAGCCTGATTTGCACGGTGCGATTTAATTGCCTGTGGTATACCGATACCTACCATAAGTTTGTTGACGCAACAATAAAAGCTGCACCGCCTAAACACTGTTATGACATTGTAGGTAAGTAAATTTTTCCTTAATTTTTTTGTGTCTGTCACAGACTAGAAACTTGCCTCGTGTAAATGGGGCTTAAGGCGAAAGCGCCAGTGTCAGGTTATCCCGCGAAACAAAACTTTTCTTACGGTTTTTGCAATTCGTAGGTCAGTATTGGGTTTGATGGTGGTCAAAAGATGATTCACGATCGTAATAAATATGTAATTACCGAATAATAATCATTAGAATCATCAATACAACTCTCTAAGTTAGAATTGAACTCAAAATTATGACTTCATGAAATTGTCATTTAATAGGATAATTTGAACTTAGAGAATTGTACCTACTTATTGATGATTTGAATAATATAATTATGTAAATAAAAATACATATTTGTTTCGGTCGCAAAAAACGTAAGAAAAAATTTAATTTGAATTTCGAAGGCTACCTTGAACGCGTACTTAACGCGCGTTAGAGCGCTAACCGGACGCCGCGCTATAGCGCGTAATTGTGTTGCACTATGATGTACAGACGCCAGCACGTCAACCTACCCGAAACTGAAAAATTTTACCAATCAACTTTGAACTTTACACTTTAGTGATAAAGTTGAAAATCTATTAAAGAAATTTGACAGATTGGAACTTTTTACTGTCAAACAGAGAGCCGGCGCTAGCAACGCCGCGACACTAGCGTTGCGTGCTGCGCTGTACATAACGCTAACGCGCGCTAAGTACGCGTTCTATTTGGCGAAGCTTTTAATCTCTAATGAGACAGCGTATTCATAGGGTTGTCGCTCCATGCGAAATCGTCACTTGAGAATGCGTAGACCATCCAGTAGAACAAGTTGAGCAGAGCGAAGGACGCGGGGAACATGACACGTGCAGCCCTGTCGATGTGGGATACACTATTTATGTGGCCTCGCATACCTGTAGAAATGGAAATCTTTTATTTGCATTGTAGGTATACAGATAAGGTGGAACTTTTATAAAATAATTCATATACATTTCACCCTATGTGGCAGGCAACACTTGGAAGAAAACAAAATTGCTTTTAAAAACTGCGTGGACTTCCATGCGGTCACCTAGTGTTGTAAAGGTGCTGAGAAGGGGTAGTAACTTCCATCTGGGGGAAGAGTCGAGGGGGAGGAATCTTCGTAATATTTGCGACAATATTATAAATAAAATCCCATGTAGCAGCTTCAACTTGCCTGCCTCCTGTACCTTGCGTAGCTTAGTCGTGGGCCGCTGTGGGTGGCGCCTTGATAGTTACATCTAGACTAGATATAAACGATCAACTTCCACGTACCGGCTTCAACCTGCCTCTGCCTCCGGTACCGGTCGTCTCCGGCGAGGCAGTAGAGTAGCTGGCGCCAGCGCGGAACTCGCCTCTCGGTCTGTGTGGTACGCTCCATGGTCAGGCGAACGGCTGTCTGCTCGGCGGGGCCTCCGCCCTCCCCGGGGTTGCTTTGAGCGGGTAGGGTGAAGCTCTGGAATGAGGATTTTTTTATACTGTCATAAAATACAATAGCTTTGATTACCTACTGCAGATTTGGTATAGGTACAGTTTGGATAGGTCTGTACCTAGGTGTGTACATAATATAAAAGTAATTATTATTTACTTAGGCACCTATTACAGATTTATTATGAAAAAATAATGGTTCACGGTTTATGCATAAGGTTTATTTATGTCTATGAAATTAAATGTTTTTTATTTTTTTTATATTTGAGTTGATTGAATGAAAGGTAAATTGCGGTTTACGATTTATGACGTAGGTATTCAAAATAACTACTTACTAGATCTCGTTCAAACCAATTTTCGGTGGAAGTTTACATGGTAATGTACATCATATATTTTTTAAAATTTTATCATTCTCTTATTTTAGAAGTTACAGGGGGGGGGGGGACACATTTTACCACTTTGGAAATGTCTCTCGCGCAAACTATTCAGTTTAGAAAAAAAATATATTAGAAACCTCAATATCATTTTTGAACACCTATCCATATATACCCCACACGTATGGGTTTGATGAAAAAATAATTCAAAGTATTGAGAACCCCCAAAATGTATTGTTTTTTAACTATTTTTGTGTGAAAATCTTAATGCGGTTCACAGGCTACATCTACTTACCAAGTTTCAACAGTATAAGTTCTTATAGTTTCGGAAAAAAGTGGCTGTGACATACGGACGGATAAACAGACATGACGAATCCATAAGGGTTCCCTTTTTTGCAATTTAGCTACGGAACCCTAAAACAAAGAGACTTATGTCCAGCAATCGGTTAAGTCGAACTGTGGATGATTATCATGATGAAGTTGACCAACCATTGTACCTATCACAAATAGAACAATTTGATTTCTGATGACGCGTAGAATTGGCAACCATGCATGTCAACAAAAAAGAAAATTTAAAAAATCTAAAATTGACGGCATCTTCATAATAATAAAGACCTTGTGACCTTGCCTTCGACGACATGAGATTGTTTATAGTATTAAGTGGGATTGGAGACAGAAATAGCTCATCTTGATTCTATATTTTTAAAAGTTTACTTTTTATGAAGTCGGGTTTTTGTTTTTTTGAATTTTTATTTTACACTTTTTAGTTAGGCTTTTTTATCATTTCTCATTCCAAATTATTTACATTTAAACATAATTTGTATATATAATAACCTTTTAAAACTCTTCATTTTGATACCCCACTTAGGCGTTTTTTGGCTTAGGAGCTTTTTTTACATACATTTTGGCTCCAATAATCGGCCATTTCATTTTTTTTAAATTTTAATATACCTACCCAGTGACACAGACGAATCCAAAGATAAGTCAATCATTTATCTAAATCGGTTCAGCCGTTTAGTAGTTTCGAGGGAACATAGGTACAGACATATACAGGGTGTCCAGTAAATAGCACGACATACTGCAGGGGGTGATAGCTTGGGTCACTACCTATCAATACAACACAATATATGTTCAGCAAAATCTTACATTTTTTTTTTCCACCACTGTAGGTTAAACTTAAGTGATAAGAAAATAGTTCTGTGAAAATTTAAACAAAAAATAGTATTTCTTGAAAACATTCTTGTCTTTGATAGAAAAAAGACTTATCAATGAGTAAAGTAACTATTCACAAATAATTTGATGTAAAAAAAAGTACTAGAAAAGGATTTTTTCATTACGAGATGCTTAAAAGTCTGTTTCAAGGTAGAGATTTTTTGGTATTTTGGAAAATTTTGTAAAACTGTAAATGCGTAAGATTTTGCTGAACATATATTATGTTGTATTGATAGGTAGTGACCCTAGCTATCACCCCCTGCAGTATGTCGTGCTATTTACTGGACACCCTGTATACATAAATACAGGTCAAACACATAACCCTCCTTTTTTGGCTTCGCCGCAGTCGGGTAAAAAGGGCGCTAGGTACTTACAAAGTTCGTACTAGATCGAGCTGAGCTGCGCCGGCGCACCGCTAGTTGCCGGGCGGCGAAAGCATCACCGCCAACTTCTTCTATCAGCTCCTCCCATTCTGCATCATCGATCACAATCTCTCCTGAACCGACCTGGAACATCCACAAACCCACGTCAGAGCTAGGCGTCACTGGCTGGCCAAACAAACTTTAATCACATTCATACCTTGGTAAAATAATGCACGCCAGCAAATTCCAAGAGTGTTGCAATGCAGTAGAAGAAACTCATCAATAAGAACCAGTCGAGAGCAGTCGCGTATCTCACTTTGGGCAAATCAGTGCGTGAGTCCAAACTTATAGTGGACAAAGTCAGCACTGTCGTTATCCCAAGCCCGACCCGGTCTGAAGTGGCCTGCAAAGTGCAAAGCGAATGTTTACGGCCAATCCATTGTATGAACCCTGAATAATATGTAACGTGTTTACATATTACCTCGCGATGAATCCAAAATGACACCCAGGAAAGGACCACGATGAGTATGCACGGCACGTACACTTGTATAAGAAAATATCCCGTATGTCGCTGAAGATTGAACGATACCTGAAGCACTGAGAATTCGCCTGAAAAGATTTTTAGATGTCGTAGAAAATGTATGCATGAAATAGATTTTTGCTTCAAAAATAGATTAGTATAAAGAAAAATAAAGAAGAAAAGAATTACTTATACGTTTATATGACGCAAAAAAAAAACAAGTTTAAGGAAAATATGCGTCACATCCACGCAAAACGGCCATCGCTCAGCATAATGCTGGGATGCCTATGCAAGACAGAGCTCCAGCGCTGCTTTTCAGTGACAGCTGGCGTTGACGTTATGCAGCTACCTACAATGAAATATAATTACGATATAAAAATAAAATAACTATACAATAATTAATTCTTTTTTTTTTTTGTTTATGATGAAAATTTATTACGGTAATACTTTTGCCCCACCTTGTACATACTTGTTGGATATGTAGCAACATATTGAACAGTAAAAAGCAATGACCGCTTACATCGTTACATATCTGGAGCCATTTGTGCGAATGTAAATTCCTCGGCGCGTAAAAGCCGATTCGTGTCATTGGCTCGACGCGCTACAATTCGTTTGACATTATTTTGTATTTGCCTTCGAGACGAAAAAAGCAAATCATATTTATAAAAGAAGCACTTGAGGTCTATTCTGAAAGGCAATTTAAGATAAAAATGCTAAAGCGCGACGTGTTCAGAGCATAGAAATTGTCGGTAAATAACAGACGGTAAAGTCATTTACGGCTGAGTGAGTTTCCCCGTGAGTGTAGTCATGGAAGAATCCTTTTGTAATTTATTTACTTATCGGTATTCACGGACAAATTCACAAAATAATAATTAATAAAAGATACAACATTTATTTGGCTCACCAGCATTTGAATACACCGATACAAAGATATGAGATAAACCCAATAGACTTATAGACTAGACTAGTATACCAATTTCTTACAGGTAGGCCCATAATGCATTGCATGTCTAGTGGTTGCAAGCGCTACTGCTGAGCATGAGGTCCTGGGTTCGATTCCCGGGTCGGGCAAAGTGTTATTGGGATTTTCCATCTAGAATTTCTCAGTAGCAGTTCGGAGTCTGGATTTGTGCCCGGCTCATGGCAATAGGCTCGCCCCCTATTACACGGGAATACATAAAATACGAAATGTGGGTCTAGGTACTAAAGGTACCCACACCTCTGTCTAACCCTTCGGGGAATACAGGTGTGATGTTATGTTAGAAGAAACAATATGCAATTCAAGTTTTAATGAATTTGCCAGTTTGGCGAGAATATACATAATAAAGTTTAGGAGGTATTTTCCATACCCAAACCCATGTGCGCGGAATCACATAGAGCGGTAAGCGGATAAAGTGCCGGGTCGTGGGAGGAGCGCGTGGCGTGATTAGTGTGCGTGGAGATGAAAGCACTGTTATGGCGACGACGGATCGAGAGCTTCCTCTCGATACCTCTAATATTCATAAAATCATAACGTTAACACAATTTCAAGTTTTCATATTAAAAATTAATAAAAAACAGATAATATCGAGACCTCTCATATTTTTCCTCAATATGGTGATATAATCCAACGAGAATATGACGTTCTGCGTGTACAAATACGTTTCTATTTGTATAGGCTGCGTAATAAGGGAGGTTACTCTTGTTTGCGTCGGACAAACTTTCTTCCTAAATGAATATAACTTCTTTGTAGATAGTTAATCCGTACAGTCACGCGAAATAACTAAATAATGTTCTTATTTTGCACGAACAAGTAATAGACAAAGCAAGAACTTCATAAATGTGATGCATGACTAGGCGTATATTATCTAGTAGGTGTGTGTCACATGTTACAAGTAGATACGTCTAGTTTGGTAAGTTTTTCTTACCTTCCCGTCGAGTGAACGTGAAGTTTCTGTAAGGAAAACTGATGAGGTCGAACTGTGAGAGGGTCATGCCGGGAACAAAGTTGACACTCTCAGAGTTTTGCCACTGGTACACTAGTTGTTGGTTCGAGTATGCATCTGTAAGAAAACATATTCAAGTTCAGGGTTAGAGGTCAAAATATGTAGAAGAAGAAAACTACTAAAGTTCTAAATAGGCTTTTAAAATTAGTACAGTAATACAGTTTATACTTACAGCTTCCTAGAATAAGAGGACACGATTGTCGGTCCATTGGAAAGTTGCGTAGTTCCATAGGGCATTTCGCTTTGATGGTTAACCTGGAAACATAAAATCTATTTACAAATTATCCTTATTACGAAAAAGTGTTAGCCATAAAACTGGACGAACGCTTCATCAGCGTATAATTAAGGATTTATGTAACCGAATTAGGAGCACGGATGCAAAAATGGTCTAATGTAAACAGTTTACGTATTTGGAAAGTGGAACGGTAAATAGCTGGAAACGTTCGGAACACTGAACTAAGGCATTAGATTAACTAAAAGGATCCTCAGAGCCTGTGTGTCGCGTTCAACGAAGCAATTCTGCTGCCGAATTTCGTTCGAACTAAACCGATTAACGGGTGGACGGTTGCATATTCTCCGACGAAAATTAGACGAACTTATCCATACAGTTTTATAAGGATTATTCACGGTTTTCCTTAAAATATGTAGGTCATTTATAACGCTTGAATAAAGTCATTGTCTAGGATCTTCTTTGTGGGCAATGGCCTAAATAAACCTACATGGCCATCTTTCATCTATATCGAAAACGAGCGAATATTGGTCATTGTGTGAGTAAAGCTATACAAAACGTTATATGCGAAAAAGCGATGCTGGTCTTTTAATTGAAACTACAATCTGAAGATAGTGATAAAGAATCTTGATTAATCCTGACAATATCTCAATGGCGTTTATTTTTAAAAACAACAATTCCCATCGGATTTAACGTTCGATGAAAACTCCACTGAGTAATCGGATCGGGGAATATTTTTCACTTTGCCAATTAAAAATGTCGGACGCTTTGGTTGTGTAAAGGGTATGAAATTAATTATTCTCAAACGTTAATTGGGATTTTCGTATTTGTGGACATAAAGTTTTGTATTATAGATTGACGAACTCATGGCTTTGCTGTTCTCAAAATCTATTAAATGAAAAACTTAAATGCCTGTGTGTTAACGGTCTCGTCTAGCTGAACCATGCCGCAGTAAGTGGTAACGAATCCAACCGTGTATTTGTTCAATTGTTAAATCTGAGTTCATTGACTTGATAAAACAGATTCAATTGGTCGTTAATTAATTCATCTTCAATGCATTCGTGAGTAGGGAAAACCATAAGGTTGCTTACCTCATAGAGTACAATATATCCCCATGCTGACTAATCCTGAGCAACTTATTGGGGACAGTTATAGTGTGGACATAGGAGTGTTTCCCGTTATAGAAATACGTGTCTGGCCGCCAAATCCTTTCGAGCATCTTGATAGAAAGTGACAGCGAGCGGATGGGACCGAGGAACGACAGTCGAGTGTCACGCCAATACTGCCTGAAGTAGCAGTCCATTGAATAATCCTGGTAAAGAAAACATTGTGAAAAAAATGTTTGTTCATGTGATAGTTTCGTAGCAAAAGCGTAGACCACATTGAAATGTCGGTTATGTATTTTCTACGATCATAAAATTGTTATGACTTAAGTAGGTACCATGTTGCAAGCAATGCATAAGTCATTTTGTCGTACAACTTCATAAAAAGCTTCTGCTACGAAAGGTCTACTAACCTGCTTCGACGGCACGATCACAAAATGCAAACTAACTCTAGTATAAAAAGTCTAACTTATAATATAACTAATCAATATCAATAGTAATATACGTCACAGTACAGTTTTTTTGGCGCAGAAAATACGTCACTGTGTTTTGTTCTACGTCAGAAAAAGTCGTAGCACGTTCGTAGCAGATTCGTAGCAGACTCGTAGCAAGTTCGTAGCAGATTCGTAGCCTATTCGTAGTAGAAGCTTTTACGATTTTTTCTACGAATATTCATTTACTGAATTAAGTAATTACGTTACATTATAACTTACTCGTTTATACTCACCATATCAAGTTCAGAAACGGGCCCCATGCTTCTTATAAGAATATTAGTTTGTACGACAGTAGGGTATCCTGAAATACATCAAAAAATATTTTTACGCAATATAAAGAGATATATGGCTCTAGTACACAAAGACAAGACTGACACAACTATGTCATACATAACTTAATACTTAAATTGATTAACGGTTTTGTCTATAAAAGGAAAAGTTATGACTTCGAAATTGATTTACGAGTGACCATTGTTTACTAGAGCGTTTCTATATCTTTTTCATTCAAAAATACCTTTGCCATGTGTAGGTAGCTGCGAATTCTCATAATTCTTCAACAAATTCTCTAAAACCGACGTAATGTTCTTCGACACTGCATCATTGATGCTTCTCTTAGCGTTTTGTTTCAAGGTGAACGCGTTAACTTCATCATAAGAGCCGTTTATGTAATTGGAGAGCAACATTTCAGAGGTGCCCCAATAGTCGTGTGTCTCGGAGGTATTGTGCGAGAGATTTTTCGCGGTCGCAGACAAAATGCTTGGAGTGTGTTGCGATGTAGCGTCGTCTGGAGACTTCAGGGATGTCAGCGATATTGGAAACGTTCCATTTTTTGTCGTCAAGTAGATTGCTCCTTTTGCGTCAACTTGGAAAATGCTGTACACAGAGATTGAAAATATGGTTTAATTTTATAAGCTAGTTATAAGCGCGTAGAAAACTACTGGACTTGGCTTGAAAAGTGAAAAATATTAAATAATAAGTATAGGAATTACTGAAATTTACCGAATAATCAAATTTAATCTCAAGCACCATTCTTGGGTGATGAATGAAACAATAATTATAATTATTTTTCCTTGTCCCTCTCCGATTTGGCCCTGTCAAAGATTGTCTGGAAAATATCGCCATTTTCAATTACACCACTAACTAATTCTGTTATTGTGCTAATGGGACTCGAATTCGTTTGCGCTTCGTATTGGTTTACAATAAAATATTAATTGCTAAACAAATTTTGATTTTTTTGATTTTTTTATAAAGAAATAGGATATTTTTTAAATATTGTGGAAAAAATGTTAACGGATACGACCCTTTCAGATATCCAAAGTCGTGGTTTAATTGCTTGAATATTAAGTAACACGGGGCCGCGTGGAGAGTCTTCACTCAACGCCATTTACTATGGAATCTGGATTTTTAAGAACGATATCTTGGCATCAGGCCCGGATCGTTATTTTTTTGTTTCTCTTTATGCTAAAAAGGGTTCCCTAAGCGTCATGATTCTCAACTTGTATACCTGATATTTATTGTGGGACCTTAAGTTCAACTTTTGAAAGGTCGCTTTATGTTTCAGTTTCTTATAAGCATTAGGTATAGTTTATAACAAGATATACGATATTGTTGGCATGAAAAGTTCAATAGGTTAAATTTTCGTGTCCTCTTTTCCATGCTAAGATATATTATTTGTACTGATCGAAGCAATCCGGTGGCATATGCCAGGTAAAGTCAAAAGGAAGACGCTTCATTTCCTGGCTCAATCAGCATCCGACTTTTCGATATCTCGCATAGAAACTAGCTCTAAATCTTAGTATTTCCCATGTTCGAAGCAATCAATGCCAGTGTATAGCAGTGACCTAGTCAACTGGATGTATGTGACTCTAATTGCAGCCTGACATGCAATGATTGCTCCTTCTCGTGCTCTGATTTGATTGCTAGTTTGCTGCCTCCATTCCACATTTAGGATTCGATTCAATATGAAAGATTATTTAGATTTACTTAGTAGGAAATCACAAAAGAAAAGAATCTTTATACATATATAAAAATGAATTTTAGTGTACCTTTATGAGATTGATAAACTCCGACATCGTTTGACAGATTACCATGAAAAAAAACCATGAAATTTTTTTTTGACGGCTCCTATTCGAAAGCTTGTCTTCTATATTATTTTACATTAAATCTCCATCATCAACATTAAATGTTCCATGTTTATTATTTATCTGCAAGTTGTACATATTTTTAACTAAAACTCGTATGTTTTTTAAAATATTTTTCGAATGAAAGCCCGTATCGATTTGTTTTCCGATTTCTTTCCAATCATAGACGTTCTACTTTGAATTATCTGATTGATGGATGGCCAAAGTTATAAAGTCAAATTCGACTTAGATATATCATAAATCGATTTCGAGGGACTATCACATCTTTCTAATTTATTTGATGTTTTATTTTTAGCCTGTAGGGTCGGCTTTAATCTATACAGGTTACCTCGGACTTTTGAAGACTTCGCTAAAGATCATGAGTTTGAAGTTATCGATGTTAATATTATTGTATCAATATAATCGAATAGAAATATCACTGTTACTGAATTCAGCAGGCTACTTATTAAGAAAAACTGAATAGATGCCCTTTGTCTCTGAATATTAAAGAGAAGTGGAGTTCACAAAGACGTTGGAAAACACTATCAAGATTAACAAAGAGATCATACTTTTTAGTTTTGTCAGTTTGTAAAAGTTTTAGCAGAACTAGGTATTACGGGAAGGGATTGGTTTTCAAATTTTCTTTGCTCATTTAAGCTGTCAGGTAGACTGTATGGCAGTGAGGCGCTTTGAATAGAACGATAATATTGCCTCCGCCTCGCTGCGCTTTCCGTTCAGCTGCTCGTGGCATTATAGGTAATTAGTTCTTGGTTTAGTAAATATGGAGCATTATTAAAATGTTTTGTAGGTGTGAATGACGCAGCTTTGTTATTATTGAGTGAAATAGATAGTATTTTACAATGTTCGATAATGGAATGCTTTAGAAAAACTGTGCTAAAGTCCTTTCAAGGGGAATAAAATTGTACATTTTTTTATAGGTACCATACCCGAATCATGCCGACCCGAAATAACGTCCATATATGGTAACGAGAGCTTAAAATTATCACGCTATAAATATAGTATCTTCCTAATCTATATATATAAAAATGTATCGCCGAAATGTATGTATAACTTCCGAAGGACTGCACCAAATTGGAAAATTCTTGTTTGTCGTGTTCGTTATTCTTAGGACAAGATTAAGTAGGTAGGTAGGGTAGGTAGGTATGGTAGGTGAGTAGGTAGGAATTTAGGGTAGGTAGATAGGTAGGCAGGGTAGGCAAGGTAGATAGGTAGGTAGGTAGGGTAGGTAAGTAGGTAGGTATGTAGGGAAGGTAGGTGAGCCGTAGATAAGTAGTTAGTGCTAACCGTGCGAGGCCGGGCCGATTAAAGCTAGTATTTAATAGATATCTTCTTAATAAACACAGACTCTTCGGCGTAGCCGCGAGGCACACATTCCTGCTAGTATCATGCAACGCAGTTTTACACTTTTTATTTTTATTCTTTCCTTCTACCTTTTTTTTTCTCTTTCTACTTGTGTGCCTTTTAGTCTGTGCCAAATAAATGTATTTTCTTCCTTTCTTTTTCTTTCTTTACTTGTTGGTCTATTCACGTGTATTGTATATAAAGTGTATTATCTATGGTACTATGGTACTAACTCTTTGAATACATTTATCAGTGTTGTCGGATTCGCGCGTTCACCTCAAAGGAAGACGTGTCAAAGGAAGCGTCTTATCAATGTAGGTAAAGGGCTCGATACTCGCCATTGATTGAACAACCTACCAGCTTCCACAAGTGACTCACTAAGTTTCTGTGCTATACATATTTCTAAAATATCGTTTATAGTGGGGAAGAAAATTGATACAAGTTTGATAAAGTCTAGAACGCTTCGTGGCACTGATTTCCAATATCTTGATTTTAGGATAGATAGATGAATAAGTGGATTCTTGGAATAAATTAAATAAGACCAAAAAACTAATTTGTTTCTTATAATATCAGAACAGAGGGGTTTTCATGAATTCAACCAATATCAATTAAGAATCAATATTCTATTATGACTTTTAACTCTTAATCGTTATCATTACGTCTTTCATTGACTTGAATGTGCCCTGGCGGCTGAGAGTATGTCATGCTCACTCAAATGTCTCGCTGGTGGTGGTGGGTGTGTTGGATCATTAAGTTCCCTTCAAAATGGTTGAGCTAAATGATGCTGATCCATGCGTCATGTTCGTGAACGGGCGTCGTCAGTGGGGACTGGTCATCTCTTAGCTGCCATGGCTTATTTTAATTTTGTTTTTATATTTTTATTATGGACGCTTTTAACGTGCACGTTTTACTACATTGTTCTCACATGTATAATTTCAAAATGAATGATGTAACCAATGTTTTGTAACAATATTCTATTATTACAAAGCATTGGTTATACCTATTATTTAAAAGAGTGCCCATGGAGTTTCTTGCCCGTTCTTATCCATAGGAACCTACTACGCTTTCATCTTCATCTTTCTGACTGACCGACCCCTTGACAATCCAAAAATACCTGTAATTGGTTTATTTGGAATAAATGATTTGAGTTTGAGTTTATCTTCTATAAAAGCTTCTTCTCAAATATCCCGTTTCAAGTTCGCAGCTACTTCTATAATCATAATGTATCGAGTTAAAACTTAGGTAGCGTCGACTCATGGCCTGTAACATCGAGTTAGGAGGACAGCAATGGCGGCCGCCCCGGCGCGGCGGCGGCGGCGTCGCTAATACAAAGATACGGTAAAAACTATCATTAGGACGAGAGCACAGAAAACTCCACAAGTTATTGTTTTATAACTGAATTTTGCGTAGTTTTTCTTGCAGTTTAGTACTTAGGAGAATGAGTAGATGGTGATACCCACGAATTTTCACAGCTGGTGTATTGTGCCTAATCTGTTATTATCTGTTTCATTCTTTTTGCTACAGTTACGAGAAGTTAAATAGACACAGTTAATGGACTTAGTTCTTGAGACTTGTTTGATACAAAAATAAAAACGATATACCAAAAGATGCACAAAAGAATAGAACATTTCTTAGATACTCGTATAAGCCGTGTACAGATAGTGCAATCCACGACGACGCGCCCCACTCCGCGATTACTGTACTGTAAGCTGTTCTTTAGTACGGAGCGGAGCGGAGTGGGTGCGTCGTCGTGGATTGTACTATCTATACACACGGCTACATATCACGCTATAATTTCCAGTATAAGCAGTCCTCTCATGGTACGGAAATCCTATACAACGCGAGATCATCTTATACTGGGAATGTATAGCTTGTTAGCCGTGTGTACCTGACTAACTTCCATACAAACTTTCATCCCCATTTAACCCCTTAAAGGAATTAATAAAAAATGCTTCCTTTGTTCACATTCTCGTTACATAATTCCAATACCTCTAATATCCAGTAATTTAGGTTGTGCATTGTTTGTGGATAAATTTCTATTTAAATAATAATAAATTTCTATTTATATCTAGATTTGTTGACCATCATTATTTTGTTAAGTACCTGGTACTTGTTGAAAGACCTACACTGTCCTCCTATACCTAATAACACTGTTATTTGAAAATATTGTAAAAGCCAATTATTTTTAAAAGAGTAACCGTGGAGTTCTCCATAAGAAACGACCAATTGGAACCGTGCACCTAGCTTCTGACGTTTCATAAGTGCCCATGTAGGTTTATGTGAAATAAAATATTTTGAATTTGAATTTCTGTATTTTATTAAGTAAAAATTAATTTGTTTTTTGAAGAATGGTCTTTGTCATGAAATAAATACTGTGTTGCAACATCAAACGTATAGGCAAAAAAAAAATAACCTTAAACATAAAATGTTTAGCTGCAATAAAATAACGAAGTTGTTTCACATCAAGCAACCTTAAATTTTTTTTTTTTCTTTGTTGCCGCGATAAAAAGTGGTTGCGAAGCGTCATTGGTGGCCAGGAGGGCACTCGAAGGATGGAGGGCACTCCGCGCGGTACAAAATGTGCCAAATTGACAACTCAGGACGCGATCGCACTTCGGATATTGCAGTGAACTTCGCCCTTTGATTATGATCTACCGTTACGTTAGGTATTATTTGTGCGAGGAAGTCACTTTGACTAAAACAAAACATATGAAGGAAAATAAAAAGGAAAATAGTGTTGAGCTCGGGGAAGAATGTTATGAAATAAGTCTGTAGATATACGTATTTATTTCACAAAAGAAACGGCTTTTGAAGCAAAACTTCTTATTTGTAATTTGTTATTGTTTGCAAAGAGTATTCTTAGTCCGTCTTTTAAACTAACCCACAGTTAAATATTTCCATTCTCTTAGATTTGTTCTTGATTGTTTCTCATACATCTCCATTCTGTAGCTCACTTATGTCGTTATTCCACCGGGATCTCGTTCTGAATGGGTCTGTAAGGGGCTTGTTTCGAAATCGCTCGTTCGACACAAAGCGATACAGAAGCCTTCATACATTTACGATAAGCTTCACTTAAAGCCTTACATCGCTTGTCCTAATGGCTGATATTCTGTCTGCATGTAGTAGGTATGTTCTCTTTGAGTAATGTTATTACAATATTACGGTAGATTAAGACACGTTTTTTTAACTTTTTTTTTTAGGTCATCAATAGATTGTTTATTTAGAGTTCTAAAATAAGCATGCTGTTTTCTCTTCGTGAAAAGTATTATTTATTTGAAAAATTAAGTGTAGACAAAGCAGGATGAATTTCTTGCAATTATTATGAGAATCTGTTTCAACCAAACAGCTAAAATAGTCTCGCTTAATTCGTTTTAAATATTTTCTGTTTAATTAAGTTTACATTTTGTTTTAGTTTCAAAATCCTTATTAAGTCTACTATAAGTGACAAACTGGCAGTTTGCTTAGTCAGCCCTGACGAAAAAAAATATTTATCTCATGTCAACATTATCACGTAACCAATTAAAATTTTGTTATAATACCTAAACCCTTTTTCATTAATTACTCGTTGCAAGAGGATTATTTATTACTTTATAATTCGTTCTACGTAGAACCTTACCCCTCAATTTTTCGCCAACATCAATTTACTAGACGTTAATAACAACACTTTTTTCCCAATATGTAAGGATTATATTCATGTTCATAGTTTAACAGTTAGTAAACTAAAAATTACGAATCGTTTAAAACCTTATCACGATGTTTCATCGTCATCATCCAGTTCACTAACAATGATTAAATCATAAAGAAATATAAGGATGTTATACACTAAAAATATGATATTAACAGCGTCCTGGCCTGGCCGGCCCTGTGCGAATGCGCCAGGGGCCGCCAGTACCAGCACGTTGCCCAGCAGCACCATGGCGCTCGGCAGAGGTGGCTGGGGAGAATCGAAATGTTCCAGTATATACCCCAAAGCCATCAAAAAGTGCCCAACATATGGACTATAAATTTCAATACAGTCTATCAACATTTGAAAAAAACTATTTACGTCATTGTGTTAGTGTTACAACGTCGTACAACTCCTGGTATTCTTCGATGATAGAGAGATGACTTGCATTAATGGAGAAAGTATTCACACACTAAAATTGCGGCGCAATTGTCTGAGGTAGACCAAGTTTGCGATAGCGGCGTATGCGTCGGATGATAGCGTGATTATGAACTGCCCCATTAGTATGAGCACACTAGCCACAAGGAACGGGTTGAAGATTTCAAAGTACATTTGACTTATTAGGTATCCAAGCAGCAGCAAGCAATTTCCGGCTATTGAAAGGTTGGATTCTATTGCCGATGTGAAAAATCTGGTGGCTGGTGCTCGACAGTGTTCAATCGTACGGTAGCTTCGTGTGAGTAATTCTTTCGCAATGCTGAAGTTCATAATTGCTGGTCTACGCCAATTGGTATAACAGATGGTTTCCAATACTTTTTTAGTCCATGGCTCCAATTAGTGGTTGTCTACATCCCCAGTCTATTTAACTAAGCGCTCATTTCACTTTGATCTCATTTTTCGCCTGCGCCTCATGGATACTGGCTATATTACTTATTAATAATTTGGGTACAAGGTAGGTCGCATTGCTTTTGTAGGTTATTTTGGCAATGTCAATAATGTACCTATAACTTGATTTTTCCGATACTTGTCAGTGCTATCGACAAAGAGATAAAAATGTCTAGAAAGAAGTCTGGTAAAGTAGTTTTAATGCATTTTCTGGTGCAAACACATTTAATTCTACAAATAGAAATGAATAAGTACCTACCTGCATATCGAAAATTCTCGGGACCTCTGCAGTCATCGTTGGCAAATATTATTAGAATATTATACAGTTGTGGCAGCAGGTAGAGTAGACCGGCGCTCATAGGTATTTGTTTTTAGTGAAGAAAAGGGTAAATTCCTCGGGGAGCCGAGTGTCTCGAGCGCGGCTTCAGATATAAAACGCGGTGCACACACGTGGGACAGTATTGGTTCTCAACATAAATTATAATTTAGACTACAGTGGTATACCGTACTGTTCACCGTATCCGATTACCGTGACGTATACTATATCATGAAGTAGTCACAAAAGTATTTATTTACAACATAAACTTGTCAATCGAAGGTTTTACGATACGGGATTAATTAATGATGTTGAGGAACAACTACTAACTTAGTTAATAGAACATGATGAGGGTACTAAATTATAAAAGCTATAGGATGTAGAAAGCTGGCAGTGAGTTGAACGGAAAAGGGCATTATGGTTGGCTATTAGAGATTATCTGAACTCCGTTTCGCCGACGATATTGTGCTCTTTTCATCTTCAGCCTCCGAGTTGACTCAGATGCTAGACGATCCTAGCACGGCAAGCCTTGAGGTCGGACTTCAGATGAATATGTCAAAGACGAAAGTTGATAACGGACAGCGCGCATAGCAGGATCACTGTGGCGGGTGGGCTGAAGCCTTTGTACTGCCGCTTTCAATTCTACCTGGGTCACTTCAGGTACGTCGTCATCATCATTTTCCGCGTTGGGCACCATAGAAGGCGGAACTATATGAGGTGGCGTGTGCTCTCCTTGGGAGGGGAATAAAGCGTTCACCACTCTCTCCATCAGCTGCGGCTGGAGGCTACGGGTCAGTGGGGGCGCCCACGAGCGAAGTTTGCCCCTAACCAAACGGTAAGGACGCCCCCACAGATCACGTTCTAGAATTGCCAGCAGTTCATCATGGGCTTGAGCCTTGGTCCGCTTTATTTCCAGCTGAAGACCCTTCTTCGCCACTCTGTACACCTCGTACAGTTTCACCTCTCTTACCAGCGCTTCTGGTGTTCGTCGGCGCCTCTGTCGGTGCCTGGTGTATGGGCGTCGCGCTGCCACGCATGCGATTCGCAACTGCGCAATGTCTTACGACCATCAATACACCTGACGCCTGGCAGATGGAGTCTGAACGCGGGGCATCGCAGCATCACAGATTTGTGTCATGGCCTCCCGGAACCAGTCTGCCTCCTCGTCAATATCGACAGGCCTGACTGGTGAATCCAACCAGGCCTGCACGATTGAGGCCACCAGAAGGGCTTCCCGATTCAGTCGTTTGAGGGCCCAACGCGGGCCTTGCTCAATCCCAGCTGGGGCTGCTTGGACCGGGCCTCTCGGGTCTGGGCGGAGACGTCGAACCGGATGTATCTGTGATCCGACAACGTTTCCACCTCCTCCAATACACGCCAGCCTTGAAAACGGCGTGTGAATTTCACATAAACCTACGATACGACACTATGACACTACGATACGGCACTTATGATACGATAGAAGCTAGATGCACGGTTCCAATTGGTCGTTTCCTATGGAGAAGAGCCGGCAAGAAACTCGAAAACGAGTTATTCTTTTAAAAATAATTGGCTTTTACAATATTTTCAAATAATAGTGTTATTAGGTATGGGATGACAGTGAGTACCTGGTACTTGTTGAAAGGTACTAGGTACTCAGCAAAATAATGATGGTCAACAAATCTGAATAGAAATAGAAATTTATTAATATAAAAAAAAACAAACACAAACAACGCACAACCTGAACTACTGGATACTAGAAGCATGAAATTATGTAACGAGGATGTGAACAGAGGAAATATTTTTTAAATTATTTCTCATAAGGGGTTAAATAAGGGATGATAGTTTGTATGGAAGTCAGTCAGGTACACACGGCTAACGTGGTTTCCGTCGGGGGCGCTCTACAACCGACGCGATCATGCGCGTGAGGGTCCTGGCGGAGGAAGCAGTGGCTCGGGGCGAGATCGTCTTGGCAGTGTATTTGGACATTGCCAATGCCTTCAACACCTTGCCCTGGAGTTGCATTAGGGAGGCACTCCGATATCATAGGGTGCCAAACTACCTCCGCCGCATTATCGGGGCTTATCTGATAGACAGATATGTCATCTACCCGGGTCGAGAAGGGTGGGGTCGGCGAGAGATGTCGTGCGGTGTTCCACAGGGTTCAGTTTTGGGGCCGCTCCTGTGGAACATTGGGTACGATTGGGTGCTGCGCGGTGCACTCCTCCGTGGCGTCGGTGTCATCTGTTACGCCGATGATACGCTGGTAACGGCGCAGGGGAAGACGCTCCGGCAGGCGACTGTCTTAGCAACAGCTGGGGTTGCACAAGTCGTTGGCAGGATCCGGCGGTTGGGTCTCAAGGTGGCATTGCATAAATCGGAAGCCATCTGTTACCACGGGCCCTGGAAAGCGCCACCTTCGGGATCCAACATAATGGTAGGAGGTGTCCACATCGGTATCAAGTCGACGATGAAGTAACTGGGACTCGTCCTTGATAGCCGGTGGAACTTCGGGCCGCATTTTCATCGGTTGGCTCCCCGATTAATGGGCACCGCAAATGCTCTCTCACGTTTGCTGCCTAATCTGGGGGGGAAATTACTTCCTGCCGGAGGCTCTATGTCGGAATCGTACGGTCGATGGCGCTCTATGGAGCGTCTGTATGGGCGGACAACCTGACGGTCCGCAACATTGCATTACTGAGAAGACCTCAGAAAGCAATGGCTGTCAGGGTGATAAGAGGATACCGTACGGTCTCCTTCGAGGTGGCGAGCCTCTTGGCTGGATCACCACCCTGGGATCTTGACGCCAAAATCCTAGCGTCACTATATCGGTGGCGCCGGGACGCACTGGAGCGGGGTGAGTACCTGATGCCTCATCATGTCGAGATGTACAGGGCTGAGCTCCGCCAGACCCTAGTGGTGGAGTGGGAGCCAGCGGCTTGCGCAACTCAGCACAGGGCACGCCACTATAGCGGTAGTAAGACCCCTTGTGAGGGTCTTACTTACCGCTGGCTGGAGAGACGGCATGGCGCCCTTACTTTCCGGCTGACACAGGTGCTGTCCGGACATGGATGTTTTTGAAAGTACCTGTGTCGCATAGGCCGGGAACCGACACCTGGTTGCCACCAATGCAGCTGCATCGACGACACGGCGAAGCAACACCCTTGAGGAATGCCCTGCTTGGGCAGTGCAACGCCGTGACCTCGTCGCGGCGGTTGGTGCTGCGGATACTCTCTCGCTTCGGGACATGATCCAATCCATGGTCGGAAGTGAGAGCGCGTGGGACGCCGTCGCCTCCTTCTGCGAGGAAGTGTGGTCGCGAAGGAGGCGGCGGAAAGGGAGAGAGGATACAACCTCCCTTCCAATCCGCAGCAGACGCACCGGGTGCCGGAGGGCGCGGAACGATCTCCGGCCGCCTTAGCCAAGAGACTTGGGGAGTTTGTTGCCTGAACAGTCAAAGGCCCGAGACTGCGCGGCGGCGCATCGTGTTCCGCGCGCGCCTATCTAGAAGAATTGCGACCTTATGTGGCCACTGAGGGTGACGGGGTCCGCATGAATTCATGCGGGTCAACACCTAGCCGGGGGAGCGTGATGAAATGCGCATGCACTCCAGCACCCCGGCTAAAGGTAGCAGCAGGACACCGTGTGGTATTAGTCAGTAGGAGTCTCACATAAAGTATAGGCATAATAACCTTCAACATAAAATGTTTAGCTGAAATAAAATAACGAAGTAGTTTCACATCAAGCAACCTTAAATTATATTTTTTTTCTTTGTTGCCGCGATAAAAAGTGGTTGCGAAGCGTCATTAATAATAATAAATAACATTCACCCTTTGATTATGATCTACCCTTACGTTAGGTATTATTTATGCGAGGAAGTCAATTTGACTTAAATAAAACATATGTACACGATTCACGAGCGTAGCGAGTGATTCTGGGTTAGAATCCTGACCGTGGCGAGGGATTCAAGTAACACATACAACTTTTCACCTCAGCAGCGAGAACATACACGGGAGGGTGTTGTTAGGTATCGTACTGTGAGCATATTTATGTGGAAAATTTCAGGAAAATTGGAGCCCCACATTTTTTTCAATGGTGAATCTTACCGGGTTGGTTACGTTGGCCTTCGTTTAGCGCGTCTCTAAAAGCCATAACTAATGAGTTATGAACTTATGAACCTTGTTGAAAATTTGCAAATTTTTAATGGATTTGGGGTAATTTTGTAACTAAACATGTGAATTTAAAATACCAACAACTTTTTTAATATCAATAATAATAATTAAAAACTGTAATTCAATTATTTCGAAAAAAAAAAGGTACACAGCACAGTTCTAGGCATAAAAACAAAAGAATTAAAACGCTACTTTGTCTCACGCTCGCAGCAAAATCGAATTTTGCTCACTGTCTATAGACAGTAATAGTACATTACTGTCGCGGTCTATAATGACTACTTTGCTGGTCGCGCTGATGATGGCCAACAGCGCAGCTCCAGGCCGACACAGCGCGGTCAGCGTGCAGCACTTGATGGACGAGCTGAGATAAACACCTTTACAGCGAGGACAGCAAGGACTGCAATGATGGCCAAGCTGGCAAGGCCTAGAGCGTAGCTAGGCTAGCTCGAGGCAATCATAGCGTGACCAGCGAAGCAGTCATAGTGGGCCAAGGCTTGTATAGTGCTTTACTCAAAAATGCAAGTACTTAATCTAAATAAAACCAGCAAGTAATTTCAATAAAATATATAAAAATTAACTAGAAATTTAATTAAAATGACAATTATGAAAAGTACAGTTACTAAAATTCAACACCGACTTTCTTATATATTTTCTTTTTGTACTTCTTTGTTTTTTTTTAACAATGGTAGTTGGAACTATACAGCCAAATATGGAATAAAATCTTTTTGTAAGTATCTCTATAAATACAAACAGCTGTGTTTTAAATAAAATCTTTTTGCATTTCATTTTTTTAAACGTTGAAACGTCAAAATAGCGGCCGGCAATGTTTTGCCGGCCTGTTAGAGCGACCAGCAAAACTTTGCCGGCCGCTCCTTGAAACAGAACGGCAAGGTCGACTTTGCTCAAATAAGGTTGTCAAATAAGGATGTCACATTACATGCATTTTTGAGTAAAACCTTGTTTTAGGTGCTGAGGTGAAAAGAGTATTCTTAGTCTGTCTTTTAAACTAACCCACAGTTAAATATTTCCATTCTCTTAGATTTGTTCTTGATTGTTTCTCATACATCTCCATTCTGTAGCTCACATATGTCGTTATTCCACCGGGATCTCGGTCTGAATGGGTCTGTAGGGGGCTTGTTTCGAAATCGCTCGTTCGACACAAAGCGATACAGAAGCCTTCATACATTTACGATAAGCTTCACTTAAAGCCTTACATCGCTTGTCCTAATGGCTGATATTCTGTCTGCATGTAGTAGGTATGTTCTCTCTGAGTAATGTTATTACAATATTACGGTACATTAATACACGTTTTTTTATTTATTTAAAATGAATGATATAAAAATCAATATATTGTTTAGTTCTAAAATAAGTATTATTTATTTGAAACATTAAGTTTAGTCAAAGCATGATGAATTTCTTGCAATTATTATGAGAATATGTTTTAACCAAATAGCTAAAATATTCTTGGTTAGGTGAAATGGGTCCCAAAGAAGAGGTTTTGACGCATTTCAGCTGCACGCAAAATCAATATTAGTCCTCAAAAACTACAAATTTGCCTCATTTTTTTTTTCATAGTTATTAAAATTGAAGTTTTTTTTTGTGGATTATGAGGGCCAAAACACGATTGACATAATTTGGCTCGATACAAAAAAATCGCAGTTTTTATGAGAAAAACGGTTTTATTCAATAAATAAATAAAATTGTTTATTTATCCAAATAATTCACACAGACACAGTTCAAAGGAAAGTGGCAGAAATACAATGAGCATAATAATAAAGCCAACTTAAAGTAATTGGATGATTGAAAACTGTTTTAATTGTGTTTCCCCATTTTTAGTATGGTGTACAAAGACGTGACCGGGGCTCCATACATTTTGAAACATCTCCTTTCGATGTCCTAAAATAATAGATTCGATAAATCATACTGTAGCAGTAGGTACGTCACTTGACAATAAAGTACGGCAGTTGTTACTTCATAAATAGCTGTCAATATTTACGAATCTTCATGAGCGGTGAAAAACAACGGAAACAAAAAAAAATGGTCACAGTATAAGCGAAACAGTAAGACCATTTTTAGCCCATTCAACTTAATAAATGTCCTGAAGAAATAAAAATTAAAGTTTATATGGAATTGTTTATTGAAATTCACTTACTTGATAAAATTCTTAAATTCACTGCCAGAAAATGCACAACCTAAACCGCGCTGGGTCTAGAAGCATGCAATGTTGCACAAGATTTCCTTTTATAACAACCGAAATTACGACTTTGATATTTTCTATGTAAATTACATTTTGCGTGACCGTTGAGAATTGAGATACCCAGTAGAACCATTGCAATTTTAAACATTTACCTAACTACCGCAGAGACATGTTTATCTGAAACTACTTTCTGTCCGCGACTTCATTCGCGTGGAAGTCGTAAGATACCACAATATATTAAAATAACAGCCATATTTTATAAATTTTCACTGTACACTATGTTAGTAATTTTGGTCTCGCCGACCAAAATATACAGAGAGTTAAGGACTGGTGACGCGACTGGCTGGCTGGCTGGACGAGCGAGATAGCGACAGAGATATCCGTGTGAGAAGCAGCTCCTCCTGAGGTCTAAACGCGCAGCCTTCAGTAGCAATTTCCCATTGCTTGCGAAGTTTTGCATTTTAAGTGAACTATTAAACGCCTGCGTTCCTTCATATGTATAATACCTAATGGGACAAAACTGATACACTAACTGATTCTTACAGATTATTCATACGGGCCGATAATAACTATATCGGTATCGAATCGATGTCGGTATAATAGCTGCCGACATATCGGTATCAGGCTGGTGTTGTTATCTGTTAATGTGAAAACGCCCATTAGGTACACAGGGCATTTTAAGTAATAATTTTAGTTCACTACACCGTAAGTCAGTAGTAAGTAAATGTAAATTATTGAAAAAAATCGAACCTAAGAAAAACTAGTTCATTTGGTCAACTGCAAATATTTTATGCTGTGGCATGGATTTTCCGCGAAAATGGACGGCGGCGAATCGTAAATAAATACGTCATTGCATTTGCAGGCCCGGAAAACGTCGCCTTAATTTAAATACTTTCTGTATAATTAAGTTTACTTTTTGTTTTAGTTTCAAAATCCTTATTAAGTCTACTATAAGTGACAAACTGGCAGTTTGCTTAGACAGCCCTGACGAAGAATTTTAATTTTCTCATGTCAACATTATCACGTAACCAATTAAAATTTTGTTATAATACCTAAACCCTTTTTCATTAATTACTCGTTGCAAGAGGATTATTTATTACTTTATAATTCGTTCTACGCTGAACCTTACCCCTCAATTTTTCGCCAACATCAATTTGCTAAACGTTAATAACAACACTTTTTCCCAATATGTAAGATTTTATTAATTCATTCATTCATTCATTCATTCATTCATTCATTCATATGTAAGATTTTATTAATGTTCATAGTTTATCAGTTTCAAATAGTTTAAATTCAATTACGAATAGTTTAAAACCCTATCACGATGTTTCATCGTCATGATCCAGTTCACTAACGATGATTAAATCATAAAGAAATATAAGGATGTTAAACACTAAAAATATGACATTAACAGCGTCCTGGCCTGGCCGGCCCTGTGCGAATGCGTCTGGGGCCTCCAGCACCAGCACGTTGCCCAGCAGCACCATGGCGCTCGGCAGAGGAGGCTGGAGAAAATCGAAAAGTTCCAGTATATACCCTAAAGCCATCAAAATGTTCCCAACATATGGAATATAAATTTCAATACAGTCTATCAACATTTGAAAACGACTTTTTACGAAATTGTGTTAGTGTTACAACGTCGTACAACTCCTGGTGTTCTTCGATGATAGAGAGATGACTTGCATTAACGGAGAAAGTATTCACACCAAAATTGCGGCGCAACTGTCCGAGGTCGGATGATAGCGTGATTATGAACTGCCCAGTAGTATGAGCACACTAGCCACAAGGAACGGGTTGTAGATTTCTAAGTACATTTGACTTATTAGGTATCCAAGCAGCAGCAAGCAATTTCCGGCTATTGAAAGGTTCGATTCTATTGCCGATGTCAAAAATCTGGTGGCTGGTGCTCGACAGTGTTCAATCGTACGGTAGCTTCGTGTGAGTAATTCTTTCGCAATGCTGAAGTTCATAATTGCTGGTCTACGCCAATTGGTATAACAGATGGTTTCCAATACTTTTTTAGTCCATGGCTCCAATTAGTAGTTGTCTACATCCCCAGTCTACTTAACAAAGCGCTCATTTCACTTTGATCTCATTTTTCGCCTGCGCCTCATAGATACTGGATATATTACTTATTAATAATTTGGGTACAAGGTAGGTCGTATTGCTTTTGTAGGTTATTTTGCACAGACTAAATAGGGATACTATTATTTTGGCAATGTCAATACATATGTTTAACTTGACTTTTCCGATACTTGTCAGTGCTATCGACAAAGAGATAAAAATGTCTAGAAAGAAGTCTGGTAAAGTATGTAGTTTTAATGTATTTTCTGGTGGAAACACAACATTTAATTCTACAAATAGAAATGAATAAGTACCTACCATATCGAAAATTCTCGGGACCTCTGCAGTAATAATAAATAAATAATAATAATAATAAAATTTATTCAAAAACTTAAAATCAGCAGCAGTCATCGTTGGCAAATATTATTAGAATATTATACAGTTGTGGCAGCAGGTAGAGTAGACCGGCGGTCATAGGTATTTGTTTTTAGTGAAGAAAAGGGTAAATTCCTCGGGGAGCCGAGTGTCTCGAGCGCGGCTTCAGATATAAAACGCGGTGCACACACGTGGGACAGTGTTGGTTCTCAAAATAAATTATAATTTAGACTACAGTGGTATATTGTACTGTTCACCGTAGCCGATTACCGTGACGTATACTATCATGAAGTAGGTACAAAAGTATTTATTTAATTGACAACATAAAACTTGTCAATCGAAGGTTTTACGATACGGGAATCATTAATGATGTTGAGGAACAACTACTAACTTAGTTAATAGAACATGATGAGGGTACTAAATTATAAAAGCTATAGGATGTAGAAAGCTGGCAGTGAGTTGAACGGAAAAGGCATTATGGTTGGCTATAAGAGATTATCTGAACTCCGTTTCGCCGACGATATTGTCCTCTTTTCGTCTTCAGCCTCCGAGTTGACTCAGTTGCTAGACAATCTTAGCACGACAAGCCTTGAGGTCGGACTTCGGATGAATATGTCAAAGACCAAGTTGCGCAGGCTTACTGTAGCGGGCGGGGAGCTTGGTCAAATAGTCACTTTCCAGACCAGACAAAACAAAGAATATTGGGCCATGAAAGAGGTAATGAAGGGCGATCTTCCTTTGTCTCTTAAAAAAATATTCATCGACGTGTGCAATGTGTGCATAGTTCCCATCCTCACATATGGTTCTCAAACATGGTCTTCGACTGATCGTCAGAGATCCAGGTTTGCCAGAGGGCTATGGAACAATCCGTTCCATCACAAAGATAACTGATGTCACTTGAAAAGCTGCCACGCTAAAATGGAATTGTGCTGGACATATCTGCCGCATGTCAGACGACTAATGGGCCAAACTTACGACCCAATGGGTCCCTCTTAATGATAAGCGACATCGTGGCAAGCCCAGACGGAGATGGGGGATGAGCTGGATTCCTTCAACAAGAACTGACCCTTAGCAGCTTTAAACAGAGAGAAGTGGAAAGAGAGTAGGGAGGCCTTTGTTCTGCAGTAGGCCGTCACAGCCTTTTAATAATAATAATAATGACCCCACCACCGTATCTCTACGTTGACGTCGTGGTGGGGCTTGCGCGCTCCGAACTCTAGGTCTGTGCTGACAGAGTTTACTTTGCCGGCACAGGTCTAGGATGAGGAGCCAGACCAAGAGAGATACAGAAATCCGCAGGGCAGCATGTGGCGAGCTGTTGGGCAGTAGCGACCCCACGGACCCTATCTCCCGGGAGAAGTCTTGTTCCTCACCTCTGACTTGCCTTTATTGGCCGTCTGGAGTGAACACTGATGAGGAATAGATCTATCATCTCATTCTTGCCTTTTTTAGCCGGTTTGAGTGGGGATTCGCAAGAACAAACGTTCTCGGAGGATGGAAGTATTCCAGTAAGTGCTGGTAGGTGATCTTGACCATCTTCCGAGCTCTGGGATTGTTCTGATAGCTTTGGAATACCTCTCCACTTCTCAAGCTCCTCAGGACATGTTGCCCCCTTGTGGCTACGTCACTACGTGCTAGCGACAGTTTCTGGGGGCCCATTATTGAGTGTGCAAGTCACCTTCTGCCATTTTATCCGTGTACTTGTAAAACATTGATCAGGCAGGGGCAATAAGCCTTCAATAGTTCTAGGTACTACACTTTAGCCACCTAAACCCATAGTCCAATATTATCTTTTTTTCCATATCCTGCATTAGTCCTACACCAACCGGGGGTTGTCCTTGGGTGCACTTGCATCGGGGGGGCTCATTAGCCGTGGGTTGGGCACCCACGGTGAAGCTAAGAGGAACCCGAGGAGGGGCTGCTCGTCAGGGCTTTTTGACCCAAGCCCATGACGTAGCGGCCAACGAGTAGGTTGCGGTGGCGACATCGCAACTGAGGCGGGCCGCGATGTCGTGTATCGGAGGCATCGCGGCTGCGGTTTCAGGGCCGCGGCTGGAGAGGTGTATTGCGGTACAGCGCTCTCCCTCCCTGCCGCGGCCTTGACGGGGTCGCCACCGTCTGATGGCGAACGCGGTGGGGTCGCAGGGGAAGAGGAGTGTCGGTATAGCGTAGGCCGCTCTCCCTATCCTCTGCGGCCGAAAATTGGTAGACGGCGGGGCCGCAGGGGAAGAGGAGTGTCGGAATAGCGTAGGCCGCTCTCCCTATCCTCTGCGGCCGAAAATTGGTAGACGGCGGGGCCAATGATCTGACCCGTCGAAGAGGGGCCAGATCATTGGCCCCGCCGGCGCCCATGTGCTGGTTTGGTCCCTGGGTTTTTCACGGCGTGCCATGTGTTCTGGTGCGCCGGTGATGAAGGAGGGGCCCGCTGCGGCGGGCTGGCACCAGTCGGGGGTTGCGGAGGTTTTTTTTTTTTTTCGTTCCCGCGACCCCCGGCTTAGGTGTGAGACGGAACACCGGGGTGGTTTTTAGTCAGTAAGAGTCTGACAGACCCCTCCGCTCACCCCAGGTGGAGGACATCCATAAGGATTTTCCACCCCGGAACAAAAAAAAAAAAAAAAAATGGGTGCACTTGCATAGTAAATACAGGGATAATCGTCGGTTGGTGCCTCATTTCATTAAAACACCTAACGGGCCTCTGCGTGTTGGCTTCGGCCCCTCGTATAAAGGTACATTGGACTTCGAATGTCAAAAAACCAAAAAATTATATAATAGGATGTAGAAAATGTGAGCCAATTAATGCACTTAACTCGAATCACTTCATGAGATATTAAATTAAGACCTTACACATTAAAGACACAATTGCTCTGAACAAAATCTCTAAACGAATTATATTCCCGAGAAAGCTTCTATTTAATCAAATTATAAGGGTTGCATTGCAAATAGGCTGAAAATTCGTCTCTGCCTGATGAAGGAAAAAGTATTTTGTCTTTTCTAAGTTATTACTGAAATTCTTTGATTTAGGCATGTATTTAACGTGGTGACAAACTAATCTGGTTTAGGGTTTCATAAATAATTAAAATGGGTAGCAAAAATAATAGGTTAGCAGCTACAGTGAAGTAGCGTAAAGTAGCAGTTTTGTATTGTTAAAATGGGTAGCAAAAATAATAGGTTAGCAGCTACAGTGAAGTAGCATTTTAAGTATACATAAAATGAGGTTGTTTATATAATTAATTGTTAAGCGAACATTAGACACTGGCGTGACGTGGTGTGGTCACAGTTCTAACCTAACTTAGCGATGGGAAGTTCAAAACCCACATTAAACGCGTTCTTATCAAGAATGCATATTATAAAATTAAAGACTACGTTGAAGACAAGGAAGTTTGGCAATAATTCCTTCTGCACATGTGGCTTCCCTGGTAGCTCATTAACGGCAAATTGTATAAGTCTATTAACTGCTCCCAAATTACCATGTTTATATATATATATATTTTTACATTTTTATTTTTACATTCTTCCTTGACATTTAAATCACGCTATTATTTGACATTATAATATACCTACAATTTAACTTTAAATCTTTATTAGTGGCTTTTGTGATCATGATAATTATTCAGAATTGTAATATCAATCACGTCATTTCGTTTTTAATACTTTTTTATTTTTAATAATTTATTTATTTTTATATAGATTATTTTCTATTTTGTGAATGTGAGAACGCTGTAGGCTTAGTGGATTTGCTGACCATAATTATTTTGTTAAGTACCTGGTACCTGTTGAAAGACCTACACTGTCCTCCCATACCTAATAACACTGTTATTTGAAAATATTGTAAAAACCAATTATTTTTAAAAGAGTAACCGTGGAGTTTCTTGCCGGCTCTTCTCCATAGGAAACGACCAATTGGAACCGTGCACCTAGCTTCTGACGTTTCATAAGTGCCCATGTAGGTTTATGTGAAATAAAATATTTTGAATTTTTTGAATTTTTTTTGAAAAAACCTAACCTACCTTTCAGTCATTTTCATTTACTACTTCATTTTTAGCCAAGGGGTTACTTACGGCTTCACTTAAGTTTAGCCGTATAAAGATGAAAGAAATTAACATTAGCCTCTCCTATAAAATAAACGCTTACAATAGTGTTTTTTTTTATATGGAAGCCTATAGTTGCTTAAAAAACAATGTTTGTTATCCCAATGTTAATATTAGTCACCATGTCATTATTTATAGTACCTCATAGTTAGTCGCTCTTTAAGTTGTTAGTCGCCTGGAAAATCATTTGCCTTTAATTAATATCATAGTCGTGACCTTCTTTTGGATGTGCAAGATTTCCATGAATTTATATATTATTCTTTAAAACCTTATAACGGACATGGTGTTCAGTCGCTACCGAGGACAAGTACTACAAGACAGCACAAAGACAAGCTAGCGCAAAGTGAAGTGCTACTTACATAGTTTTAAGCAATATTTATTAACTCAAGTTTGTTGACAAGTTTGTTTTATACTTTATAGTTAGGTATATGTTAGTTTCTATGCGCTGATGTAGCGTGAAATAAATCATTATTATTATAAACAGTAACAATTCCGTATCATTTTCAGAAATCAATCAATCAGTTTCACAGATTTCGTAGTAAAGCAGGTTGTGAAAAATGGCGCTTATGGATTAATATTTATTGAGGAGCTCATGGCTAAGTAATAACTGCCGCTCGAGTCCATCCATCAGGTCAAGCTACGATTGATGTACGGTTGTTGGTCTGTGGATGGGTGACCATCTTTATATACCGAGACTCCCCCGTGCCTCGGAAAGCACGTTAAGCCTTTGTAGTGCGAACGACATATATAAGACTATCCATTAAGTAATGTTAATTCTCTTCAGTCTCATAAAAGCACCCAATGTAAGCTTATATATATGAAGCGTTGTCGGGGGGCCCTGGTGACTTGTACTACAGGCGGTGCTTGCAATGCCTATCTCAAGCACCAGTCTCTCTCAAATGTAAAGATATCCTTAAGCTAGTTTTAAGCACTACTAATGTACATTTGTGAAGAGAAAAATAAATAAACTTATTACTTACTTATCCGACATCAACAGTCGGGCAGTTGCCCGCCAGACACAACACCCGTCTGGTCGGAGGATCCTCCCTTTTCTATGGTGGATGAGTGAACTTTACACCCTGTTCCTCATACCCCTAATGTACAAAATATACTACCTACTCTTAAATGCTGCATTTCCGAAACAAGAATCTATCCTATGCTTTTCAAGTTCTATTTAATCGACACTACACTTTATTAAAATTATGTGATTGCTTGTACAACAAACATTTTTGATTGAATACTAACAAAACGCAGATTTTGAGTTCGAGAAAAATACTTCATTAAAACATGCTTTGTTGAAGAACTGTTAATGTTGTATATTCTACAGTTTGGCAACCTGCCATAAAATACCCGCGGTTTTATAAACTTTCGGCTCACAACATTTAAGCCAAACGTGGTTTTAACTAGTACTTTGGCACTTATGTCCTTCAACAGTGTTAAATTGAGAACTGAAAATAATACTCGAATATTATTATTTATTATTGGCTCACCGCCTATTATATGGCCATTAACATAACAAGCAAACACACCTTTGCCTAACCCTGTGGGGATTACAGGCGTGATGTTATGTGTGTTTGTTATGATATAGAGAAAATCGTATGTAAAAAAAGTTGTGTGGAAAGGCACCTCAAACCTTGACATACTGGTCACTAATAAGATGGATGAAGGGCATCTGCCATATTTTCATGTTTAGAGCAAGATATAAAAGCCATCGCTCATGGCTAGATAACTTACAAGTTGGTTGTTGTCGTCCTCTGCCGACATAACGTTTGACTGATCGCTTCTCCACTTCTTTTATGCCATTAAAGTTTTTTTTGAAGATTATGGTGTTAGACTATGGTTTGTAGAACGATGCATGATCCCATGTATATTAATAGCGTCATAATAGTTCCACCGTCAAAAAAGTAATGGGCAATTGTGTTTTGATATGTTCTAATATTGTAATTAGTTTTTCACTGTTTTTTCACTACAAACAAACTTTTTAACAGGAAACTAAACGACGGACGATACAATATAAACGCATTTTAAAACTCTCTCCATCTTTCCATTATACACAATATTACGGTAAACTTTATTTTCTTCACAAAGGATGAGTTGTAGGAAAGTATGAAAAATGCAGTTGGGGGTTAGGTGAGGGGGTATAAGATTCATTTCCTGTACTTAAATAAGCGGTGTGGTGCATTCTGGTCGAGCCGTGAGGTGTTAACTCGTGCGGCAGGTTCTCGAGGGCAGCTCAACAAGCTTTCCCTCGTTAGAGCGCCATCGCTATCGGATTTATAAGAGATTTTTCAAGTCTCTGGATTATACTAAATGCTGTTCGATGTAGATCAGTTATCTTGACTCTGTGTTTCTGGTGTTGAATTTATATAATGACATATTTTAACGTATAGTGAAAATGTTAAGTACCTATTTGTCGAGCGGTGGTACAAAATATTAGAACATGATTTTGACGGAGCTTCAGTCAGTAATTTCAACCATCTCAGACTCTGGGCTCTTAAGATTTTTCGGTTTAGAACAAAACTGTTTTAGAATCCCTGTAATACATTTTATCCTGATTTTAGTAAAATACGTTCTTATTTGAACATTGCGAAAGTTCCATAAACCCTCAATTGATAAAGTAATCCTCACCAACTATGGTTGAAGGAATTCACACAAGGGGAATATCGTCAAAATTTACCGTTGTAGATGTCTATTAGAAGACCTTTGATCAGAAATGTATGTATCAAGGCTATAGAACTAAGAATATGCAAAACATCAGTTTTAAAAATAGTGGCTAACCAGTTAAAAGTCTGCTAAGTGATAATGAATCGTTAGGAGTGATTGTTGACATTGACTAACATCATCTCATCGGTCGATAGTTGGCAGTCTGTCAAGTTTGCGTCGAGTCGGGTGTGCCCTTGCGAGGAAACTGCGCAACCTCGGGAGCATGACACGTTACCTTTGCAAGACTAAGAGGAGCATATCTCGACGTTGGCATATATTGTATTACGGTTCTCTATTGTGTCACCTAACTTTTATCCATAATTTAAAGTGCCATAACTTTTTTTGTCCTAATCATCATTTGTCCGAATGATAACTTACCCGAACTTAATATCACATGCCATAAAATTGAAATCCCTAAATATAATACGTCCTAAATCCGTTTGTCATAAATATAACAATCAATAATAATACAAAAGACATAAAACCGTTTTCAATAAAAGTTATACGTCCTAAAGTCAAATTACATAATGTTTATTTATAATAATAATATTCTTGTGAATATGTGGTTTTTGTAAGCAAGCAAGCCATGCAGCATGCAAGCAAGCATCCAAGGCTCCGGCGCTGCGGGGCTCCGGCGGTCCCACGCAAGTTTATCGTCGCAGATGGGTTTAACGCTCACCACCGCAGCTTCAGCAGCGGCGGCGAGTGTTACAACCACCTGCTCCTTAACTCGCGGACCGCCTCGCCCCTCCGCGCCTACGCGATTTTAAATTACACTCTAGGGGTAGAGCAGACAAGACTGCGTGGAGTCGGATTTACAGCGATTCGTTTCTGTCACTAAAACCTAAATTTTTAGCAAATGTTTAAAAAAATGAACATTCGGAATAATACACATAGGTTATGTAAAATTAGGAGATTCAATTATTATAGTACTCGATATTATGACAGAATACTTTTAGACCTAAAGATAATTTATGTTAAACAAAATTTCGGGATTTTGAACATTACGGTTACTGAATTTTATAGCAAACGTGTTATGTATGGGTAATGATTTTCGGACAAACAATTTTAGGAGAAGAAAGGGAGTACCATTGTACTACATTTTATGTTACGCTGTCAGCTTGACTTGATGGCTTAATGCATTCTATGTAGCACGGATCTAATAGATTACTTAAACGATGCCTCTTACGTAAAACTAGTACATTTTGATATCCGTGTTGTAGTACCAGTAGTTACTTGTGGAACTGGAGCTGGAAAGAGAGATCGAGAGGGTTGTCCAAGAATCGTTAAAAACAGAAAATTCGGGTTAAGGGCTATCCTTATTCTGGTACGGTAACCAGTACCTACTTATTCCTTACATATCCAGTCATTAATAAGCTAAATAAGGCCCCAAACGACCAAAAGAGATGTCATATAAACCTTAATCTAAACTTAGCAAGTCCCAAAGATCTTAATAAAGGCAACCAGTGTCCATCGGTATTTATTTAACGACCTTTATTTAAGTCGTCTGAAGATTTCCTTTCGTCATCGACTTGGCAGGTATAGAAAGGGCTCTCGTAAATCTTCAGGTTCTTAAGTATGTAAGTTGGAACTTGAAAGGACCTTTCTACACGCATCGCCGGTCGTGATAAGCACGTTGGGATACGATACGATATTCTCAGCTAACGCGTTGCTGCGGGAAGATAGCAAGCGCTTTATTGTATTCGTATGCAGCGCAACAAGCGTAAATCGTAAGCGAATTGGTCGTTTTTTTTCTTAATTGCGTTATTGTTGTATCGGCTAAGGTTTTTTTGTAAAGACTGATCCATGCGTCATGTTCGTGAACGGGCGCCGTCAGTTGGGACTGGTCATCTCTTAGCTGCCATGGCTTATTTTAATTTTTCTTGCTCGTTCTTCTCCATAGGTACCTACTACGCTTTGGAATGGGCAACTAGCTTCATATTTTTGACTGACCGACCCCTTGACAATTCAAAAGTGCCTGTAAATGGTTTAATTGAAATAATTGCTTTGAGTTTCAGTTTTGAGTTTGAGTAAGTTTAAAGGGTAGTGTTGCCAGTAGCAAAATATTGCCAGCATTTTATTGGTTTTAGGGTCAGTTCACACCAAGACGTGACGCGAAGCGACGATGCACGCTCTGTTTAAGATAGTGACACAAAATATATCTTTATTTACTGCTCAAAAAGATACATTTAATTGAGATAATTCGAAAATGCCTCCAAGCGTTGCGCTGCGCCTTGCGACGTCGTGCTGCGCAGCGCGAAACCACTAGCCTTCAAACATCGTCGCGTCGCGTCACGTCTCGGTGTGAACTGACCCTTAGACTTGTGACATATTTTATCAATGACATTACGTTTGACTATCGCCGAAAATAATATTAGGTTAAGACTTTACCTACAATGAACAAAAGTGGTGGCCCATTGGTAACAGACTGACGACCCGATTTACGGGTTACAACCCGTAAGTCGGGGCTGTTACCAATGGGTAATGGTTGTGGGTTCGAACCCAGAGAGGCACTCTACATTGTGTATTTAATTTCATCACCACTGCTCTCAAAACGGTGAAGGAAAACATCGTGAGGAAAATCGGCATGTCCTAGAATCAAACATTCTAAGACATGTGACATCTAACAATCCGCACTGGGCCCGTGTGGTAGGTAGATTACAGCACAACACACACTCTCACAGAGGAGGTCTGTGTCCCAGTAGTGGGGACTTTATAGGCTGATTATGCAAGAAAAATGATTCAGAAAGTGTTTTCTTTTACCATTTGACGATGATAAATAGCGACGTCTTAAAGGTTTTGTTTTTAGAGCCATAATATCTTAGAGAAAGAAATAGTATTCAGTTTCGTAGTCTTATGATATTTTTTTGCCATTATATTTCTGTTTAGAAAAAACTGAAGGTTGTTTAGATCATTTGAGTTCTCTATTTAGGTAAATAATTGACGGTTAAATGCTGTTCTGCGTATTTTCTGACAAAAGTTTTGGCTTACTTTTTCAACTCTATTCTTTCAAAACTAATCGTATCATAGTTTTTCAACATTTAAGTTAATTTTAATGCTCCATAACTAAAAGCTAACTACCACAAAATCTCACTGCTTAACTTTACCAAAATATTTAGAAAAAATATATTTAAAAGCAAATTTGTTAGGATTTTCGCTCTATTAATTTTAAGCCAGTATTCCCGAGTGCCACAAGGAGGATTCTGGGACTACGTTTTATCCCACGGCGAAGTTCATACATAAGCCCCGTACACTCTATGCAACTCTAAGGTCCATATTACAGAACCTCACTCAAGACTCAAGCATTGCTTAAAACTAGTTTCAACCGATCAAAAGACTTGAAACGAGTTTTAAGTGAGGTTCTGTGATACGGGCCTAAATCCTGTATTGACTCAGTTTCTAATTCAAACGTAGCTCTGTTTTGAAAAGTTTTTATTTTATTGCTCTAGTCATGTGATCTAGTTGGAAAATCGGTGGACGTATTGCTAAAGTTAGGTATATAATATCTAGTATTAAAAATTTTCAAAAGAAAAAACTACAGAAAATTTGGGAAAGAACAAGAAAAGTGTTCACGTATAGGCAGGCCTACATTCTGTTTCTGAGTTTTCCTATAAAAGTAGCTTCTGCAGAGCAATCAACAACATGTAATGAAATAACAAATTACGTAATAATAAATCACGAACCGACGTATAAGATATACATAACTTATAGTAGGATGTGTGCTTGTACGTTTGGGTAATGTTATTTCCCAATCTATCACGAGTATTGTGTCCGATGGGGGAACGGCCCGGTGGGGGTACGGCAGGGGTACGGCGCTGTTTGACATTCGAAAATGAGCGATGTATAATATGACATAAGCAAGATTTTGACGGCAATCATTATTTGTCAATTCAAGTTTATTTCGAAAAATTGCTATGCAATATCAAACCGGACCGGATGGTCCACGGACCGGTCTCGGTCATGCGGTGTGCAATATGTGCGCAAAAAAAGGTACTTAATTTTAATAATCAATGTAAATGGTCGGTCATTTACATTGATTATTAAAATTAAGTACCTATTACCATAATAAAATAAGTTTGTAACATTTAAGTAAACATGTTATTAAAATAAAATTAAGAATAAGAATAATTTATTGGTCTATTGTTACAAAATAAAATTCAGAAAATAATGATATTGTATGCTTACTGTACCTAGAATATTTTTTAACATAAGTAGTATTAAAACAGTGGTCCCCAAACTAGGCAGCGCCTGTATCTTGGGGGCCTGAGTTGCGTGATCTTAAATATTAATTCGAAACATGTTTGTGTTAGCTTAAATTTTATTTCAGGATGTTTTAAAAATGGACAGAATAGTTAATTAAATAAGGGTAGCGAACTGTCCAAATAAAATTAAATTGAAGAAAATAAAATAATTCTAAATAATATTGTAGTGTATGTGTGGTGAGTTGCAAAATGTATGGCTTGTTACAAGTTCGATGCCATTACAAATTACAGACGCAAAATTATTTGTGATATATATTGATGAAAGAAAAATAGGTTTAGGTATTTATCATAGAAACACGTGCATACAAAAATATAAGAGTAATCAGAAAAATAAAACAAAATAGATCTACATAAACAGGCTGGATTTTTGAGATGGGGCAGTAAGCTACCTTAACCGTTGTAGCTAGAGGAAAACGGTATTAGGAGACTGTCGTTAAGTTTTTGAGACATTTTGATCTGCATTCACAGATTTTGAAAAAAAAAATACAGTCAGCAAGAAAATGGGCAGTTCTCACAAAAACTATTTTAAATGCCAATCGATCCTGTTTCTTATAAGGATGAAAAAACTCTAATGGACCAACTTAGGTTTGAGTACTAGAAAAGTCAGAAATTCAAAAAACTTTTCCCATTAATTTCGTTGGAAATGAGAACCAACCTACTTTTCATCACAACTATTCAGAAAGAGCTAGTTTGTTCTTCGTAAACAGGGACCAAAATAGGTCTTTAATCCCTAGGTAGGAAAGGAAACTAGACTTTGTAAACAAGCATTTATTACAAATTAGAGGATTATATCCAAGATAAAAATGCCTGGAAACATGCTGGTCCTGCTCCATAGGACAATTCAGAATCTAGACAAAATCGAACTGGTTGCCAATTTAATTGTATAATATTATTTTTTATAACATTTAATTTATATTCTGTGATTACTTGAACTCACATACTGACTTATTATTAGTATTACTTGTTAAAATGTTAGGAATATCGTATAATTTTAAAATGTTTGTAAGTATGTGAGCACCATGCATCTATCACATAATTAATTTATGTCATTCCTTCATTTGTCATTCTTTTTACCTATCGTGGTATAGTAATCTTATTCTAGGTGCATTGTCTTCACATATAATTATATACAAGATATTATGAAAACATTTTAAAAGAGTAACGGTGGAGTTTCTTGCCCATACGAAAACTACCTTTTGGAAGGCGACTAGAATCAGTTATTATTATTTTTTGTAAATTTTGACGTTCAAAAGTGCCTTTTTTGTGCCTAATTGAAATAAATTATTTGACTTTGACTAGGGACCAAAATAGATTTGAATTTGGAATGTGGATATTTATTAGTAAAAGTTCCAATCACCAAAGAGATCAATCACGAACATTGTATGAACAAGTAACAGGCTGGCTAGAAAGAGAGAGAAAGAGTGAATTATTTGGTCAAAATGAAAATCCAAGATGGCAGCAACTACATATGACGAAAATTTTCAAACTTTACGTCATTGGTGTCGTTTTCATAGTTTTCGAGGGCGCCGAAGCCGATAGTGAGGTCAAAATGAAAATCCAAGATGGCGGCTGTGAAAATTTTCAAATCTTTCGTCATGGGTGTCGTTTTCATAGTTTGCTATTTCTGACTTTTCACTCGCCCTCAGTTGGTCCCATAGAGTTTTTTGATCCTTATAAGAAACAGAATTGATTGGGTTCAAAAAAGTTTTTGATGAAAACTGCCTATTCTCTTGGTGACTGTAAGTAATTTTTATTTCAATATCTATGAATGCAGATCAAAATGTCTCAAAAAGTTAAGGACAGTCTCGTAAGACCGTTTTCCTGTCACTACAACGGTTAAGGTAGCTGTACTTACTGCCCCAATCTCAAAAATCCACCTGTACTCACGAACATAAAACAGAAGTAGTCGGCAGCTGCACGACATGACTGTGACAAGAAGTCTTCTTACTTAGCATGATGCTGTGCTATGGGGTACCCACAGCACAGCACTCAATCTGCCTAGCCTTTTCCCAACTATATTGGGGTCAGCTTCCAGTCTAACCGGATGCAGCTGAATACCAGTATTTTACATGGAGCGACTGCCTATCTGACCCCCACAACCCAGTAACTGGGTAATACGATACCCCTTGGTAAGAATGGTTGTCAGATTTTCGGGCTTCTGACGACCTGTAACGACTGTCAAAGATCCATGAATGACAGCCGGGACCAACGGCTTAACGTGCTTTCCGAGGAACGGAGGAGTCTCGGTATGGAAAGATGGTCACCCATCCACAGACCAACCCCGGCAAGCGTAGCTTAACCTAATGGATTGACCCGTGCGGCAGTTATTACTTAGCCACGAGCTCCTCAACACACCACAGCACAGCACTAATTTTCAGTATTGTATTATAAGGAGGATTTTTAGTATATATGGTTAGAGTAGTAAAAGTACTTCTGAGCACCATAAAAACTCCAATGAATTACTTAGAATTTCAAAACTTTAGCTTGCAGCGGTGACATAATATTATTATACCTAATATATTTTAAGTTAGGACTATGGCTTGTATTTTATGCAAAGTTAATATAACTTGAACGTAGGTCATGTAGCCAAAATGGTTTTCCACATTACATTTTTCACATAGGTATGTGTACCAACTTATTAATTGATATTTCTGTGATACCAATTTCCGTTCATCGTGTCTAATACCTACATAGATTTTTATCATTAACATTGAATCGAAATAACTTATTTTCGCTGGTAAATTGATATTGTAACATGTTCGAAAAAAATGTTCGAGAATTTAGAAATAAGGCCATTTCCACACTCTCGGGTAGTTTCGGTAGGTACCTACATAAGGTTAAGTACTCAACAAAGTCAGAGTCAAATCATTTATTTCAAGTAGGTCATTAAAAGGCACTTTTGAACGTCAAGAAAATATAATTGATACTAGGTGCTCCCAAAAGGTAGTTTTGTATTGAGAAGAATGGGCAAGAAACTGCATAGCCGCTCCCTTAAAATGATTTACAATATTTTGTACTACAACTTAAACGTAGAATTTCAAAACAGCATTCTATATAATCCACCACTATTATAGTAAGAGCTTCAAGATTATTATGCAATTATGTTCCCTCAGAGCTGAGGATTAAGGAGCATCGTTACTAAATTGCTTTGCTAACGGCAAGTAAACGGATTAGGGGTTCATTAAACAGACGCCTAGCATAATAGCCGGCCGTGCGACCCGGGGTTTAGATAGAAGTTCAGCGAATGTGAACGCAGCCTATGTAAGACGGATGTATGGACTCCTTCTAGGTCTAACTAAATGAAACTATTGGCCGATATATATTATACCAAACCTGACTCCATAATCCAGGTTACATAACCCACAAGTAATTTTTAGTGTATACTAGCTGACCCGACAGACGTCGCCATGTCCAATACAAAAAACCCATGGAAAAAACATGTTTGGTTTGTCCCGAAATAATTTGTTTTCTGGGAAACTTTCCAAATACATAACTCAAACTCAAAACATCTTCATGACATACAAGTAACGCAACACAAAGCTATCAAAGTTTTATTTAATTACAATTACTTAACACCTACGAAAGAAGTTTATGCTAAAACTAAACTATTTAACCTTCGAAAATCATATACTTACCACACATGCATACTAATAAAGGAAATCTTAACAAATAAAATACACTCGCAAATCATCTTCAAACACAAAACTCACCACTACTACGCCAGGAATAGAGATAGTATAGAACTGCCTTCAGTTAGGATTTTGTACGGAAGAAGAACTATACAGATTGAGGGAGCGAAGCTTTATAATAAATTACCGAAAGAAATAAGAGATTCTTCATCAGTGAACATTTTTAAGAAAAGATTAAAGTTGTATTTGGCTTACCAACAATAATGAATTCGTGACTCACTGTGTGTGCTCGATTGATCGAATGACAATTATGTTTATTACTTAAGATATTTTGTTTAGTTTCTCATATTTTAGTGAATTACCTATATAATTATGTTCTTTTTGAGAAATAAATTTCTTTAAACCGAAAGCATTTATTTCAATTAAACCATTTACATGCACTTTTGAATTGTCAAGGAGGCGGTCAGTCAGAAATATGAATCTAGTTGCCCATTCCAAAGCTTAGTAGGTACCTATGGAGAAGAACGGGCAAGAAACTCTATGGAAACTCTTTTAAATTATATTGTTACAACAAAAATATTAGTTACATCATTAATGTTCAATTTATAATTATTTAGGACAACGGCAAACAGGAACAAAAAAAACAATTACAAAATAAAATAATTAAAATAAGCCATAGCAGATAAGAGATGACTAATCTTAACAAACGGCGTCCGTTCACAAACATGACGCATGGATCAACACCATTCAGCTCAACCATTTTGAAGGGAGCTGAATGATCCAACACACACGCCACCATCAGCGAGACATCTGAGTGAGCATCCAAAGATAGTCTTAAAATGGTCAGCAGCCCCAAAAGTATTTTCAAATCATAATCAATTAGTTGTGGGTGTGGAGCAGGCCCAGCATTAAACATTAAAAAAAACCTAATTTGGATTACTAAGAAAATGAAGAAAAAAAATAGCCAATTCGGTCCAGCCGTTCTCAAGTGATGCGCTTACTAACGAACAGAATTTAATTTTTATTATATGTATAGACAATTTAAATCCATTGGCTTAGACCTTAACCCATCAAAATGCGAAATTAACCTTTCTGACAATTGACCCTTGAGAAATTTAATGCAAAACCCCACAAATCAAAATTTTAGAAAAAAGTTCACTTCAGCTCCTAGGTTCCCCAATTTTAGAAGACAGCTTTCATTCTTTCATCGACGAAAAAATCAAAAACTTCAACGACATTTCGGACAGACTCTCCAAAATTAATTTACATTCGGCATTCACCCTGATTAGATACTGTTGTTTTGGTCCAAATTTTATATATTTTTTACGCTCTTCCCCTTTATGGAAGCAGTCACACCTTTTGGACAGAACTGACCAAATTATTCGCAGCACATTAATATCCATTTTAAATGTAGCCTTGGATGACCGAGCGTGGCTGCAAGCCACACTACCCATCCAAAATTACCAGTATTAGCTTACCCGCGTTCCTGTCTTCTGTCCGCAGCACTGAAAAGTTGACCGGGAAAATTTTAGACCTCTGCCTGGTTTACTCTGAAGTGCCTTGCTTGACCGATGCGGAGAACGCCTGGAAAGTGGCTTGCCCGAATACAGATCGGCCCGTGAACCCATCGTCCCAGAGGCAGTGGGATGAGCCGCTCATCAGGTTGGTACGGAATAATCTTATTAATACGTCCACCAATAAATACTGCTGAGCGTGCCCGCCTCCTGGCTGTGGGTGAGTGGGAGTCGGGCCTCTGGCTTCAGGCGCTACCGTCACCCAACATAGGCACTATGCTAGGTGATACCACCTTCTGGCTCGCTAGCTGTCTGCGTCTGGGCGCTCCTTGTGTGGCTCCGCATCGATGCCAATGCGGTGAAGGTGTCTACTGTTTCGGACACCATGGCCTATCCTGCAGTAAGAGCGCAGGCCGGATAGCACGGCACGCCAGCATCAATGACATCATCCGTCGTGCTCTTGTCACCGCCGGAGCGCCAGCTGTTTTAGAATCCAATGGTTTGGCACGCGACGATGGGAAAAGACCAGACGGAATGACCATAATGCCTTGGAAGATAGGTAGGCCTTTGGTGTAGAATGCAACGTGCGTCGACACCCTTGCGCCATCCCATCTTCCTAGCACGGCGGGCTGTGCTGGGGCTGCTGCTGCAGGTACGGAAAACCTCAAACGGCGCAAATACTCCAATCTTATTGGGACTTATATGTTTGAGCCGTTTGGGGTTGAAACACTAGGGCCATGGGGTCCGAGTGCCCACTTAGTTTTACAAGACATCGCCAAGCAGCTGATCGACTCTTCACGTGACCAGAGGGCTGGCCTATTCTTTGGCCAAAGAATCAGCATTTTCATTCAACGTGGCAATGCTGCCAGCCTTTTGGGCACTTTTCCTGTTGACAGCGATGCGGACGAATTTTTTGATGCCCTATAACTTATATACTTGTACATATTATTAATATTATTATTTTAAGTATGTTAGTTTTTAATCATGTAAATACGTGTGTGTAAATAAAACTGTATTCATAGATAGAAGATATAAGTTCGTTATTAATCTTCAGTTTTTCGAAAATAGACTTTTCCATGACTTGAACGCATTACCTACTGTAGGAAAAATAATTGAACTGTCAATATCTTACGTGATAGATGATACATGATATCGCAGTTTTCAGGACATTACACACATTCACTTTAAAGTTTGTAAACATGCTCGTAAAAATATTTTTAAAGTGCAGATTGAACGTAACGTGACATACAAAGTATTTCAGCTTAAAGCAAGACATAAAGTGGGTTTTACACTTTAGGTACATATATTATAATCTCTTTAAAATGTATCTCTGTATATATCAAAGACAATATTCCAACTGTCTACAGTACCTACTACTTCAATCATAGCTGTGTTTAGCCTAAACTTCAAAACACACACACTTGAAAATGTTCCACAGCTACATCAGATTCAAAACTAATTTCTATTGTAAAAAAATATTCCAAGGAATGACAAAATTGAAATCTATTATAATATACTTTAGGCCAGCAGACAGTTAAAAGAACATTAGCAAAAATAAAATATTCTAAATGTGAAAATGATGTTTGCTGGTATCAAGTTCTTCTTCCGTAGAAATGAAGAACTTGGATTTTTATTAAAACTTGGAGTGGAAATTGGCAGATTGATCGACAATGCTGTTTACAACAATAAGGTTGTGTGTAAACGAGCATCAGATCGTTCAAGCGATGATGCATGTTGATAGATAACTTCCGATGGGTGACCACAGTTCTCACCTACGGAATTTCGGGACCAACAGTTTACCTTACCGCTTTTGGAAAAATTTGCAGTTACGTAATGCATGTTTTATCTAAGTCGCAGTAGATATACCTATTTCCTCCTGCACGCTTTGCATGACCAAAATAGAAGGCGTTTGTTGACGGAAGAATAGACAAAATGACAGCTATACAATCACAATCTCAATCTCACACGGAAGAATAGACTAAATGACAGATTGTTTAGCTCTCATTTTGTCTATTCCTCCGTCGACAAAAGCCGTTTCTATGGTTGTCATGCTACGCGTGCTGGTATATTTCTGGTATTTAAAAAAAATCTAAAGCTTGAATTCCCATTTTCGTTCACAAGGGCGTGAATAAAGTTTGGTTTGTTCGTAGGAGGTCAAATTCTGCGATAAAGTATAGCTTAGTAACTTTACGAAACACTTTTGTAAAATCCAGCCTTATAGACACAAAACTATAGACTACTAACGAATGATTAATGCCTTTACTTTGCTTACTATAAGGTATCTTAAAGTATAAGATAAGACACGAGCTTCTAAAACAATCAGACAGCATTTTTTACATTTTTTTTTTTTTAAACGTGAAATTTCTCCTTTATACAGCCAGACCCGAAACAACTGCTTGTAGGTTGTAATTCATTCATTCAATCATCATACCACCTTTAACATTCATTTTCATTGCATTCGATAGATCGAAAGCGGCCATTAGTAAGGTCTAATAAAAAACCAGTTACCGAAAATTGAGATTATACACATTATTTATTTAATTAGTGGCTTCATACCTAATGTTCACGGTTAAGGGATGGCAGCCAGTTGCCGGGTCAAGTCCCCGAGGGTATCCATTCGTTTAAATGTTATTATTTTACTCTTGATTTTACTTTTAGACTTATTTAAATCGAATGCTATTTGTTTTTACATGTTAAATTATTTGAAAGATGGTTTTTCGGAATGTCGTTTTCGAAGGTTTGAACCCTCAATACTGTTTATTTATTTATATATAAAATACATAACAAAAAAAACACTACTTAATATACAATGGGCGGCCTTATCGCTTATTGTTCTTCTAGTATGAGTAACTTTGAATTCAGGATAAGTCTAGCATCGACATGAGAAAATACACACGTCTTAAACCCTTGAAAAAGATGTAATAATAAAAAAAAAAACAAGACGGTCCATTATGTTAGGCACCGGCAAATAACGCTTTAAATACAAAACACAGTATTTAGATACAAATAAAACTTAAATATCGAGGTTGTATCTAAGTAGGCTTCAACGCTTGAATAAACAAAATAAATGGCGAGCAGTTCGTTACTGCTGACTGTTAACAAATAAATAAATAAAATGAACGGGAAATCAAAATCAGCCGGTAGTCTAGCAGATAATGAATCTGCAAACACTTTCAAACCCTATTTATGTTTTTATTGTATCTTTTTATACTAAGCTTTTTAGCGACCTACAAAGATATTCAGGAAAACTGGCAAAGAATTTTATCAAATAATCTTGATACTCGCTTCAAAATAAAAAAGCGGAATTCTCTGTGAGGTTCGACGTCAAAGGAAACATTTAATAACATGTATATCCTTAAACACACTTACCTATCCACACTTTACAGTGTTAAAAGCTTTCTGATCTAACTATTTAGTAAAAAAAACATAACATTCTCATAACATAACATCACGCCTGTAATCCTCGAAGGGTTAGGCAGAGTTGTACTCACAGAATACCCACATTTCGTAATCGTAATGTTTTCGTAAGAGAACATGCCTATATCTTTATATATGTCTCAAATTGAGAACTCAAGATATTGAGACTCTCAATATCCTTGAGTTTAATGTAAAAGATACGCGTAGAGGCATAGCTGTGTTCTTTTAAGGTAGTTTGGTCACGCCTATTGCCTCTATTGTATTTTTTATATTTTTGAACCCTTTAAATTGTAAAGTTCCTCACGTCCTATCAGTAATGATTGTGTTGAATTTCAAGATCAGTGTATAACAATAATTTTATTCTGTATTCTGTGGTCAAAACCTACTACGATTAATTTATGAAAAAGGTTTTAGCAAAATGTGGGTATGCTACCTATACAAAATGAAATGAAATTGTTTATTCTGTAAATAGGATATTGGAATCACTTTTACACGTCATTTAAAAAAATAATTATAATATTGCTAGATGAGCTCGGCGTTTCCTATCTGACTACTCTGAGAAGAAAGGCCGAAACAAATTCAGAGGTCACAGTCTCTTTTAAAGTCCAGATATAATCTTGGACAGGCCATATGAGGACCATATAGATTAGTTTGAAATGGTCTTTGGAAAAAAGAACTACACAGATTTGAGTGGACCTGTCCTGTCAGTGCAAGCATTTGTCAGTAATCGTGGAGCTCAACTCTACGACCAATACCAAAGAAAGGACATATTTTAGGTAGGCCGCATAAACTACTCAAACTGCTAGACCATCATGAAAACTAACTGAGAAAGAAAAATAAATAAATATATACATAGTCATCACATTCACAAAAATTTAAATAATATAATACTTTAGAAAGTAATCATGTCATTGTTTATGTTATATTCAACAATGTCAATTAGGTATAATGTAAATTTAGCAAAGCGAGCAGCTCAATCCCAAGCTTTTTTATCTTCTAAATAATCTGAAATTTTATAGTACCCTTTTTTACAAAGTTTGGTTTTAATACAGTTTTTAAATCGTTTAATGGGTAAGTTTCGAATGTCAATGGGAAGAAGATGCCTCTGCCTAGCCCTTTAGAGACTACGAGTAATTTTATGTTAAGCTACACAAGTACGGATGGAAACGTACCGTCAATATCTGGTCAGTACAAATATTTTTAAACGCATTCCAACTCCGTTGTAAGAATAGTTTAAGAATTATTTGGCCTATAAAAGTGAGGGAGCTCGATGGACTAAGGCCGGTATTTCAAGTATCCCTCGTCAATGATATTATCTGAGAGAAAACAGAAACAAAAAAGCTTGAAAAGTTTTCTCAAACGAATATTTACAAATTCCCTTTTATACCTTTTTAATTTGTAGATGAACCAAAAATGGATTTCTCTACGGTTCGTATAACAATAACAATTTGAGTTGATCAAGTAATTTATATTACAAATGTATGAATAACTTTGGTTTTCGATGAATCATTTAAATATTTATTTGCAACCCAGTGTCATACCAATAGGTAAGCGGGATAGAGCGGATGATAGAAACATACATTTTCTTGTTGAGTTATGGCTTCCTCTTACTAATTTAAATCCAGCTACGAAGAAAAGTATTCCTCAGATCCACGATATAATTAAATCTTAGTTCTTCACGTACAAACTATTTAGTACAGTGCCACTGCCTCTTATTTAAATTAGTTGAACCATAATGAATTTAGACGAGAATTAAAACTGTTAACCGTTGCAACTGGCTTAAATTAGTTTATGTACATATTAAAAGACTAGTCGCGTAGGTGAAAGAGTTAATTTGAATGAAAGTGGACTTTCTATTCAGCTGTTCATGATAATCATGACTTAACAACTCAACTTTATAAACGTCCATTTACAAATATGAATCTCCAAACAACCTACTTGATACTTTAATATTGCCTGTTTTACCACCTGCGGGGTAATAGCGTAATACAGTTACAGTAGCAATGGCTGTAATTATGAGAGTTCAAAAACATTAATTGAATTATTTACGTTGTTGAGCAGAATTTTTTTTTGAACATACAAAGCAATGGTTTAGTAACATCCTTCAAAATCATTCAGATTGTGATTGAAAGTAGTATTAGTATTAATTTATTCGTCAGTTAACTTAACTGACGAATAACTTAATACGAATTCTGGTTCGTTTTTTTTTTCCTGGTTCCTCGGCGGAGCATGCGTATTTCATACAAACGTAATACCAAAATAATTTGTAAATCAAACATATTCTTAAGGTAGTGTGTATTTATTCCGATTGGATTACAGAATATCTATGCTTCCAACTATATATTTTTAATTGACACTGATTTAAATTCGAGATAAGAGAAAAATAAGTTTTCTATAGAAATTTTAAATTCCTCATATCTCGTCTTTATATCAGTGTCCATTCAAAATATATATTTGGAAGCCTAGATATTCTGTAATCCAATCGGAATAAATACACACTACCTTAAGAATATGTTTGATTTACAAATTATTTTGGTATTACGTTTGTATGAACAACGCATGCTTCGCAGGCCCCTTAATAGTGCTTTTACCGTGACTTCGAAACACTCCCTAAACCTAGTATTTACAACACATAATACAATGTCATATCACACTGTCAATGAGTGAATCTTCATAGCTGTTACCTATTAAACTATAGTTAACAAATCCTCTTGTTCAAGCGACAAGATAGGCCGATAATTGTTACCAAGAAGCAATTAAAAGTTTAGCCTTCGCGTCGCTAAGTAAAGCATACCTGAGCCAGAGCGGATCGGCTTGAAGACACGCAGCCTTCAAATAACTTAAACATAGTTAGTGTTGCTCACGTTCTAGGCATGGGACCTTTGTGTTAGAGTAGTGTCAAGTTATCTCACGTGGAAATCACTAAAATAATAATAAAACTATTACTGCTGTAATTTTAGATATATTCCGGATATTTGATTATTTTCAAACATGGTTCTCGTTCAAAACATAATGTTTTTTTTTATAAATGTAGGTGCTTATAGGTAGATATAGATTTCTAAAACTATAACAACATCCCTCACTCCGACAGAGGTCTAAATAAATGTGTTTATTTCGTTAGTTAAACTTCATATCACTCTCAAAATAATTGCCAATGTATGATCATGTGTGTTTTCTTAGTTAAATTACATTTTGTTTGTTATGTTGGTACCTACCTAATTAGTAGTTAACTACAGCTGTTCATTATCAAAATAAACAACACAAAAACAAATATTTGAGTTATTAGTTTAATGAATGTGAAAACGAACGTGCTTAGAGCGACACTTGACGAGGGTTGATCGTTAAAAAAAGACAATCTGAATTTTCTGCATTCATTACACGGTATAAACAACTTGTGTAGGTTTAAACCTATCTATTGTTTTATTTTACTCTAATTACTTCACTTCAGAGTCCACCGGCTTACGCACACATTTACTAATCATGTATTTATCAAGTACCTATCAATAGTTAATTTATTACATGCCACCGAAAAATGTAAACAACACAAAGCAGAACTTGAAAAGAACTTAGTAAGTAAATAGTTTCGACACTCACCTGACAGATAAGAAGACAAGATAAGTGATCAGCATTCTTGCGGGATGTTTATCTTTGGCACGTTTATTTTTCTTGTATATGTTTATACGCGTATGTGTTTGCGCGCACGGTGTGCGGCGGAGAGCGGGAGCGTTTGTTGGCGGTTCGCGCGCTGCCAGACCGCGGTCGGAACAGCCGCCCGGAGCCTGCGCGCATGCGTGCTTGCAGATACAGAAGGCTAACCACGCGAAATAACTTTTGATTTTTGGGAATTTGTTATTTGGTAGTGTTTTTTGTGGTAAGTTTTGGTTGAATGTTTGTTGTTATGTGCGTGAAAATAATAAGTTATGTAATACTCATACATAGTAGGTACTCAGTGAGTACATGCTTTAACTAGTGAGTCATCATCATCTATCTAGCATTTTCCTGGGGTTGGCTTCCAGTCTAACAGCCAGCCAGGATGAAGCTGAATACCAGTATTTTACATGGAGCGACTGCCTATCTGACCTACACAACCCAGTTACTGGGTAATACGATACCCCTTGGTAAGACTGGTTGTCAGACTTTCGGGCATCTGACTACCCGTAACGACTGTCAAAGATCTGAATGATAGCCGGGACCAACGGCTTAACGTACTTTCCGAGGCACGGAGGAGGCTCGACATGTAATGGATGGTCATCAATACACAGACCGACCTCGGCAAGCGTAACCCGTGCGGTTGTTATTATTTAGTAAGTGCTACTAATTAATTTCAATGCAATTGAAGGAAATAATTTGAGTTTCATTACAACGCTAACAAACTTCAAATATTTCAGTCTATTCTTAGAAAAACAAACGACACATCGAATTAAATAATTAAAAACAGTTTTTCAATGATTGAATTAGACGAAGAATTGTTCTATTTCTTCCAAACTATAACTTAATTGGAACATGTAACCGATTGAATAGCTCCAATACCTCAATAATATAGGCGGTCAGATATCTAAAATGCAAAACGTTCGTGTCTGCAGAACAATGGCGTCCAAATGGGCCGATCCCTAAGGCTCTGGCTGATTGCTCAGACGCTGGTCTGCGACGTAGCTTCTCGACTCTTGGTGCTTCCACCTAATAGGATTTCTCAATCCGCTGAGCGATGTCTTGATATTAAGAAAAGCCTCCGTTTGGTATGAGCATTACGAATCGAATATGTTGAAAAATTGATTCGATTCAAACCTTATGCAGTGTTTTCAGTTGTCTTTGTGATGATATTTGGATGAGTGCCATAATAATTTCAAAATTATAAGAAATGAAAATGTTCTGGATTTAGTTAATGTAAGTATATCGCGTCATAAAATGGACAAATCAGTTTTGTAAGAAGTCTTAATTATCAATGTAAAAGATCTATCAAAAATAAAGAAATAAATATTTACTCTTCAGCTTAATCCAGTTAAGTCGTAAAACAAAACATTTAACAGTTCAATTAAACAAAGATCCAATTTCATTTCAATTGTGAAAATTGATTGAAACAGAATTTTTATTACATTGCTTGTGTCTGTCCTAGCGTATCCATAATTAATTCGCTTTTATAATTTTGGCATACTTTTGATCGAGCCACTGGTAACTGTTCAACGAATTTTATTTATAAAACTATTACTTTTAGCTTTTTAAACACAGCCTTATAACCCGCCAAAACTAAACTCAGCTTTGGAAAATAATAGCTCTACATACTTAGGTAGATATTTTACTTAAAATAAATGTAGGGACCTACTTGTCTGTGTTTTTATTTCGTGCCTAAAAATATTTTTACGATAGACTAAGATTATGTTACTCCAATGGAAACTCTAGAAGTTTCCATTAGCGAAGCGACGAAAATGACTGAACAATGTCGACTGTTTTATAACGATTTAGGTTGTTTTATCACTTCACCTATTACAAACAGGTACTTACAGTAAATATATTTGCATCTATATATGCATTAGATACGCAAAAACATATAATGTGATATCGAGCTGAATAGAACATTCCAATTCAATAAGGGTTAATTAAACTTACCTAACTTGTCCGCACCGTAGTAGCCGTGATTTGAGGTGCATATGCAAATATTACGAACGGTCTCCCTCTTTACAATAATAAGATTCAATAACTTTTGAATATCAAAAGTAAATACTTATCTTATAAAATACTATTTTAGGATTATGTACATAAATGCTGAAAAAAGAATATTAAGTTCAACAAGCTCCAATGTTTATTGTGAATTCTTTCCCTTCTATAAATGTCCATTCAGACGCATTCTATAGTTTTTCGCCCGGATATATGTATGAGGCTTGAACCTCAGAGGCACTGGCAAATGGTTCGAACGACAGCTATCGACACGTGACCTCAGAAATAATACACGGAGGGTCGAAGTGACGGCGATTTGAAACAAAACCGGCACATCTCAAAGCGTAATGTGTGCCGAGAGACTAACCAAGGTACTACGAAATATCGAAGTACAATAACATCGATAATTTCCAATAACATCGAAACACAAAGATTTCTTGGAAATGACAATTAATTGAAATTGAATCAATTAAATTTAGGAAACAGTAAAGTTTAATTTGAAAGTGACCTTTGGTAAATGGTTCATGTTGGTTGATGTACAGTCACGGACTTTAATTGATGAGCGACTGGCCACTGTTCGTATTTTAGCCGTATAATGCAAATCAGTTTATTTATTTATTTATATATACTTTATTGTACACCACAAAAACACATAACAAAAAAAACAAAATTAACACTACAAAATATACAATGGTTTTAGTCGGTTATACTCGTGCATCCAGACACGGAGAGTCATGCGTCTTCTTAATAAAGAAGAATAAAATTTCATGCCATATTAACGGTTGGCTAACCTTATTTTTTATTTTTTTTGGGTGGGAAATCATCAAATGACTTCTCCCGCTCTGGATGGAGCGGGAGGGCGTGTCAGACTCTTACTGACTGAAACCCACCCGTGTTCCTTCTGTTGCCTGTGCAATGCCACTTTCCCGCTACCCCGGCAGGCAATGGTCTCATCGGACCCCTTCACTCGCTGACATCTCTTTGAGGCGCGCGTGGAACACAACGCGGCGTCGACCCGGGCCTGGTCCTTACCGGACGGTGAGCTACCCATTACTCACCGTCCGCAAGCCCGCGCCTATGGTGGCCGGGAATCGGCAATCGATTCCCGACGCCTAGGGCGTCTCCTCCTGCGGCCGCTAGGGGCGTGAGGGCGCGAAATTTGCCTCTCCCTCACGCGCTCCGCCTCCTCCTTCGCGAGCATTACTGCTTCGCAGAAGGAGGTGACGGCCTCCCATGCCCTCTCACTCCGTACCATGGCCTGGACCAGGGCCGGCCGCGAGAGATCCCCGCCACCGATCGCCTCCACGAGGACACGGCGGTGCTCTGCCCAAGCCGGGCATACCTCCACCGTATGCTCCACCGTGTCCTCCGGGCGATCCACGCAGTGATAACACCCGGGCGTTTCCCCCCGCCTTATCCGAAACAGGTACCTCCCGAAACAGCCGTGTCCGGTGAGGACCTGCATCAGGCGGAAGGTGAGGACGCCGTGGCGCCTCTCCAGCCACTCCTCAAAGAGGGATTTATCGCCGCAATAGTGGCGTGCCTAACGGTTCGCTAACCTGAGAGCCAGAACTACAAACTTGTCAGCAGAGTGACTACCCAAAGTCAACCAATTGCAGGTCTAGCAACTGTAACATAGCGACAATTGTTTTAGCGTAGCGATAGTAACCTTAGCGTACCGAGAAATTATGATTGGTCATTTCACCATCGGAAATACTCGGACCCACAATTTTATCCGAACGCGTAGCGTCCAAGATGATGTTCATGACAATTATGATAATTGTTGCATAGAGACCCTGGTGATGCATTGTTACAAATCTATGACGAATTGGTTTGGAAATTACAGCTGGCATTATCGCGTAAATAACTACGGCTACGATTCACCAAAAATCGAAATTATCGTCTCTGACATCGGGATTTCAAGTTTTCAACTGTCACTATCTTCGGGTAGTTTTTCAGACATAACTAGTATTTAAGAGCTCTAACTCAAACTCAAACTCAAACTCAAATCATTTATTCCAAATAAACCAATTACAGGTACTTTTGAATTGTCAAGGGGTCGGTCAGTCAGAAAGATGAAGCTAGTTGCCCATTCCAAAGCGTAGTAGGTTCCTATGGAGAAGAACGGGCAAGAAACTCCATGGACACTCTTTTAAATTAGAATATTGTTACAAAACATTGGTTACATCATTCATGTTGAAATTATATATGTGAGAACAATGTAGTAAATCATGCACGTTAAAAGCGACCATAATAAAAATATAAAAACAAAAATAATTAAAATAAGCCATGGCAGCTAAGAGATGACCAGTCCCCACTGACGGCGCCCGTTCACGAACATGACGCATGGATCAGCATCATTTAGCTCAACCATTTTGAAGGGAACTTAATGATCCAACACACACGCCACCACCAGCGAGACATTTGAGTGAGCATGACATACTCTCAGCCGCCAGGGTACATTCAAGTCAATGAAAGACGTACTCAGTAAATGTTAAAGTAGGTAAACAGTGCTCACATATGTGCAATGCAATTATATAATACTAAGAGATTGAATTTATACAATGTAAATATAGTTTTTCAATCTTCAGCAGCTCCAACAATATTTTCCAATGCTAATCAATTAGTTTATGCGCCCTTGTGGAGCTGGACCAGCGTTGAGCCAAGCATTTTTGTCAGCGATGTAATCCCCCAACTTATAATATGCTTGGCAGCATAGTGTGCGTTTTATGCAAGATTTAAATTTCGTTTCATTCAATTGGAGTATGTGGGGAGGTATTTTATTGTAACATTTTACACAGTACCCCATGAAAGATGAGTCTACTTTAGCCAGTCTGAAACCCGGTTGAACTAATTGGTCCCTATTTCTAGTCCCATAATTTTGTCTATCACCTATTTTACTGAAAATACTTAAATTTTTCCTTACGTACATGATGTTCTCGTATATATATTGACAAGGTACCGTCATAATGTTAATATCTTTAAATAGTTCCCTTAGGGAATCGCGTCTGCGGAGGCCATATATTGCTCTGATGGCTCTTTTCTGCAGAATAAAAATCGATTCGATATCTGCAGCCCGTCCCCATAGTAAAATACCGTAAGACATGATACTATGAAAGTAACTGAAATAGACTAGCCTCGCGGTATCTACATCAGTAAATTGACGGATTTTTCTCACAGCATATGCTGCTGAACTTAGCCGTCCTGCAAGAGATGTTAAATGAGGACCCCATTGCAGCCTTGAGTCGAGCGTGATCCCCAAGAAAACAGTTTTATCGACGAATTCTAGTTTCTCCCTATTCAATACTATTTCACAAACACTACTTTTAACATTCGGCAAAGCAAATCTTATGCATTTAGTTTTTTTCCCATTTAATACTAAATTGTTAGCAGTAAACCAATTTTGGACCTGCAGTAGGGCGTTATTTACGTCGTCAAGATTTGATTCAAGTCTATTTATCTTAAAAATTAGAGAAGTATCGTCAGCAAATAACACCATTTGTGGTTTGTTTTTTAATAAATGGGGTAGATCATTAATATATACTAAAAAGAGGAAAGGACCCAATATTGAGCCTTGTGGAACACCCATTTTTACTTTTAGACCGAGTGAATTGACGCCGTTAATTTGAACTTGCTGTTGTCTATCATTTAAATAAGAGTTTACCAAACTGAGCGCAAGCTCACCTAGTCCGTAATGCTCAAGTTTCAAGAGCAAGGTTTCGTGATTTACGCAGTCAAATGCCTTGGAAAGGTCACAAAAGATTCCTATGGCATCTTGGGCCGCCTCCCATGCTGTAAATATATGTTTTAATAAGGCGACACCGGCGTCAGTCGTACAACGTCCCTTGGTGAACCCATATTGTTGTTCGTGTAAGATTTGGTTGGTGTTAAAATGATTAAGCATTTGATTGAGCATTACCTTTTCGAACACCTTGCTGAATACCGGCAGCACGGATACTGGTCTAAAATTGTTGGTGTCTTTACTGTCCCCAGATTTAAAAAGTGGTATAACCTTACTGTATTTCATTAAATCCGGGAAAACTCCTTGATCCACGCACAAATTAAATATTAAAGCTAAATATGGTGCTATAGTCTCGATTATGGATGTACAAACTTTGATAGATAATCCCCATAGATCTTCAGTCAATTTGATTTTGATTTGCCGAAAAGCTTTTACAACTATCATAGGGTTTATATGTTTAAATTGAAATTCAACCGGGCAGCCTGTAACGTTCGCTTTTAATAAATCAATTGAGACATCGGGTGAGGAATTTAAAGCTTCCGTCGTTTTTGATGGTATATTAGTAAAGAAATTTACAAATTCTTGAGCTACTTCTAAGTTAGTGCTTATGGGACCACGTTCAGTCTCCAATGTGTACTCAGTGTTTCGTATTTTTTCCCTATTAGTTTCATTATTTATTACTGTCCAAACCGTTTTTATTTTATTTTCTGCTGATTTGATCTTGTTGCTAATATACAGAGCTTTAGCTGTCTTGCAGGTATTTCTAAATATTTTCGAATATGTAGCAACATACTTGTTGAAAGTTTCTGTGTTAATGTAAGGCTTAAGGCCATACAGCTCGAACAGTCTTTCCCTACTTATCCTAATACCTCTAGTTGCCCAGTCACTAAAAATAAAATTAGGGCAAATATTTTTTGTTTTCTTTTCAAAAGTTTGATTGAATTCAGTGTGCACTATTGAAAAGAAATCCTCATACAATTTATTTGCATCGTCCATATTATGGCCCAGAGCATTTAACTTATTATGTAGGGTACTATTGAATCTATTTAATTTGCCAGTTGTTATTGGTCTAAATTGTATTTGCACTTTTTGCTTAACTGTTTTAAACTTAAAAGTTACCGTTTGTCCACTATGATCAGACGGCAAATAATTTACGATGGATTTATCTAAATAATCGCAATCGCAGAAGACATTATCGATACAAGTAGCAGAAGTTGGGGTTACTCTAGTTGGTTCTGTAAAAACATTAGACAAATTGAACGATTTAAAAAGGCTTAATATTCTACTGCTATTTGAATTATTTTCTAGAATATTTCCTAATTCAAAGGAGGTCAATATCAAATAGATTGAATAACCTCCATCTCTATGGATAAGACTATTTCCGATTATTAGTAAGTTGTCATCTTGTTTAAGAGCATGCGGTTTGAGTTCGTGCTAAAACGTGTAATGTCGTGAATGTACAAAACTGCAAAATTGGAAAGTTTGAAAATGGCTCATCAATTAAAGGCCCTGACTGTACATATAGGCGAAGTTTTTGATAAGTTTAATGTAATATATTATAACTGTTTACTTCCTTGCTCGCCCAAAAAAAAACAGAACGAATAATTATTATTCAGTATAACCTCAAAAACGGAACACCGCTCTAGCTTAAGCTAATAATGTATATCTTGTGAAAACCTGATTTCTCCAAGGGTTTTACAGTAGCCGTTCTGCATAAAACCGAAACTAGCCATATCATGAATAAATTACTCGTCTTATCAATGCACGACCGTAAAGCAAAACCGTGCATTTAGCGAGGAGAAAGACTGGAGAGGGCACAGACTGGTTATAATAGAACATACATATTTTATACGTTGCTGACGTCGCGCGTCGTTTGGTTTAGTTTAGTTAAAGGTAAGAAAACGTTGTTGAAAGATTTCTGTGTTGACAATGCATTTCAAACTAAATAAAAACCAGCCAAGTGCGAGTCGGACTGGCGCACGAAGGGTTCCGTACCATTATCTATAAAAACGGCAAAAAAGTAATGGTTGTTGTAAGGGAGCCCCCCTTAAATACTTATTTTATTCTGTTTTTAGTATTTTTTTGTTGTAGCGGCAATATAAATACATCATCTGTGAAAATTTCAACTGTTTAACTATCACGGTTCATGAGATACAGCCTGGTGACAGACGGACGGACGAACAGCGAAGACATAGTAATAGGGTTCCGTTTTTACCCTTTGGGTACGGAACCCTAATAAAAACTAAGGGTTCTGTGTTTTCATTCGGATGTACGGAACCCTAAAAAAATATTTATTCAGATCAGGCTGCCCAGCACAGCACCAAAAGATATAAGCCTACAAAACTAACCCTTCATTCCATTTGAAAGCGAATTTCTGAAAAAAGTTAAAATTGTATGATTCGAATGTTTGCGTATTTGTTTTAGATACACATAATATCACGCCTGGATTCTCCGAAGGTTTAGGCAGAGGTGTACCTTAGTACACCCGCATTTCCCCAGTGATGATTAAGTTCCATGTAATACCCTATTAGCGAGCCTATTGTCAGCGAAAATCCGGACTCCGTGCTACTACTGTTTTGGATTTCTTCATATATTACATAATTATGTGAATATTAACTACAGTGTTTAGCGCTACTGCTGAGCATGAGGTTTTGGGTTCGATTCCCGGGTCGGGCAAAGTGTTATTGGGTTTTTCTATCTGGAATTTCTCAGTAGCAGCCCGGAGTCTGGATTTGTGCCCGGTTGATGGCAATAGGCTCGCCCCCTATTACATGGGACTTAAACATAACTGGCGAAATGTGGGTTTACCTACTACAGGTACACCTCTGTCCAATCCTTCGGGGAAACAAGGCGTGATGTTATATTAAGTTGTTGTTATTAACTACGATTCTTTTAAAATGTCACTCAACAATTGCATAATTCTAGTTTATTTTTCTAGAACCGTTAGTAGTGGTATGACAGTGTGCCCGGATGCGGCACGTCTCTGTAAAATCACTATCATTACGTCGCCGAATTTCGAGGCTCAACAAACTGCTACATTCAAACATTTTTCAATCCTCATAAATGGAAGGTGCTCCTCATAAGATATGAGGAGCACCTTCACGAGGTCACGTGCGTAACTTTTTACAGATACATGGTCAGGTGTTTCTGACTGCCTAGCTAGACCTAAGATCTTATTTTAAAACTATACCCAACACATTACCTATACCCACCTACATATAAAATAGTAGATTGTTTGCCTAGGGAGCAAACAACTATTTTAAAGGCGAGTGTTTCTTTCAATCCTGAGTGCAGCGAGGTTTCAAAATGCGTCACTGGAGCTTAAAATAGTGTTGCTCGCGAGGTGGACACTACTTTTTATCACCCTCTATGAGAGAATATGTAAGTACAACTTATGAATAAGAATAGTACCTACGTTTATTTATTTCATTCTCACTACTTGAGGTAGACACACTTTTTTGTATAAATCGTGAAATCCGAATTTGAGTAAAGAATTACTAACGAAAGCAAAATAAAAAACGCGCGTTTTTTTAATTTTCAGAAACTTTTTTTTTTATTGGCTCGCGCGTCGTTTACTTTATTATTCAGCCTGTTACTTATTCATAAAATGTTCGTGATTGATCTCTTTAGTGACTGGAACTTTTACTATCAATATCCATATTCCAGATTCAAATCACTTTTAGTCCCTAGGAATTAAAGAGCTATTTTGGTCCCTGTTTACGAAGAATAAACTAGCTCTTTTTAAATACATAGATGTGATAAAAACAATATTAAAATATTCCTGATATGAAAAATACTCATATTAATCACTTTAATTGGATGATTATATTAATTACACTTAAGTTTAGGTTAACATTAAGTGGCCAATGAAGATTTGCAGCCGTAAAATTTTTTTGGCAATCGTAGCATTTCGTAGCAACACCGTAGCACTCGTTTTAATTGCGAGCGAACTTTATAAAAGTCCGCTCTTATTGAATATAACACCCTGAACTAATTCACGTATGTTTTGGTAAAGAAAAAATTTAGCATTCAACATCATTAAGTTGTCAATGAAGATTATTGCTTGACTAGCAAACATTTTCAGTGATCGTAGCACTTCGTAGCAAGTTCGTAGCAATCTCGTAGCACTTCTTTTAATTGCGCCCGGACTCTGTAGAAGTCAGTTCTCATTAAGTACAATACTCTTCATCATAATCACCATTTTGGGGACAGCGATGGCTAGAAAAAAAACCACGCATTTACTTAATTCCGCAACACCTATCTAGCTATAGGTATGTGCTATGAAGCCGTAAGATTACCCACATTAAAAAACATATCGGTAAATACAGTCTTCATACGTAACGTAATCCATAATATCCCTTATTCGTGTACTTATTGGAGTGAAAAAGAGATGAGATCAAACGAGATAGGGCCACGAATACCTTTAGCATTGACGTAATATGAAAAATACTCGATATTTTAATATGAATTTGTGTTTGCTTCATAAGCGCTCGCGAGAATGGAATGTGGTTGCTGGGTTGTTTTTATCAATCATTTAATGTTGAATGTATTCGAAGAGAGAATGTTGTGTAATTTGATTTGTTTATCAACGTATTGAAACCAATTTGTGGATAGCCTATTTTGTGAAAATTTGATTTCCTTTCGTTTTTTACACTTGATAAGAATCGGTTAACAATCGAGATTTTTACACATGTCGACTATTCCTATTGTCAAAATACCATTGATTTTTAGCATTAGTTTCAATGCCCATTTAATGAAATTACATTTAAATACTTTGTGTTTTAGTGGTCGTGTTCGTACTACAGTGACATATTCTATCTGAAATAAAACCATCCCATACCATTATGGACATGATGACAACACATGTAATGTACGGTGAACGTCAAAGTGTTTATCGTACGCGGGTGGCGGCGTGTGCCGTGTAATCTGCAAGCGGACGCGGCAAGCCGGCCTCGCCAAATAACTTCCTGCACACCACCTGCGCTGCTGACACCGTGTGCCACTTTCTGCATCAGCTGTACCTACGTGCACGTGTACCCTTGTCTCTAGGTTGTATGCACGCGTGATAGTAATACTGAGGTACATGGCACATATGTATGCTAATGTAGAGGCTGTGTTGTATGTATGTATGTCGATATGTTTCAGATATTGGAGAATGAATAAAGTTTGGAATTAAATACTTTGGTTTCAAAGTTCCATTATTATTTAACTACATGAAATAATAATTTGTAAAGAACATGTTGATAGAGTGCTATAAATTTTAACTACCAAACAAAGCTCACGTCGTCGTAAATCAGCCTTTAGGGACGTCTAAAATTTATCAGAAAAAAAGGCCCCTGGAAATGTTTATTTTGCTTAGATAATTATTAGAAATAATTAATTATAATAGGTAGTATATTAATGAGATGGATGGGTACAAAAAGTTTCACCCCGCGTGTCGAAAACAGCAAGGACTGTCACGGACGCACACGATCGAGCGGAATGAAAAAGGTTGCGTCGAAACGGGGGTTCCGACAACAAGCTGGGGGAGACAGTAATTAGAAGCAGATCGCAAACACAATAAGCGACAATTATAGGAACATTTTATGTACTGTCATGTTAGAATAGTTTGTGGCAAAAAGCTCCAAATTGCGAAGTAATTCGCGCCAATGGTATGTAGTCGCGGCGGGTAGCGCACGCGCGACGCCACTCCGTACGCCGCTGCCGCCGCGGCCTCACGCCACACGAACACATCGCAGATCGCGATCGCGATACCTCGTTACTTTATACAACATTGTTCTACTTAACAATGCTAAGTTTAAGGGAAGTATGTGCGTAGTAAGGTGTGTGAGTGCGAGGGCGGCGCGAGCCGGGCGAGTGCGGTGAGCGCGCGATGCGCGTGGCTCGCGTGCCCGCGTCCCCACCGCGCGATGAGCGCGCCCCGCACGACGCGCTGTCTGCACGCGCACGCGTTTTTTCTACTGTTACTACAAGTTTTACAGTTTGCGGTTGCACAGTGAGTATTATTTGAAAACGGAACTTAGTTTTCACAAAAGTATGTTTCGTAATGTAAATGTTGCAAATATCAGCATAGATTAATTTGAAAATACCCTCAATAAACAATCGTAATTTAACATAGAATAGAATCATTAACAACACAAGAAAAGAAGGACTATGACTACTTATTCGCTGCCTTAGCCTACGGATATTAAAAGCGGCTGAAAGTTGTGAAAGTATTATCATAAACGCCGCCACAAACATGTTTTAATTTTACATCATAATAGAAAAGCCACAAACTAGGAAATCACTGCCTGGAACAAAGGCATTCCGCAGCCGACGGCCGCATCTCCCGACCCCGTGCACGGCCGCTCATATTTACTTTGCTTGATTGTATATTTTTCTTTACTTTAAAAAACAACGACTTCATAATTTTGTGAATCTTTCAAGCATACGTGCATAACCTTATAGGTAGATTCATCAGGACACACAATCATGATCAGGATTGGTCAGGAGTTCAATTAGGTCACTATTACTATTATTTTGTATTATTTTTATTTTGTTTATTTATTTTATTCTCAACTTAACTCAACTCTCAACTCAAGGCATTTATTTCAATGAAACCAGGCACTTTTGAATAAATTGTCAAGGAGTTGGTTAATCAAAAATATGAAGCTAGTTGGGAAACTTACAGCTAACTTAAACAGTGTTCTTGAACTATATGAAATTGAAGGCCATTTAAAAGTTTCCACTCATAAACACTAAAACTTTTCCTTAGTCATTCAAATCTGTAATATTTTTGAGATAATGAAAACGTTAAACTCAAGAAGTGAGTTTAACGTTAAGCTACTTTACAAAAACACTTCGCTACAAAACTGATCATGTGTATTCGTTTGCAACTAAAATATACACTAGTTCTGGTTCAACTAAACTAAAAACACTTCTTTAGTATTTCTACAGAATTAATTTAATACCGGGTTCGTCCGACCCCGCACGAAATGCCAATTCAGTTTAAACCCCGCTCACAAATCTCATTTAGATTGACTTAGTACCCGTAATTTCATGCAGATAGGCAAATGTTTTAGCAATGTAAATATCTGGAAGATGGTAAGACCCTTCGCATGGTTCTATATGTAAATTAAAATTAAGTGTCAAAAAAAGATAATTACTTTTTGCTACTAACGTATTTGAGTTGATATTAAGCTAATCAATATAAGAACCCAGACAGGTGCATTACTTTGTGTAAATTATTCCATCACCACTGCTCTCAAAACGGTGAAGGAAAACATCGTGAGGAAACCGGCATGTCCTAGAACCAACAATTCGAAGACATGTGACATCTAATAATCCGCACTGGGCACGCGTGGTGGATTATAGCCCACTCCCTCTCATTGAGAGGAGGCCGTGTCCCTGCAGTGGGAACGTTATAGGCTGATGATGATGATGTTGATTAAGCTAATCACTGAGGTCTATAATCATTAAAAGGTTTACCAAAAATATCGTGCCCGAAAATTGATTTACAGAAACTTATTTATGTGGTAATGATTTAGAAATTGGTATTGAGCTCGTAAAGATAGTGACATCCACGAATACGCCCCACTCTTCTCCCTAATCGCTTACAGTACAAGTGTGCAACAAACCGCTAGTATTTTAGTTTTGTCGAGTTTACTAATTACCTACTCATAGGTTATTTGTGTGTATCGACAATAACACTAACGGAATTTTGCACTCTTGTACTGCGTTTAGGAAAAAGAGCGCGACGCGTCTTCGAGGATGGCACTATCTGTGCATCAACAAATGACTGAAACTGAAATCAATATGTTTTGAAGGATGCTGACTGTAAATCAATATTTATGAGGGAAATCAGTTCAAGTAGTTCTATGTATATCTTGTGCTTATTAAGACAAGACGATATTAAGTTGAGTGTAAAAAAAATTCTTTCATATCTTTTTAAAAACTTCTTGCCTTATTAATATAGTGTGTCTGATTCTGGGGCCAGTGTTGGGTATTTCTCGGAGTTTGGTTGTTCCCGATAAATAGCAATCTTGTTGTACCTAATAGAGGCGATTAGATACATGGGACTAATACCGACACCGGAGAAATTTAGGTACGGTGTATACCGCTGCCCGTCGGAGAATAGAGACGTTATGCTTGTTTGTGAATAATGTCTAATGACATCTTTAATGGGCCTGCTTTCTGCAAAATATTAGGCTTTTAAACAAGAGTGGTTCATCATATTTATGTTTTGGAATACCTATCAGCATTCTGCATGGAGCCGGTGTGGAAATTGCGAGGAGAAGTAGGATTTAACTTAAGTCTGCTTTACTTACAGTTACTGCTTTGCCTCTCTAAATTTCTGAAGTATTTGAAATTTGAGAATTTTCGGATCATTATTTTGTGATCGATAAGGACGACCGTGAATCTAGTCATTAGAGACTGCTGCAAATGATCTCTTTGTCAAAAATAAGATAGCACTGATTAAAATTTGATATACCTGAGTTCGAAAATGTTTTTGACATTATTGTTTTATAACTGCAAACGTAAAATTGTGTAAATGTTTCATTCGTGTTTTTTTTCAGACACTCTTTTCGAAATGCACTCCTTGGTCAGACAGAATAACGTGTAAAGGTTTTCATCTTTCTTTTTCTATCAACATTAATTAAGTTTTTGCGCATTGTAATTAAGAGGGCTGTTCCCTCTTAATTACAATGCGCAAAAAATTAATTAATTTAATGTTTTGCGAGGAATTTGAAAAATAGGTATTTGGAGAAACTATTGCCGTCATCTTACCTCAAGTCTGCCTACGTAGAGTGCGATAGGGACAGCTGCAGCTCAGACCGATTAATTTCACAAAAAAAAAAAACGAGATCGAAGTTTCGTATTCTCCTTTTTTCTCCTCGAAAGCTGAGCCGATTCAATTATTTTTTACATTAAAATTTTAAGAAAGAGTATGTCTACATAGATTCTTATCAGTTTCTTTTATGTTAAAAACTTTTCGAATGTGTCTGGTAGTCCTTTAATCGCGGCAATAAAAATGAGGCATTTTTGTAATTTTTGCAGGGTCATATTTTCTTTACCAATAAGTTGCTGAAAAAAAAGGAATTAACAGGGATGTGTCTACAGCAGACCTTGATTTTATGAAAAAAAAATAAAAATATTGCTCTTGAGGCATTATTCAGGAAGAAAAAAGGGGAATACATTTGTATGGACAATCGTAGGCCCTGTACCCTCTTAACATCTGTTGCTTGTCTTGTGCCAGGAACGAGCGCACCACAATTGACCGACTGGAGAACGTAACGCACACCGTCACACGGATCCTTGATGGATACGACATACGACTGCGGCCTAATTTCGGTGGTAAGAATATTAGTACATAGCTTAGAAATAAAGTAGTTCATCAATCTTTATAATTATAATTTGACTTTAGTTCTTGTAAAGGATTTCCGTACAATGCGAGGTCAGCTTATACAGGAAATGTATAGCTTGATGTGTAGCCGTGTTTATCTATGTTAGGTTTTTCTTTTAATTGTATTATTAATGTACATCCAAGGTTATGGTCAAAGATAAGGGTTCTCTGTGGGTATGCTCCAGAAACGCTTTTTTCTTAATTTTTATCAGCTTTATTTATAAATACCAGTAGCAACATTGAGTAATATTATATTCTATTCTAAGAAAGTAGTAGATAAATATTTCAGTTTATTTTATAATTATATTATCATCATGATTGAGTCGCGTGCAAGATCACCCGGGGCCTTCTATAATAGAGAGATCACGTGATCATATTTGCACATAGGGTTGCCAACTTTTTAATATCAAATATAGTATTTTCAGAGCTATTGCCTGAAAAATATAGTAGACAATGAAAAAATATACATATAAAGTACTAAATACTTTATATGTATATTTTTTCAACAAAGTACTAATTAGTTTATATATATATATATATATATAATATATAAAATACTTAGTACTTTATATAAAATATTAGAAAAAAAAAGACTTAAAACGGAAACACTTTAGATAATATATATTTTCCATTATGTTTCAAAAATATTTTATCTTCTAAATACATATTTTTTGCAATTTTGAGTCTTTAATAACGATTACTTATTTTTTATAAAAGTGTCATAACTAATAATTATTACACTTAGGGTTACGAATACCATTTAGCTTTTATAAGATTAATACTGGCCCTATTGCGGTCATCTCGCCGTTTTGTGTTGACATGAAAATTAAAAAAGCTTCGCTTTCTGTATATAAAAAAAAAAAAATGTATTTAAAAAAAAGGCCTCTAATATTGCAGGATACTATATTATATAGTAGGGTTGGCAACCCTATTTGCACATGACCCATCTACGAGCATAGGAACCGTTATGCAATTTGGAACGTGCAGTTAATAATATACCTACATAGATGTTATATGGAGACGTGTGCTCTGCGACTGCAAGATATTAAGAGTACTGGACCATAATATTTCATATAATATTGAATTTGCTCGGTAAAGACGAGGCGGCTTGATTTGTCAGCGGTTCCCGCCACATCAGTGTGTTGGTTCGTTGCATAAATGTTATTGCTTTACAGGAGACCCGCTGTATGTTGGCATGGATCTAACTATTGCTAGTTTTGACGCAATATCAGAAGTGAATATGGTAAGTTAAACTCTGAGGATTTCGGATCGAACAGCTAAAATGTAAGGCTATATTTTTAAACGAATATTATTTTATATCACGTCATTGAATGATTATTTGTTTATTCATATCGTGTTTACACATGCATTAAATCTATCAGATGACCAAATATATAACTATATTCGCGATTTGACCTATGTAATATTGTAATCCGACATGACTAGATTTATTGATAAGGCTATCCACTCGGGGATTGGTTGAGGCAGACGTTCACCTCACCACACGACGACCTTGTCTGCACTTCTTCAGATTTGCTGAGGATGTTTTTTGGGTCGTATCAAGGACTTGTGTCTCTCGAGGAGGTCGTCCATCGTAATTCATTAAGCATTTAATAGCTGCGGAAAGGGAGCAAGGCCGCGGTCACTTGACACACATCGAGGGTCGCCGGTGACCGAGGGGCGGAGTGCTGCCTCAGCCAATCGATGCCCGCCTTTACTTTCTACCGCCACTCGCCGCCCGCCGACGCAGAGGTCACCGCCCACTCAACACTATCTTATGCATACATCTCATATTTTATCATCACACTTAGACAAAAATAATGTCAACTCATGTGCTAAATCATCTCATGTGTTCAGTCCAGCTTTGCTTTCATCCCAGGACAGATAACTGAAGTTTAATTACTCTCACTGACTCACTCTTAGTTAGAAATCATCTCTCATTATCTCATTTCGATGACACGAATATCTAAAGCCATATAACGAACCAAATAAATCGACGGTCGTAAAGTATTATCAACAATTCACAAAAAAAGTCTTTTTGTATTTTGCGACATCGAAGTATTCGTGTGGTCATTATTGTAAGTACAATAGGTACCATGTAAGGGTAATATACCTAATCTAAAAGGGATTTACAAACACTTACAGGATTACACAATAACCCTTTATCTGAATCAATACTGGAAGGATGAAAGGCTGGCCTTCGGTCTTCCGGACGAAGTCTTGACGCTCTCAGGAGATTTCGCCGACAAGATTTGGGTGCCCGATACGTTCTTCGCTAATGACAAGAATAGGTAAGGACCCAAGATTTTATGTTTTATCGACTCACGCGTATCTTTGCTTCGATTTTATATAACTTTTGAATGATTGTCGCTTGCCTTCGACTCTTCTGGATTTAACACATTCTTAAATTTACTCATACTTGTATAATGGAGTCTGTATCCACCTTCATTAATTGTTAAAATATTAGCATAATATTATGCAGCCACTGTTTCAAGTACTAGGTCAAGACTTTTCCGAACGTCATCCACGTTCGTCGCAGATGCCTTGACCTAGTCGTCTCTGAACAACAAGATTTTATACCAAACTGGAACATAATTCTAAAACTTTATGGTAAAACGGAGAAGAACACATTAGCTCGAAAGAGTAGTATCTACCCCGGGATATTTACTTTGCTATGAGATAGCAGACTGTGGTTTAAATCTCATTTACAACTGATGTGAAGACGGTCCTGTTCGAATTATTATTTATAATTACTCATATGAATCATAAGGAGGAGTCAGGAGGGTCTATGTCGACAAGTGGTAGTACTTGTCGACATAGACCCTCCTGACAACTCCTACCGACCTTCTCGCGGTTTTCACATTATGTGTGACTCCTATTTGCCGTGGCAGAAAGCAAAGCTTGGCTGCTGTGCCTCCATGTCACATTGTTGCGCGTGCTAAGCCCCTCGGATAATCTTTCGGATTCTAATCCAACAAATAATCTGTTGCGGATGAATGCATGAAGATTTTATTGGCATGTTAGGAGTAGTTATTAATATTAGTTAATAAATAAATATCCGCAGTTTCCTGCACGACGTGACGGAACGCAACAAGCTGGTGCGTCTCGGCGGCGACGGCAGCATCACGTACGGCATGCGGTTCACCGCCACGCTCGCCTGCATGATGGACCTGCACTACTACCCGCTGGACAGCCAGAACTGCACCGTCGAGATTGAAAGCTGTGTGACTCATACACTTGTAATACATCACCAGGCTGAGCTTGCTGCTTCGTGCTCGACCCGAACATCTTCGTCCCGCATTCGTGTTTTTCCGCAGACATTCGTCATACCTCCTTCGTCTTTGTCCATAGATACATGCTCGAGCTTTGTACAGCCTTTAGCCAATTTTCATTAGACATTTTGTGGTGAAACATACACAACAAACCACAGCTGACTTCTCCTTGTTCATTCAAATCCTATTCCCTGGCGATGCAATACATTTTTTTACTAATCTTTGGCAAAATTATTGAATGATATCATTGGCAATTACAAAAACAGCTACTACGGATACGGTAACAATCAATTTGAATGGTCTGTTTGGGCCTCATCACACTTGTCAGCATTCATTAGCAACTTCCAGTGCAGACGAACTGCATCGTGGTTGCAATGCCACCACAGAGTATATGCCATATAGCATATGCATTTAATACGATAAGTAATGTTGGAATCCTAATAAAATAAAGTTATGTCAAATTCATACTCACTTAAAAAAAGTATACTAAGTATGAGTGAGTTGCTGACAGGTATGATAAGTCGCCGTAAGACAGACCAAACCGGGGCAGCATGCTAACATATCCTTCTCCATGCAGATGGATACACGGTGTCAGATGTGGTTATGTACTGGAAAGAAACGCCGGTCAGAGGCGTAGAGGATGCTGAGTTGCCACAGTTCACAATACTTGGACACGAAACTAATGATAGAAAGGTAAAAAAACATTTTACGCGAAGGTGCAAAAGTATACATTTATTGAATTAGAACTTGACGCTTCTAATACTTATAAATACGAATCTTGAAGTACCTAGAACTTGATAATAGTTAGATATTATTTTGGGTTTGATTTTCCTAAATCTAAATTAGTTGTGGGGTACTTCAGTCTCAGCTTGAGGGCTTGAGAATCAGGATCATTTTAAAAATATTAATAATAATATGCACTACAGAAACAATACCAATACAATATGTAAAGAAAACCCTATCTATCGCAGTACCTATGTGCCCCATTCGGATAAATAAAAAAAAAATGAAAGTTAAAAAGTAATAAAAAATCTTCAAACAAACAAAAAAGTTAATGGTGTTAAAAATTCACATTTTAGTACCGTACTAAAATTACGCCAAATCCATTAAAAATTAGCATTTTTTATACAGGGGTCATAAGTTATGACTTGTAGATACCCGCTAAACGACGGCCGCCTGCGCCCCACGTACTAACCCGGTAATATCCCCATTGAAAAAAAACTAAGCGATTTTTTTTTTTTTTTTACTGACAATTACCTCATAAATAGACTCTCAGTACGATACCTAACACAGATCGGACAGGGTTATTTTACATGTTGTATATTATACATAGGATCCATCTTTGTGGGACAAAAAGATTTAAAAGTCCCCCATCCATGTTTTACTGAAAGTAAGATTAAATAAAACAATTCAGCGAATCAAATAAACCATTACACAAACTTGAAACTCAAACAAGTTGTTACCGTTGGAATCTCAACGCATCCCCGAACAATGCGAAACTTGCATTAAGGTAACCACGTAACCGCTAAAGTTGGGACATTCCAGGAGAAGTTGGCGACGGGCATCTACCAGCGGTTGTCGCTCAGTTTCAAACTGCGCAGGAATATCGGCTACTTCGTGTTCCAGACTTACCTGCCCAGTATACTTATTGTAATGCTGTCGTGGGTTTCGTTTTGGATTAATCATGAAGCAACGTCTGCAAGAGTGGCGTTAGGTATAGTATTTTTTTTTAATGTTATCATATTTTGGCAGTTAGCAACCATGAAATAAATTCGGCAACTTTATTTTTCTTAATTTAATTAATCATTAATTTCAACGTATAAATGTTCTAATAACCATGTTTCAACGTATGCTTTTTGTCTTTAAAACTGTTCAGGAATCACGACGGTACTCACGATGACCACGATAAGCACGGGCGTGCGGAGTAGTCTGCCGCGCATCTCCTACGTCAAAGCCATCGACATCTACTTAGTGATGTGCTTCGTATTCGTGTTCGCGGCACTACTCGAGTATGCAGCTGTCAACTACACGTATTGGGGCGCACGCGCAAGGAAACGAGCCAAATTAAAGAACAGAGATCAGCTGTCTACTAGCGCCAGTGTTGAGAAGGAACTAAAATGTTCAGGTATGTCGCGTCTGTTTTTACAGCCCCGAGAGTCTATAAAAGACGCTGGTATAGTTACAATAAACCAAATAAACGACTAGGTACCTGTGAAGAGACATGATACTCTTAGAAAAACAATCCAAAAAAGGAACTATTTAAAACTACAGCAAACAATGAAAAGAGACACAAATTATTATTTTTTTTAAATATGGGCACATGGGAATTTGAAGTAGCCCCACTAAGTAACTAATTAAAGTTCTAGACCTGTCATTATCAAGTCATTGTGAAATGTCCTAAAAAGAGTTCACTGTAAAGCTAGCTTTTTAAGATACTGGAGTATAATATCAATAATCAACCAACCTACGTTACGTTGTGTGGTCGTGTGATACTTCAACTGAATGAGACGAAATTCAAATCTTGTATAAAACGCACACTATGCAGGCATATTATAAGTTGGGGGATTACATCACTGATAAAAATGCTTGGCTCATTGCTGGTCCTGCTCCACCACCACAACTAATTGATTAACATTTTGATATATATATATACTGTTGGAGCTGCTGAAGATTGTAAGCCCATCTTTGTATTGTATAAACTCAATGTCCTTTGTATTATATAATTGCATAGCACAGGTGTGAGTACTATGGACTAAAGAGCTACCATTTACCGGGTAATATGTATTTAATTGACTTGAATGTGCCCTGGCGGCTGTGAGTATGTCATGCTCACTCAGATGTCTCGCTGATGGTGGAGCGTGTGTTGGATCATTTAGCTCCCTTCAAAATGTTTGAGCTGAATGGTGCTGATCCATGCGTCATGTTCGTGAACGGGCTCCGTCAGTTGGGACTGGTCATCTCTTGGCTGCCATGGCTTATTTTAAATTTTTGAAAGGTTCTATGTTTTTTTTCTTTTTATTACGGATGCTTTTACGAACGTGCACGTCTTTATTTATTTATTTAATACTTCAAGCACAGAAATGTACAGAGGCGGACTTGATGCCATAGGCATTTTCTACCAGTCAACCTTTGGGTGATGCAGAGACAAACAGTGGTAGGTGCAATTACAAGAAATAGAAGAATATTTTTTAAAGTAATAAAGATACACTACACCTATGACAAACTATAATTATAATATACATACCTAATTATTTATAAATATAAGCATAAATATACGAATATACTAAAAGAAATAAAACAAACAACGGGAAAACATTAACATTGTGATGATACTGCCAGCCATCTCACGAATGTGCTCGCGAACTTTTACTTTAAAGGATAATCGATTGGTTACCATCCTGATTTCCTGGGGGAGCGCATTCCACAGAGAGATAGACTGAACGAAGAAGGAAGAATGAATAAAGTCTGTGCGGTGAGTGGGACATTGAAGAACGCGATTATTTGATGATCGTAGATTTTTACTGTGGTGTTCACAAATGTACTGAAAGTGGGGGGTTAGATAACTAGGGGAAGTGGGAAAGTCAAGAAAGAAAACATGTTGGTTAGCGCCCTTTGCTCTCTGCGCTGGCGTATGGGCAACCACTTTAGAAGCGACCGATGCGTAGAAACATGATCATATTTACGCAGATTGAAAACGAATCGAATGCAGTTATTGAGAAGACGGTCAAGTTTGTCGAGGAGATCTTTCTACATTGTTCTCACATGCATAATTCCAACAAGAATGATGTAACCAATATTTTGTATCAAACTTTTTTATTTAAAAGAGTGTCCGTGGAGTTTCTTACCCGTTCGTCTCCATAGGTACCTACGAGTACTACGCTTTGGAATGGGCAACTAGCTTCCTATTTCTGACTGACCCACTTATTAACAATTCTAAAGTGCCTGTAAATGGTTTAATTGAAATAAATGCTTTGAGTTTGATTAACCAACTTGCGTGTGTTTCATTACATATACCAACTATTCTACAGGTCCGCGATCCCCTGAGGAGATAATAGCACTTAGAGAATGCGCGACGAGCGCAGGGCGTGTGTCTCCGCTCCTAGGGCTTCGGTCCAAGCCACTGCCGGCCGCCACCGGAGCCCCGCCGTCCCTACGCTTACAACGCGATCACACCCAGCTGCGATACAGAACGAGGCCACATTCCAGGAACTCCAGAAGTTAGTATTGTCAACAATTTAATGTAATTTTTTTTTTTAATCGTACTATCCATCCATTAAAGAAGTTTTGACACAATTAGAGGAACTAATACGATAAACAGAAATACATAGGAATTTTAGAGGTAAACAACATTCCGTTGCACATCGATGACGTCGCGTCTGCGGGATTTCTATCGTGAAATACACTCTAATTAGACTCCGTGCACAGGCCACGTTACCAGTCAAGAGTATACCCATTCGGTTGGGACTAAGACGGTTTCCCGGACGTCTGTTGTTCTCTGTATCGAGGTACTTAGAAATATTCTAGATAAGACAGAAGTTCTGAAAAGATGCCAAGAGTTTCCTCCTCAAATCCTTTAACGTGACCACAGTCACGTAGGTATGAGATAACGTGATCAGATTCTAGGAACCCTAATCATATCTGTCGCCAACCTTGAATGCAATCTCTCGTGACAAATTGTTAAAGATTGTTTGAAATGATGACTTCCTGTAGGGAAGTGTCAAGCAAAATTATGTGCGAGCAAAATACCTAGCGCTAGCGATTCGACAACAATGGTTTATTTACGAACAAGAGATCTGAGTGACCGATTGTACTGCAAAAATGTATGCCGGTTATGTGGGCTTTAAAAGAGCATTCCATTTTTTTTAAACTTATGATTTTGCATTTTAATTAAACAGAAAAGCAGCTGACTACGTATTTCCGTTTACGCTATAAAAGACACATTTTAAAAGCGTCTTTAGCGATAAGAGCGCCCTTTGCGTCACCCTATGTAAAATTTCTACATTTATATCTGTAATTTATATGTCAACAATACAGAGTATACTATCTATTATCAAAAATAACTGTTTCCTTGCAGACGGATCAACAGGGAAGCCCAAAGTGATGCATGCTCTCCGGCGCGGCGCCACCGTCATCAAGGCGTCCATGCCCAAGATCCGTGACGTCAATGTCATAGACACGTACTCGCGAGTCATCTTCCCTGTCTGTTTCCTACTCTTCAACGCCGTCTACTGGGTCTTTTATATTTTCGATTAAATTTTAAAAAAAATACTAGTGTTCTATCTTTAAAAGATATTGTCACCCTACTCGTAATTAATCTAACGAATTTATGCGATATGAAAATATTAATTTTACGTAAACTTGTGAGAAAACTAATTGTTTATAAATAAGTGAATGAATGGTAATGCTTTTGAGGTCATTTATTATTTTATTATATTTATGTGACATCAATAAATAGAGACCAATTTTAGTTTGAGTTAAAAGGACGTGAAATTTTGACATTGTCGTCTGTAGTTTCAGTGTCGTATCTAAATGGACTCTGGCAACAGGCCGCGCTACGCTAGGAAGAAGAAGACCTACAATGAGACCTAGATCTGCCAAAGAAATACCTCCCTAGGTCCCTAGGGCAAATATGTAACTTAAACTACTAGAGATATTGGCAAACTGTGCTTTGCCTGGACAGCGTCGATTTGCGGAACTTACGTTCGCTATAATAGTTTCCCTTTTGTTTTAAAATAATCATGTACGAATGTTGATGTGCAGTGATTTGAGAATAATAAAATAGTAGTTTTGAATGTAAGTAGATACCAAATAGAATATCGCATTTTATTATAATGAAACTGCCAATATTTTATGTCTTTAAGAAAAACAATTACGAATGTCTTAATTTAATTGTTTTAAATTTGCTTGTGACAAGAATAAAATTTACATTTAATTAATAAATGGCAAAACGGTTTTTATAAAAAGCTGAAAATTTGACGTTTAATTATGATGTCAATTTAGTTAAGTCTACGCATTATCAATGTCACTTCCTATCTTCAATTCTTTTCTATTAGGATAATAAATGTAAAATAGCCATTTTCGAGATCGTTGTAAATAAATTAATTATAGAATGAACGTGGTAAATTATATAGTAGTAACATTGATGTTTATAATAGAAGGAGATAGCAAGTTATAGCTTAATTAAGATAATGTTGTAAAATAAAATTTATAAAAAAAATATTTATTTCATTCCACAAAACCTACCTACCTACCCTAACCGATCTTAACTCTCCCCAAAATTCTAAAAACCTCTGTCCAACAATTAATTTCAAATAAACCATGGTTATAAAACACCAAGATATAAATGAAAATAGCCGCAGATTCATTATTCTGACAGAAAATTTCCTACAAATCAATTTACAAAACCTCTAAAATAATGGCTTCTCTATTCAAATAACTCCACTCTACTCGTAACAAAAATTTCAAAGAAAAAAAATATTTTCGAAGTAGCGATATAAAGCCTCTATCTACATCTAGGATTAATTTCCAATGTAAGCCATGACTTTTTAAGTTAGTAACCTGCATTTCATAGGCATTGCAGGTCTGATCTACTAATGACGGACTGGACGTGTCGTATAACGGAGCTGGCCGTCGCAATCCGGATCGACCGGGACGCCATCTCCCCGTTTTTCGCGTTACAAATTGCGAAGGCTCCAAGACTAGGTTTTTAGGTCCTGTCGCCATCTAACGTCGAGCTTTGAAAAGCTTTTGGTGCTTCAAAAAGCTCTTTACTTTCAGATGCAAAAAGCAGAGTGTGGATGTCACTACGGTTAGGATTTGTGAACTAGAATGATAGAAAACGACTTTAGAAGCGAAGTTAGATACAAGTAAGTTTGGAGTTTGTGGGTAGAGGTTATACGAGTACTATGTAACGAAATTAATAATTACCAGTAGAATTTAGTACATGTCTATAAATAAGAGCAATAAGAAGTAGATTTAACAAATCGCGTATAAAATAAATAAGTATTAAAACCTTTTTTTAATTTAAAAAAAACCAAAGAACTGGCTAATTTAAAAGAAAAGTTAGATTTTGACAGTTCACATGAAATTGGCGGGACGTTGAAATTAATAACTAAGTAAAAAAGATTTTTCTATTAGTTTGGTAAAAAAGATTTATCATATTATTTTTCAGAATAGCTTTTAAAGTTCGGAGTTCCATAACATAAAAAATATAACGTTGCGCAAGTAAACAAATAATTGGATAACATCACCACGGTAAGCTTTTAAAATTGTTATTTTTCGGGAAAGTCTAAGATATTACCTACTACTGTTCTAGCACCGTGTTATTAACTAACATGAAAAATAAACACATCAGAATCAAACCTTCTCCTATTTTTGAAGTGTGTTACAAAAGGCGAACGGCAGAATTCGTACAACATACTTTTTTTGTTGTTCTGTGATAGAATTTGTACCACTTATTAAGGCAACTAAACCATTCATTTTCATGTAAAATTAGTATTTTTAGAAGTCCGGATTAATTAATTATATCAATTAAAAGATTTAAGTAATTAAACGTAATATAATCTTAAACTAAACGCAACTAAACGTAGTTATGTATTTAGAAGTTACCATTTGTAAAATATCACGAGGCTCAAAATGATAAATAATTATTTAAAAATAGAAATAACAGTAAATATAATTAACCAATTACACATTATACCTTACAATGAATAATTATTGCATACAATCTTAATACTGAACTATATAATGATAGGAATTATTTACGTCATCAATGTTTTTTTTTTGTATTGGCAATTATTTTATTGACAGGTTAGGAAAATCTTTCCGAGTCTCTTTTCAGTTCGTTGCTGTTGTTTTGGATTGTGGTTTGTAACTGCAAAGTACTTAATGATAAGTAAAACACTACAAAGATAGCACCAGCTATCTAGAATATATCATTTTTCACCAAAACAATGTTTATGTGCCTACACGTAATAATATTTATTAGGACATAACCTCAAAAATAAAACTGGTTGTAACTTTTAGGTCCCAACTTCTAAAAATCTAAGAATTTTAAAAGGGCTTGCCTATCGTATTAACTACCAATTAATACAAAAAATATCCCAAAACACGATATTTTATTAGGTGTACGAAACTCCCATACAACCCTTTTTTTTTTTTTTTTTTTTTTTGGGTGGGAAATCATCAAATGACTCCTCCCGCTCTGGGTGGAGCGGGAGGGCGTGTCAGACTCTTACTGACTAAAACCCACCCGTGTTCCTTCTCTTGCCTGTGCAATGCCAGGGGGCCACGGTATCCCTTTCGGACTTTCCCGCAACCCCGGCAGGCAATGGTCTCATAGGACCCCTTCACTCGCTGACACTCTTTGAGGCGCGCGTGGAACTCAACGCGCCGTCGACCCGGGCTTGGTCCTTACCGGACGGCGAGCTACCCATTGCTCACCGTCCGCAAGCCCGCGCCTACGGTGGCCGGGAATCCGCGATCGATTCCCGACGCCCGGGGCGTCTCCTCCTGCGGCGGCTAGGGGCGTGAGGGCGCGAAATTTGCCTTTCCCTCACGCGCTCCGCCTCCTCCTTCGCGAGCATTACTGCTTCGCAGAAGGAGGTGACGGCCTCCCATGCCCTCTCGCTCCGTACCATGGCCTGGACCAGGGCCGGACGCGAGAGATCCCCGCCACCGATCGCCTCCACGAGGACACGGCGGTGCTCTGCCCAAGCCGGGCATACCTCCACCGTATGCTCCACCGTGTCCTCCGGGCGATCCACGCAGTTCCCATACAACCCTGCCGTTCACCTTTAAGCAAACGAGAGCTGCAGTGCTATTCTGTAACCATCTCACCGGGAAAACTCAGGTGAAGTGAGCTCGGAGTGAGCTGTCAGTCCCTAGCAGCAGGTGGAATAACAGCTCACTTCACCTAAGTTTTCACGGTGACATTTTTACAGAATAGATCGGCTGGTGGCCCAGTGGTAACGTTGTATGGCGTAGGGTCGAACCCTGACAGGCGCTTTACTTTGTGTAAATTATTTCATCACCACTGCTCTCAAAACGGTGAAGGAAAACATCGTGAGGAAACTGGCATGTCCGAAAACCAACAACTTCGAAGACATGTGACATCGGCCAACACGCACTGGACCCGCGTCGTGGTTTACGGCCCACTCCACTTTCTTTCACAGAGAGGAGGCCCAGGTCCCAGCAGTAGCCCTGAGTATAATGTTCCCAAGATTATACTTAGGCTGATTATGTTACAAAACGGAATGGACAATCAAACATTGATCCTTGAAGAGTGCACCTGATGTGGAAACTTTGATATAATGCACAAACTCAAACTCAAATCATTTATTCCAAATAAACCAATTACAAGTACTTTTGAATTGTCAAGGGGTCGGTCAGTCAGAAAGATGAAGCTAGTTGCCCATTTCAAAGCGTAGTAGGTTCCTATGGAGAAGAACGGGCAAGAAACTCCATGGACACTCTTTTAAATTAGAATATTTTTACAAAACATTGGTTACATCATTCATGTTGAAATTATACATGTGAGAACAATGTAGTAAATCGTGCACGTTAAGAGCGACCATAATAAAAATATAAAAACAAAAATAATTCAAATAAGCCATGGCAGCTAAGAGATGACCAGTCCCCACTGACGGCGCCCGTTCACGAACATGACGCATGGATCAGCATCATTTAGCTCAACCATTTTGAAGGGAACTTAATGATCCAACACACACGCCACCACCAGCGAGACATTTGAGTGAGCATGACATACTCTCAGCCGCCAGGGCACATTCAAGTCAATGAAAGACGTACTCAGTAAATGGTAGATTTAAAGTAGGTGAACAGTGCTCACATATGTGCAATGCAATTATATAATACTAAGAGATTGAACAATATAATGCTTTGATATAATGCACAATATAATGCATCTAATTACATCATTGCAAATCTAAAATTATGTCCTATTTAGCGGAATGGAAGGTAGAAGTAGTGCTACTAGATAAATTTATCATTTTCGCTACAAGATGCAATCTCGTGCGGAGCAGTATTTCGGTGATATCGATCGAGAGCTCGAATAGCCATTCAATCTAATACTAAGTATTATGCAACGTTTTGTGTCTGTGAACGCGATTATTGTAATTTAATTAATTGGAAAATTATTGTGATACTTGACATGAGGTTTGAAAATTACATCTCTAGGTATATAAAAATCAATTGCCATGCGTTAGTCTGGCAAAAACTCGAAAATGGCTCGACTGGTTTGATTTTTTTGCCTCAATACTGGGGTGGTTTACGAAAAAAGAAAATGGTAAAAACACAAAGGAACAGCTCAAAAACCAAAAAAAAACGAAAATTTGTTTGGGAATTGACCACGTGGTACAAAGTTCACCGGATCATCTGATCTAGTAATTAATAAATATGAGGAGGCCTTTGTTGATTTAAAATATATGTGTCAAGAAAACAATTTTACTTTAATAATTTATTGGATGTTTCTTGAAGGGCATCTATTCCAGTCACCCAAATTCAATGTGTATATTACAGTTACACTAGTAACGTATATAATTAGGTTGACTTTGAGCAAAGTGTTTTTGAGGCCAATATTGAAAGCCTTAAAAATAGATTCGCGTATTTGCATTTAACCTTGCTAAATTGGACCAAGCCAAGCCCAAAACGGGTTAGCAGAAAAACTTTGCCGGTGATGAAATTACCAACATATTTATAAGCACTTTATTTTCATAGAGCTTTATTCACAGTAGGCGATACAATACAAATGTAGGGGAGCGTTGAAAGAGATTTTATATAGGCAAGGTAGCAAGGGGCGGAGGGTTCCATTCATCGACGAAGCGCAGACTGCGCGGGGCGCCAGCGCGGGCCGCGGGTAGGGGGGACGAGGCTCCAGATCACCTAGTACCTATCCCAGTCGCGCGTCGAGATCACATCTGGAGGGAGCTCCGCGTATCAAACGGCAAATCCAAAAATAAAAACAATTTAGTGGTTTGTTACTGTGTTGTGATTGTGCTAATCCCTGGTTTAGAATTGTGACTTATCTAGTGACGACGGTGCGTCCTCATTCGGGATATGTCACATCCTTATACGTTTTAAGGTACGCAGGTTTTTTAAATTGCATATTTACTTTAGATATAAGAAGTAGATATATGCTTGATATATATAATAATTAAAGTGTTAGCAAAAGCTCTATTTCAGAAATACAGCTTTTTCGTATGTAGAGGCTGTTATTATTCCATGAATGTTTAATGTTCAGGCCCTTGCACAGGCCGTTAAAGTTCGTTGTAGACGTTCTATGAAATTGGATAGTATATCTGAGTTTTCTTCATGGAATTCAGCATTTGACGTCGTAGCCTTAGTTTCATGGTCAGACCCGTGGGCGGTTGGATGTGTTGAGTTTCGAGCTCTCAGAGGGCGCGGGGGAGGTGCGCGGCGCGGGGCGGGCGTGGGAACAAGCCTTCGCGCATTTCACCCCCTCCCCTGTATTGATCGTTCAATTTTCAAACGTATTTCCTAAATATTCTCACTATAAAACATTAATATCTATGAATTGCAACTGCGTTGGAGAATAGACGTGGTGGCCAAGGTTTCTAGAAGGTTGAACTACCAGGCAAGGTAGGTGGTAGTGTTTGTGTCTTAAACTACGACGTGTTCGGTGGAAAACAGTTAATTTTGACAAGAGAGCTGTAATGGCGAGATATCTCGCCTAGAATAGAACGTTTTGATTCAGTACCTTTACTAAATCACCTGGAATTGAAATGTTTATAGTGAATACAGGAATATAATTGTTAATTGCATGTTACGCGCGTAAGTTTGATCGAACGATGTATGTGCCACCATAAACCAGATTACGTGTCAGCTATTAAAGTGTGAGTGACAAGGACGCATCAATAGAATCTATTTATAGTTCCGATACGATTGAATTTAATGAATCTGGTTAATAGATAGAGCTTACATTTATTTTTCCAAGCCCATATTTATCGCCCATCGATGTTTTAGAGATCTCATTGATTAGTTAGTCTGCGTGGGTTCTGTATTCGTGTCATAAGTGTACTTATTTATTTATTTATTTATTATTGAATTGACTTGAACAGAGGGTCTTCGCGTTCTATAAGGTACTTTAGAAAAAAAAAGTGTGATCAGTTAGTACCTAACTTAGTGCGTATATGCTTACTGGATATTATTCTGAAAAAAACTTTAATGGTAAATGAAACGTTAGGCATTTCGGGAGCTTACAACAAAGCCAACATCCTAACTGCGTAGAATGCGCGGTTTCGTGCGTGAATGAAAACCAGATCAACAAGTAGCTAGTAACATTGGCTTTCTAACGCGCATGCGTGTCATAAAATCTTAACAATTTCCAATATGGCCGCTTTATGGACTATGACTTAATTCTTACAGCGACATCATATAAAAACAGAAATGCTATTCTTACTGTTACCTAGATTACCCTTAAATTACTATAGGTACACATAACTAAAAATTAAATAACTATCAATGCTACGATTAAAACTTTATGAAAAGCTACTTAATGTACGCTGTAGATCTATGCTTTCGTAGACGCTACTCCCATACTACCATCGTCTTTCTGAGGACCAACGGGACCAACCACCACCTCTTTAAGCAGTATTATTTTGATGTTACTACAGTGCTAGAAAGAAGTGGAGCTATACAGGACGTCTAGCTCCCTCTCTTTCCCACGCTCAAGTAAGATTTAAATTATAAGCTAAAAGAGGTGGTGGTAGGGCCCCAGCCCTTGTCCCATGGTACTTGAGGTCGGCGCCACACGATTTCTTCTTCCACTCTTCCCTGTCAAACATTTACTTCCGTCTTTTTCATATCATTCCTCACACAATCCATCCATCTTTACTACGAACCATAAGATTTTATTTAAACCATTAAAAAAGTCCAATATGCTTCTGAAGTCTTAAGACTTGTCTTAGCACTCTGCCACCCATCTGTATAATTATAAGGTCTACCTTCTTTGCGGCCAGTTAACGTGATTTATCTACATAAAAAGAGTCTTAACTTGAATGGCATAAGAAGTACCTTGTTTACCTATTTTTAACTTTTTTTAACTAGACGAGATTACACAGAGATTTCTACTTAAAATAATGATCTCATTCGACCATTTATACAGTTGTTATTGTCACATTATCGTGTTTGTTAACCAAGTTATTCGTGTTTCTAGACCCAGATAATTATAAATGTGACCGTTATCTGAGAGAAAGAAAAAAGAAAGAAAGAAAATAAATTTATTTGAGTCTGGTTAAGGCACACAATATTCACATAAAAATCAAAACAAAATCAGAAAAAAATAAAAATAACTTAGAATAGTATCTACTTTGTGCCCCACGGCTGCACCAAATAAAGAGTGGGATACCTATAGAATAATCGATAAAACATGCTTTATTGTAAACCGTTAAGGTTACTGCCTCGTTGGTCTAGTGGTCGCAAGCGCTACTGCTGAGCATAAGGTCTCGAGTTCGATTCTGAAGTCGGGCAAAGTGTTATTGGGTTTCCCATCTGGAGTTCCTTAGTAGCAATCCGGATTTGTGCCCGGTTGATGGCAATAGGTTTGCCTCCTATTACATGGGACTTAAACGTAACTGGCGAAATATGGGTGCACTATAGGTTCACCTCTGCCCATCCATTCGGTAAAACAAGGCGTGATGTTATATTATGTTAAGGTTACATATTTTGATACAAAAAGGTTGACACAAGCTATTAAAAAGAAAACTTGTTTGGTAAAGGTTGAATACTCACTTTAATAATAACACACATTAAGTTTCGTTCAGTAATACCGTGAAGTTTTCTTAGAAATTGTATTGTTCGAGTCGCGTCGCGTCGCGCTGGTCTGCACGAGCCTTTAATGTTTTCGTTGACATAAACGTGCTACTTGTTATGTGTATGCTTCTAAGAACAATCTCCTCAAAATTGGCGTGCTTTTACTCCAGTGTCAACATCATCTACTATAATACATTGTAACAGCGAATCAATTTTCACATTTCAATTTAAGTTTTCTTCAAGAGGGAGGCTGTAATCTACCCCGCGGGCCATGGCAGGGTGGTAGATGTCACATGTCTTCGAAAATTTGGTTCTAGAAAGTGCCCGTTTCTTCACGATGGTTTCCTTCACCGGTTATGAAATTATTTACACAAAGTACGTTACCACTTGGCCACCACTGCCCTATTGATACAATAATTACGAAGAAAGCTGTTTCTTACTAGGCTACCACTAAAATACAAAAACATATTGCCTGTTCGCAGAATGGTCGATTCCTACAATAAGACTTTTGAACATATAGATATTTTTGCATGTACTCCATATAGGTTCAAAAGTCTTATACTTAAGGAGCTTTCTTGATTGCTATTCTGTATTTTTTTCTTTTTGTGCTGTTTCTTGAGTATTATATACAAACATATTTTATTTTCGTTACATAGTGTATTATATACACCATAAGCAAGAATGTTAATTTTGTATTTATAACCCTAGCGATTATTTTCAATCTATTGTATCCTATCGTTAATCTGTGAACAGCGTTGTGGGCTGCAATATTGTCTATATGTTTTGCGTATTTCTTGTTTCTATGTTTTATATTGTAGCTGTTTGTTGTTCCTCTTGAATAAAAATAAAATAAAATAAGTACCTATCTGATGTTTCCATCAGATAGGTACTTATTTTATTTTATTTTTAAACAAATGGATCAAAAAACTGCGGCTGCCATTTTGCAGTGCCACTTACAAATTGAGTACTTTGATTTGAATATTTAAACCCAAAATACTAATTTAAATAACCTGAAAGATGTAGATGTGTTTTACATTTGATATTTGAGGTTAATTTTAGAACTTAAATTTTTTTCGACGATTTTTCAATGACTATAAAAAATTCAAATAATATTTTTTTTCAGACCAAGCAAGGGATCCATATAGTGTTAGTATGAACTAACACTATATGGATCCCTATGGTTAGTAAACTCCAATAACTTAAAAATACAACACTATACATTAATTGGCTACATGAACATGCGCACGCACATGTCTTGCAGCCCTGATAAATGGTCCATTACCCTTGTCCGCCAGTTTAGCTAAAATACTGTTTTTAAAAAAAATAATTGTTGGTAAAATTGGTGAGGTATAAAGATGAAACCTTCTGAAAACAGAAGAATGTGTAACTAATTATTTTTAGTGAGTGATTGCGTAAGAATTTAACTGATCAGGGTTTGTTTACACTTTCATCAGATATTTTTTAAACAAACTACCTATAGCTACGCCATAGGTTAGTAGGTACCTACTTATTCAATTATGTGTATATATTTAACGGTTGGTTTCAATATCACTATCACTACATATTATACAAGTGAAATTATATTAAAACTTTTAAAAACCCCCAAGACAAACATTTCCTCATTTCTCTTTACTACCCCTTCACGAGACCCTGTTCATCATCTATCTAAGTATAACCTATTCATTGTGACCATTCTAATGAGCCTAAACACAATATGCTTAAAGTTGTTAAGGGAGTTGGGTATCCTGCAAATTCCAGGTGATGCTGCAGCATCAGTTCAAGGTTACAAACAGTGAAAGGAAAGGCCTATGAATCAACGCGTATGAAACCTTTACTATAATTACTAGTTTATTTTATAATTTAAATTAAAATTATTATTATAAAACGGACATTTCATAGTTTCGAAAATATTTTTAAAAAGTAATCATTTCGGTCTTATCCCCCAACGCCAATATTTTTTGTTTCAATTTGACGTTTTGAATAGGCTCACTCAGCGCTTGATCTATGAATAAGGTTTTTATTTACCAACAAAATAAAGCGGCTGAAAGCGCTGTGTGAAACGAGCAACATCGACTGACAGTCGATGAATTGACAGATGACACTTTGACATTTGCTAGTAATGACAGTCTCATCACTCAGAGTACATTTTTCTATTGGTCTTAACTACAAATAAATTAGTGTAGAGAAATAATGGTTCGGACTCGTTCCAATGTAAATGTAAATCCAATATATTTTCACAAATAAACGCTAAGTTTATATGTTTCTATTGACCTAATTATAACCCCAAAATCCGAAAGTCTTTTTGATTTTTTACAATTCTCAGAAGTGTCCGTGATTTTAATTTAATTTCAATCGAATTTATGCGTTATTTAGAACACAGAAAGTAAATACACGTGTCTGTTGGTTCTTAGGCGAACGATGTATGGACGCCGAATAATGTCCTTTATTGTTGATTTTAAAATGTTTTACAGTATTTAATACAATTAACTATTCAATGAAATCTCCAAGCAACTGGTTGACACTTCCCGTGACGCAAGGGCTGGTTTTTACCTTGGCCAGAGGCTAAGCATTGCCATACAACCTGGCAATGCGGCCAGTCTCTTGGGTACATTACCAGTCGACAGCGATGCGGATGAATTTTTCGACGCTATATTTTAGTTTGTATAATATTTAGTTAGTTGTATAACTATACAAATAAATACAAAAAACAAACGGACACTTAGGCGTCGAAGTATTAGTCCGCATCGCTGTCATCCGGAAACGTGCCCAGTAGACTGAAAGCATTGAATGGCAATGTTAACTCTTTGGCCTAAGAACGAGCCAACCCTCTGGTCACGTGAAGTGTCAACCAGTCGGCGAGAAATTTCCTTAAAAAGGAGGCGCGCACTCAGGCCCCATGACCCGAGCGTTTCGACCCCAAACGGCTCAAAACTGTAGTTACCCATAAGGTTACAGTATTTGCGCCGCTTGAGGGTCTCAGCAGCCGCAGCAGCGGCGCCAGCATAGCCCGCCGTGCTAGGAACATGAGATGGCGCAAGGGTGTCGACACAGTTCCGCGCCCATATCAGAGGCCTAACCACCTTCCGAAGCAACAACGTCATGCCGTCTGGTCCCTTCCTATCGTCACGTACGCCGTTTGGTTCTAATACCGCTGGTATGCCGGCGGTGACAAGGGCTCGACGAATAATATCGTTGATGCTGGCGTGCCGTGCAATACGACCTGCGCTCGTGTAACAGGACAGGCCCGAGACTGTCTACAGCTTCACCGCAGTGACACCGATGCAGAGCAACATAAGGTGCGCCCAAGCGGAGAAACGTAGAGAGCTGAAACGATGACTCATCCATCATAGTGCCTATGGTGGATGACGGGAGCGCCTGAAGCCACAAGCCTGGCTCCCATTCTCCCACAGCTAGCAGACGGGCACGCTCAACAGTATTCCGTATAATTCTTCAGAGCGCCACGTCCCACCGTCTCTGGGAGGACGGGTTGTCAGGCAAATCCATATTGGGACAAGCCATTTTCGAAGCGTTCATCGCATCGGTCAAACATGGTACCTCAAAATCGACCAGTGAGGAAGATAAACTGTTCCTGGTTAATTTATCGGTACTGTGGACCGAGGAGAGGAAGGCCGGTAAACTAATACTTGAAATTTTGCGGACAGCAACACCACTCAGGCGAATATGAAGTGTGGTTTGCTGCGACGCTCGATCGTCCAGGGCCACATTTAGGATTAAGGTTAATGTACTTCTAAATTTGGTCTACTTTTTCTAAAGTTGTGGATGTTTCCACAGATGGGAGGAACGAAGGCTATACGTTTGGTCCAAGGTTACTAGTTTTTCTAATATCATTGAAGTAACAGAATACCAAATTTCAAATCGATCAGGCCTGTGGAAGACGCACAACCATTCATCAACAAGAAAAGAGCTGATAATCCTCAAACGGCTGAACAGATTTTAATAAAAACATATATACGAACCATCGAAAGAAAAGCTGCTTTCAAATAATAAAAAACGAATTCAAATCTGTTCACCCGTTTAAGAGCAACGGTGCCACAGGCAGACAGACACACATAACGGTCAAACTTATAACACCCCTCTTTTGGTGTTGGGAGTTAAAAGCAACAGGCTGATAGGACACTAAGACAGTTTTTTTTGGCATATATTTTTTGCTACCCATCCGAAGACGGGGCCGGCTGCTAGTCAGTTAAACTGTTAGTGAAGTCCCAAAGTGACAAAACTTACAACAGCCTATCTCCGATCTTTCTCACATATCTATTAAACCAAGGCTAGATCTTAAGTGTTCTTGAGATTCAAAACCCTTTAAATCGAAAGATCAACATTCAAATCAGAGTTCATCAAAATCACCAAAAGGTGTTTATTGGGACAGGTCGTTAGTAAACAAATTTATCATTTCTATTGTAAGCAAGTTATGACACTCTTTGGTAGAATTGGAAAATACCTAGAAATTATTCTAACCTGATAATTTATTCAAATACCCATAGTCATGAGGCCGTAAATATGGGAAATCAAATATTGGAAAAAAAATCGGCTTTGAGAGAGTTGTCTCTCTGTCTATAGGATTTTTATTTTGACAGTCGCGACATACACAAAGAAATTGAAACAGAAACCCAGTCGTTGCAAGCATTGACATGAATCCACTCCTATTTAAAATTCTTTAGCGTAGCGCTGATTTGCTGGATTTGTTTCTAATTCAAAAGTAATTTATTCAAACTAGGCTTGGCTAGGCGGTTTTCTCCTCTACCTATCGTTATTTCCCCTGACTAAGTTTATTTAGTTTATAGATATGTATGTATCTATGTATTAGTATTTATTATTTTTCGAGTTATCTATCAATTATGTTGCACCCATGTTTTGTCTCCGCATCACCCTAACGTTGATGGTAGAAAATGCCTGAGGCCTTCAAGTCCACCTTTGTACAGTATTTGTTTTCTTGTGCATAAAATTGTAATAAATAAAAAATAAAAAAGATGAACACTTGATGGTGTAGCAAACTAGCAACCTCGGCCCAGCCTCTATAGGTTCTACCTTTGCTTTTTCTTCATTTGGTCTTTTTACTTGAAGACCTAGATAGATCTTCTTTGGCTCTATTTACTCTTTTACTTCCATTTCACATTTTTGTTACGGAAGCATAACTCAAAATGTAAGTGTTAGTAATAGTTGAAGCCGCTGATTTTTTGACTGACATTATGCTAGGTAGTGGTACAGACAGACGCCAACACGTCAACCTACTACAATCTGTCAAATTTCTTTAATAGATTTTCAACTTTATCACTAAAGTATAAGGTTCAAAGTTGATTGGGAAAATTTGACAGTTTCGGGTAGGTTGATGTGCTGGCGTCTGTACACACGAAGCGACGTTCATCGCCGTGGAGTCGGTGGCGATTTCAAAATCCACGCAAATATTTTGTCAGCCGCTTTGTCGCTAGCGATGTCGATCAGTGTTCTGTAGAATTAAGGCTCCCGCAGAACAATTTCCGTGAACTTTTCATAGAAGTTGTTCCACCAGCGACGCGTCGCGCCTGTATGCGGAAGGCTTTCGACGTTCGTTCTAGGAGTAGGTGCTACCGATAGTGGTTGTAACTACTTATATGCATCTTCTAGGAATTGGTAGACTGGTATTGGTTGGCTTTCTAGTACCTACTTACTACAAAGTTACTCTATGTTCAAACTCAAACTCAAAGCATTTATTTCAATTAAACCATTTACAGGCACTTTTGAATTTTCAAGGGGTCGGTCAGTCAAAAATATGAAGCTAGTTGCCCATTCCAAAGCGTAGTAGGTACCTATGGAGAAGAACGGGCAAGAAACACCACGGACATTCTTTTAAATAAAAAAAAATTGATACAAAATATTGGTTACATCATTCATTTTGAAATTATGCATGTGAGAACAATGTAATAAGACGTGCACGTTCGTAAAAGCGTCCGTAATAAAAATAAGAAAAAAAGAATCATTCAAAAACTTAAAATAAATTAAAATAAGCCATGGCAGCTAAGAGATGACCAGTCCCAACTGACGGCGCCCGTTCACGAACATGACGCATGGATCAGCACCATTCAGCTCAACCATTTTGAAGGGAGCTAAATGATCCAACACACACGCCACCATCAGCGAGACATTTGAGTGAGCGTGACATACAGCCGCCAGGGCACATTCAAGTCAATGAAACGACAATGAAACATTGATTACTATTGTTCCAATAGTAATCAATGTTATGCTGTTACATATTTATGTAGGTACTTACATATTATGATTTTCTTCGCTGTGGTTGATTTTTATTATATTTAGGGGTTGGTAGGTTTTATTTTATGGCGTTTATAGACTCTATGTAAGTAGGATACAGGGTGGATTTTTGCGATGAAGCCAGTAAGGGCAGATTCCTTCTCTGTTGTCAGCTACAGAAAAACATTCCTACTTAACTTTTTGAGTAATTCTAACTGCATTCACAGATTTGGAAATCGTAGTCAATCACAATAATATAATACCATCATCACCAATACGTAACATTTGTCAACACAGAGCATAAGGAGTAAAGACAAAGTAATTATTTAATGCATTTAAAAACAAAATACTGACGAGACATATTTTACATGATTTATCGGCGTGTATGGAAACATACATACTTAAGCTACATGCTTACGATCATTATTCTGTTTTGATTGGAATATTATCATTTTTAGTGGAATATTTGAAACTGCCGAAAACTTAAGGCTCGACCAAATCTTGTCAACAAGTGCCAAAAAATTCACTGATTTAGGTACGTTGAATCGTGTGCGATGTTTGGTATTTATATTGTAGTACAATCAGTTTAGTCCCCTTGTAAGTAGTTAGTCAAATTCAAATAATTTATTTCAAGTAGGCCATTAAAAGGCACTTATAAAATGTTCAAATTTTACAAGAAAATAGAATTGATTCAAGTTGCATCTACCAAAAGGTAGTTTCTTATGGAGAAGATAATGCAAAAAGCTCCATATTTTTGGTCATTGATAGTTACATTAAGAGAAGGACCATACTTCATGTTTATTTCTTGATGCAGGGCACCAGCGTGGTGTCGGCACGACATGGTGGACCCGTCGCGGGTGACCGGCCGCGCGGCCAATCAAGTCACCTAAGCGAGCCAGGCTAACCAGCCGACGCCCCACCATGCCTGCGCCGCTCTTCGTGTACATCACCTACTACGTCTGCTTCACCCTCATCTGGCTATGTGGTACGTATCAAAGAGCTATCTATGTTCAGAACGGTCTGATCTGAGCAAAAAATCCATGTGTGACTTGCTGTTTACGACCTTGAAGGGATGCGCTAAAGTCGAAATCAAAATTAAAATTCGCCTCGAAATTCAAATTTACTTTTTACTTTACTACTTTTTTTTGCAATTTGCATGTCAGTGTTGTATGATTTATCTATCTATGTTATCAAAATAGATGTACTATCGAAGAAGTTCATATCTAAGCAGTTTGAAAACAAAATCCCGTGAACACGATGACTACATCTATTACCGCCCCGGTTCTATAGCGGCCGAGCGCTTCAAACAGAAATAGTCTTTATATGATATGAACTTCTTCGATGGTAGGTACTTACAGAATTATAAACATTAGAACCATCAATACAACTATCTAAGTTAGAATTGGCCTCAAATGTCATGATTTCATGAAATAGTCATTCAATAGGGCCATTTGAACTTAGATAATTTTTATTGGTAAATACACGTTTGTTGTTGTTATATTTTGATCAACACAAAACCTACCACTGATTTGCAAATGGCAAAAAAGTAAGAAAATTTGATTTTCGCGGGCTATCTAGCGCATGTATGGTGACAGACCATGTATGGTGGCGATCGGTCATAAGGGGTTATGACCGATCGCCACCATACATGGTCTGTTCTCCTTCTGATCTGTCTGATCTCACCTAAAACCATGTAACGGACTCAAGATTGATCTCCTACGGCGACCGAAATAATTTAGAAGCATTGAAAATGTTTGAATTTTTCGCTTATGTGCACGCATCCGGTCAACCCGACCTGCCACAAATTCTTCTGTGCAGATTGATGTGTCCACGTTTTCAGGTACCACATTACATTTCCAGTAAAAGCTAACCTGTCATTGTACGGGAATCCTATACAATGCGAGATCAGCTTATACTGGAAATTTATAGCTTGATATGTAGCCGTGTCTGCCTTTTACCAACCAAGGTCAGAGTCACCACCGCAAGCAATGGGTAACTGCAGTGGGCTGTCCCAGCTTAACCTGTCGGGACAAATGATGTAATGTCTTCTCTACGGTCTTTGCCCCCACTATAAACATAATTAACATTCCATCGTTCAGCAGTAGAAGCGGATGATACATCGCCGGCCCTGAGGGGCGCGCGGCCGGCCAATGGAACCGCAGAGCCCCCCGACCTGCGCTCTATGGGCCGGGTGCCGGTCTACCAGCCACCAGCCATGGGGCCCGGGGGCCTGGCCCCACCGCAGCCCTTTTGGCCCCATAACCCTCATACTCGCGTCGAAGATTGGCGTCGTAAGTTGATCTTTTTCTGTTTCTGTAGCCAAAGGGTGTCTACTAGACCCTGTGAGTAAGCCGGTGTCTGTCCGTTTAATAATCACAGGGTATTATTAATTCGTTTAGTTCAGATTCATTTTTATTAGACATTTGTAACGTATAATAAAAGCTAGTCGGTTGTTTTCATTAAATATGTATAACTCGTCGCTATTTTTGTCAGTTAAGTATGAAAATAAGGATTACTGTAATGTCTAGTATTTGTGGTCCTGATCCCAGCAGTCGAGTGAATCAGACTCGCATATACAGGCTGTTAAAAGAAATTGCGTGCCATAGTTTACAGGTAGGTTCAGTATCGAAATTCAGTGAAAAACGTTAAAACTTATGTAAATAAGTTGATTTTTAATCATTGTAAATACCTGATTCCGTTCAATAGTAGGTAAGTAATTAAAGCATTTAAACATAAAATAATTTTAATTCTAAACAATTGCTATTTTAAGTTAGTAGGTACTAAATTAGGTTGAGCTAGCAATTTTTTTTTCTGGTTTCGTTTATAGATACTGAACCTAACACCCTGTGTATAGACTGTAATGGCAATAATACGCGCTGAGAAGATGTAGACGGGATATTGTTATAACGAACATTATCAAAATAGATAACTATAATGATGAGATTCCAGACATCCTAGTTGACCTCAATTCAATATAATTATTATTTCATTTTAAGCAATTGATATCGATTTATTGATGTCAATTTCACAAAGGAAGAGTAGGGTTATGCGTGTTTTTACCCGACTGCCCCAGATGAAGTGTAATGTGTTCATAAGAAATAAATCTACAAAGACCAGCAAATGGAATAAGGGGCAAAACAATACATATTTAACAAGATTAAGGCAGAAAAACAGTTAATAAAGATCAGGCTACAACAATAAATAATTAAAACTTTTATAAACATTAGCTAACGATATCACGGTGTCCACAGATCGCCCCGCATTCAAACATATTCACACGGTATCCCACACAAACCCCGGAGAAGAAGAAGTGGGTGGATGCCTCCAACCTTGTGCTAATCAACAATTCTCGTGTCAGGTAGGCAAATCATTTAATATCAAAGCGAATGTTGCATTTCTGCACAAACTACACTTTTTTAATAGTTACGACTCCCTTATTCGATTCGATATTTTTGTCAGAAGTTTTTTTTTCCGAAACTGCCGTCTCCCTTACTTTTATCACTAGAATTCATAAATCTGTTAACCTTGTTTCTATAAATCAACTTTCTCTCACAGAAATCATGTACCTGCATTCCAATGGCAAACCGATGTGACGGCCGAGTGGAGTGCGCCGAAGCAGAAGACGAAAAGAACTGCGTACCAGCGTGTGATGAGAAACTGAACCGGACTCTCTGTCATAGCACCAGTGTCTGTATCAAGCTCGAGTGGTTCTGCGATGGAGATAATGACTGCGGCGACTATTCCGACGAAACTCGTTGCGGTAAGTTACCGTTATGCTTAAACATAGCAATAAGAACTGACAAGTGAGAGACCACTTCAATCTCTTTTTTATTGTATAATTGCATAGCACATGTGTGAGCACTGTGACCATGTACCTACCTTCTATAAAGCTACCATTTACTGGGTACGTCTTTCATTGACTTGATATGCCCTGGCGGCTAAGAGTATGTCATGCTCACTCAAATGTCTCGCTGGTGGTGGCGTGTGTGTTGGACCGTTGAGGTCCCTTCAAAACGGTTGAGATAAACGGTGCTGATCCATGCGTCATGTTCGTGAACGGGCGCCATCAGTAGGGACTAGTCATCTCTTATCTGCCACGGCTTATTTTAATTTTTGAATTGTTTTTATCTTTTTATTACGGACGCTTTTTACGTACACGTCTTTCTACATTGTTCTCACATGTATAATTTTAACATGAATGATGTAAACAATATTTTGTAAGAATATTTTTTTTTAAAAAGAGTGTCTCTGGAGTTTCTTGCCCGTTCTTCTCCATAGGAACCTACGCTTTGGAATGGGCAACTAGCTTCATTTTTCTGACTGACTGACCCCTTGACAATTCAAAAGTGCCTGTAAATGGTTTAATTGAAATAAATGCTTTGAGTTTGAGTTTGACCATCAAATCAAACACCACCCGTTTCATAATTCCGATAACGACTGCAAACTGCAACCGCAGACTGCTGGATTTTATGAAGCTGCACTTGCAATTTGCAGTCCTTATCGGGGTGCTATACCGATTAGGACTCTAACCAGTAACCGGTTATCTTGAAATGAAATTGTTTATTCTGTAAAAAGATATCGGAATCAGTTTTACACGTCATATTAAAAATAAGCTAGATGAGTTCGGTGTTTCCTATCTGACTACTCTGAGAAGAAAAGCCGAAACAAACTCAGAGGCCACAGTCTCTTTTAAAGTCCAGACATAATCTTGGTCAGGCCATATGAGGACCATGTAGATTTCCTCAAAAGACAAATCAAATTTTTGTGGTTCTTTAACCAAAAAGATTTGAGTGGACTTATCCAGTCAGCGGAAACATTTGTAAGTAATCGTGGGGCTCAACTCAGAACTTAAGAAGCTCAACTCGACTAACAATACCATAGAAAGGACATTTGGGACGTGAGCCCATGACAACCATGAACCACAAGCAAACTTAGGTCAAGTGAGCTGCCAATAGTGTCAATCCCTAGCATCAGCTCATTAGCTCAGTTCATCTAAGTCTTCACGGTGTTTTTTTTTACAGATACATCGATAAGTAATAAACGAACCGAGTTGTTGATCAGATGTTGATACTTTTTCAGAAAAATCGTTAAAGCTTTCTTTCAAAGTCACAATCTTAAAGTCTCGTTTAACTATCAGGTGGTACAATAAACTGTTCATTGGAGCAGTTCACATGCGCCAACGGACTGTGTATTCATCAAGACTGGGTGTGCGATGGCGACAACGACTGCCGAGACAACTCCGATGAATCCAGCTGCACCAAGGGCAAGTAAGTCAAGTGAACTTAATTTATAACTTGAACAATTTGTTTATCCATGAACTTAGGGTTTGCCTAATAGATTGAACAGTCCAGCATAGCTCACAACCATTCGATACGGTCCCGTGCCGAATCGTACATCAATCAATATTATCGCAAGAGGCTGTTCACAAATCCGAAACCGGAATTTTCTCAGTTTAAATCAAAGAGGCGACCGCTATTCTTGCGACAGCTATTTACTGTCAGGGCCGAAGCAAATCATGTTATCGAAAATGTATAATTTTCAACATGTCAGCCTGTCGAATGGTTGTAAATAATAATGATGATGACAGTGATTTTGGTTCAAACATTGTTACCAGCAATTATGATGTCTGAAATGAAAACATTTTTTTTAACTTAGCAAGATTTTATCCATAATATAATTGTATCGATCGTTGCAATATCTGCAACGCTGAGTTATATATTTTTACAATACAATTTACTATAGAATGGGATTATAATAATTTGTAGCATTTTCTAGTCATGGACCACCAGTCGAGGACGTTGCTCCTTCGAACTATATTCTCATATTTCATGTTATCGCCCTAGCAAAAAAAAAACATAATATGACATCATACCAGTACTCCCCGAAGGATTAATCAGATATGTGCGTGTGTGTGGGAAGTGGAGGTGTAAGCTAAAAAATGAGGTACCATAAAATTCAAACTGTATTAGACCAAATGACTAAGTTTTGGTATAAGCTTAATCAAAAGTAGTGGCACGCAAATATAATTACGTATCCAGTAGAGTCCTAATTACAAACTTCCGCATATGCCCATAATTTAATCGCGTAATTATGTCTGTAGGTTACTAACTTATATAGGTAATTCATGTGTGCGTGTGTGTGTGTGTTATTCTCAATGCTAATATTAATCAGTCAAGTGCAATTAAGTTCTATTCCTATTGACGACGTCAATTGACTACGCTGCGAACTACGTCATAACATTCGTCCCTATTTTGTCACGCCATTATGTTCCTGTTACGATGTATTTTATGCTTCCATTCATAGCTTCATATTGAAATTTCTTGTACCGCGAATCCCAATGCAAATAAATTTACTGAACCTACACTGATGCCCGGCCCCATTTTGCGGCTATCATCATACACGTGCCTATACTTAGTCTGGCCATAAATACTGTTACAATTAAAAATAAGAAAGATATTACATTTGAATTTGGAATCTGTCAGTTTTATACGATTGTTCATTGAGTTTTCTAATTTTGGCGCCAATACATTGTACAATATTTTACGATATTAAAATGGAGTGGGGTGAGAAAGAGAACCGAATCGCTGTGATTGCATTACACAAAGTTGGTAATGCAATCACAGCGAGCCAAATACAATTTTTAAAACTCTCCATACGCTTGGTATTAGTCAAATGTTTGTGTACCGGGCTATTAATAGGTACAATGAGAGCTCCTCTGTTTGTGACAGAAAAGATCTGGCCGTCCACGTAGAGTTCGTTCGAAAAAGGTGGTCAAAGCAGTAAGGGAAAGAATTCGAAGAAATCCTGTCCGAAAGCAAAAGATTTTATCTCGGGAGATGAAGATATCACCCAGAACCATGTCGCGTATTTTAAAAGATGACTTAGGACTTGCAGCCTATAAGAGACGCACTGGTCATTTTTTTACTGATAATTTAAAAAGAATAGGGTGGTAAAATCGAAACAACTACTGAAGCGGTACGCAAAGGGAGGTCACAGAATTTTTTTGTTTACGGATGAGATTTTTTTTACAATTGAGCAACATTTTAACAAACAAAATGACCGTATTTATGCTCAAAGCTCTAAGAAAGCTTCCCAATTAGTCGACAGAGTGCAACGTGGGCATTATCCGACTTCAGTGATGGTTTGGTGGGGTGTTAGCTATGACAGGAGTGACAGAGCCATATTTTTGTGAAAAAGGTATCAAAACATCGGCACCAGTGTATCAAGATACCATTCTTGAGAAGGTAGTTAAGCCCCTTAACAACACCATATTCAATAACCAAGTATGGTCCTTCCAACAAGACTCGGCGCCGGGTCATAAAGCTCGTTCCACGCAGCCTTGGTTGGAAGTGAACGTTTCGGACTTCACCATAGCTGAAGACTGGCCGTCTTCTAGTCCCGATCTTAATCCGCTGGATTATGATTTATGGTCAGTTTTAGAGAGTACGGCTTGCTCTAAACGCCATAATAATTTGGAGTCCCTAAAACAATCCATACGATTTTGGCAGTGAAGAATTTTCCCATGGAAAGAGTGCGTGCTTCTATTGATAACTGGCCTCAACGTTTAAAGGACTGTATTGCAGCCAATGGAGACCACTTCGAATAAGCTTATATTTTAAATTGTTTTATATTTATGTATTAAACTAACACACTGTAAAAGTAATAAATGTTATAATAATTATGCAATAAAATAAAAAATATATTCGTGACAATATTTATGGCAAGACTATAGGTATAAGCGTGAATCTATGTATTATAACATAGATTCACGCTTATAGAGGTAAGCAGAAATGATAGCAGGCTATGTGCTATAATTCTTCATATATTTAATTTGCTTTGTCCACGTGAATACATCATCTGGCTGTTGCATATCCTTCTTTTTTGCCAGGCTTTCCAATTCGCAGTTAAAATTATACACTATAATCCTGTAATTTCTATATGAATTATGCGCTCACCAACATAACAGTAGTAGACCTTTATGGCTATGGCATCCCCTGCTGACAAATGACGTCACTTCGTATAACCGCCAGATTAACTGCGTCATTGGCGTTTACACAGAGAAGACGTGATTTACTGGCGCAACGCAACTGCGTATCTTTGAAAACGATTAAATTGTTGCTTGAAAAATGTTCCTTTTATGAAAACGAACAAATGTAATATTTTTAAAGTTTTTTTTCAATAGATTGTTACCTATACATACTCTGTTAGCGTTTAGCATTTAGTAAGAGTTTAGTGTTTATCATGAAATGGTTTCTTAGAAGCTTTAGAATGAAATGGTTTCTTAATTCTAAAATTAACTAGGTATTATATTACATATTTATTAATTCTGCTACAGCTGACCATGAGGTCCTGGGTTTGATTCCCGGGTCGGACAGTGTTATTGGGTTTTCTATCTATAAATATTTATTTTAACTTGACTTAATATACAATCCAATACTAAATTAAAAACTAACTATAAAAATAAGAAAATTAAATTAAAAGAAGAGCTCATTGGGCATCAAAAAATTAAATTATTTATTTATTTATATATACTTTATTGTACACCACAAAAACACATAACAAAAAGAAAAAAATTAACACTACAAAATATACAATGGGCGGCCTTATCGCTTTTTTATTTTTATCTATTTAATTCGTTTCCTATCTAGAATTTCTCAGTAGCAGCCCGGAGTCTGGATTTATGCCCGGTTGGTGGCAATAAGCTCGCCCCCTATTACATGGGACTCAAACATAACTGGCGAAATGTGGGTGTACTATAGATGCACCTCTGCCCATTCCTTCGGGGAATACAGGTGTGATGTTACGTATGTCTAAAAATTAAAATTGTAGAAATCTAAGTAGGTTCTAAAACTTATCGAAAGTAGGTTCCCATCAAACAACAACAGAAGGACGCTTCAGCTAAATTCCAAAAATAACACAAAAAATCTGATCTCTATACAAAAGTATATTTTTTACCTAAATAAATACTGTTTTCTTGTCTATCCAGTTAACTGTAGGCGGAAATCAGCCTTAAACCAACTCATAGAATGGTAGAACTGTTGGTAGGTAAGGTATCTATATGTAGCGACGTTCTTCTCTGTGCTTCCTACGTATTATATTTATAGTTCTTGATTGGTTCGCAGCCCACACGCGTAGGGTCTACAAAGCTGATGCATTGAACTTAATAGTAGTAGATAATGCCAGGTTCGTGTCGTTATTCAGACGTCGGGAATCGAAAAATGGAGACGGTATCACGTTCCACAGTTGAATATTCAAATTTAGTAGCAAAAGCTGCACTGTTCTATACCAAAGTGTCGGGGATAGTCGTTAGTAGACCATAGTTAGTGCTAATATAATGGCTTGCCAACGTATGTGGCCAGGGCTGGAAATAGAGCAGGCCCTATTTCTATCGCCATTGGGGCAAGTGAAGACGTACTCGGCATTTAGTCGCCATTATGTGGGAGCAAGCTATCGCCAACTGTGGTCTGTTTTTACTGATTGTTAGTCAGCTCAGCTGTTTTCCTTATCTGGCAAAGACGATGGAGGTGTTATATTACATCCTTATGATAGCGACTTCCAATAAATGCCTTAATATCTATTATTTATAGGCACAGGATATAATAAAGCTATATAGGTAATAACTATTATTGGCATTGGAGGCGGTAATTTAAAAACAAACATCTAGTGTACATACTCTACTGGGTTTATTATAAGGTCTCATGGACAACCTTTGAGATTTCTTTACATTACTTCGGCGTTTTATTTGTCATTGTACAGTAACTCAGATGTATGAATTCTAAATATCAAAAATAGAAAAGAATCAAAAGTATCCAAAACCTTAGGCCAGAGCAGTCCTATAGAACCATTTAAAAAGTTTAGGCGGGACTTTCAGGATTTCATTTTACACTGCGCGGTACGGCCTGTAGCGGTCGGTAGATCAATACCTCGGGGCTGGCGGGGCGCAGTGGTACTGCGGGGGCCGGGGGCCGGGACAGGTTGCCATGGCTACGCGCCTACGCTCCCTGCGTTCCTAGAAGGAGACTCGCCCGATATATCCCAGTTCCGTGGGCGGGCTCATTATAGAACGAAATCATCGACGTGATTAACATTATTGGTACACCTACACCAACTTAGTAACGCTAATGTGACGTATGAACGAGAATGGGTCCCCTTTTTAGTTGTTGACAACGAAGTAACTATGCCGTTTAATGCTATTTAGTACAGTACAGTTAGCAGATGTATCGTTATGAAATGATAATATTATTACAATTAATAAGTGTAATAGTTGTAAGTTTATATGGAAATTTGATAACAATAATTCCACTTTGAAATACAATTGGGTATCAAAAAAACTTTTTCACAAAAAATAAAACCGACTTCCAAATAAAACACTACAAAGTGAAAAATAACTTTGATTTCGAAAGTCGGTGTCTTTGGGGTTTTATTTTCGTTTTTTTGCCACCGACTTCCGAAATCAAAGTTATTTTTCACTTTGTAGTGTTTTATTTGGAAGTCGGTTTTATTTTTTGTGAAAAAGTTTTTATTTTTCACTTTTTAGTTGTGGTACCTACATAAAACCCCTACAAAAATTTGAATATCCATTACCTGCTATGTAAATTAGAGAGATAGGAACTATTAGAATATCGTCCACATATACTAGATGGGAAAAATACGTATTATTGAAGCTAACTCAAAAACCCCTCATCAGATCTTGACCAAATTTATATGGGACCACTTCTGAAGTATGCCTAACCAAACAAAAAAAGAATCATCAACATCAATTTTTAATTGGCGGAGTAATCGCGTAACAAACATACAAAAAAAAAAAAAACACACAGTCGAATTGAGAACCTCCTCCTTTTTGAAGTCGGTTGAAAATCGAATCACTCAATGAGTCGAGTTTTGATGGGGTGGTTATTATGACGATTATTATTCGAATATCTCGAGATGGACATGGATTTGTGCTTGAGTAAAAAAAAAGGAAATCCGGAAGGATTGGGCAATCTGTTTTCTCTTTCAGTATTTTCGATATATTCGTTAGGTACCTACTCTAATTTGCACGGATTCTACGAATACGAATGCTACGAAACGACCACGAATGGTACGAAATTACTACGAATGCTACGATATGTCTACAAATGCTCATTCTGCGAGCATATTGAGCGTAATTAATCCGATATTGAATGAGCGATGCTGCCGCTGAACTTAGGTTTAGCTTCATGCTACGTGACATACGCTGTAGCCCGTAGTACGAAGCACGATGGGAAGCATTACGCTACGTGGCAGCGCACGACATGCTACGCGGCTACGCCGTAGCCCGTAGTACGACTTAGGAATATTATAATGATTACCTATGTGTTTAAAAAATTAGATAACATAGACGTTATAAATTAAAGATGACGATTTTTGTATTTTTTACCAATTCTTCTTGAGTGATGCATTTCCATTGTGGCTTCGGAGCGCCACAAACGGGCTGGTAACATTATTATGACGATTGAGGAGGTTTCACATTGGGACAGTACTTTATAATGCTTTGTCTACAATTTGGTATTCAGTGGTACTGTACAGTTCTTGTTCTACGCAGATGTCGAGAGCACCAGTTTATGTGCGCCATTGGCGAATGCATATCGAAGCACTGGCGCTGCGACAAGGAAGCTGACTGTCCAGATAGTTCCGACGAGGCTGATTGTCGTGAGTATACACTTAATGTACCTACCCACTACACTTTATATACATACTTTAAATAGGAATACCTACGCTAAACATGACTGTGATGTGTTCGTGGAGGAATGGAAGTTGATCATGACAGTACGTCTGGAGTTATGTGAGATGAGTTAAACAATTTTTGAGTAATGTTGTCTATAAATAATGCAATTCGCCGAATGCCGTTTTATGAAAAAGTAAAATAAATAAATCCTAACTAATATTATAAATGCGAAAGTGAGTTTGTTTGTTACGCTTTCACGCTAAAACGGCTGAACGAATTTGGATGTAATTTGGCATATAGGTAGATCATGACCTGGAAAAGGACATAGGATACTTTTTATCCCGATATTCCCACAGGATCGATACTTAAACCGCAAGGTAATACTTCCTCTCTTGATTGTAGGATCCATCCAGAACTTGTTATTCACAGATTGATTGACATATGTAGATACAGTCTCAAATATTTTCTATTCTCTTTGACCACTTTTCTATTATTTTCCTTTTTACTCGATAAATACAGTTCTGGCATCGCCTGTCATTTCTTCTTGCAATTTACCTGTTTCATAATAAAGTTTCTTCTATTAGCCGTGGATCTAATCCGGTGTGGCGAGAACGAATTTCAATGCGACAACAAACGGTGCATTCGCAAGGACTTCCAATGTGACGGTGATAATGACTGCGGGGACTGGACCGATGAAGACACGTGTCCTATGCTACCGGGGAGCTGCAATGCTGGAGAATTTAGGTACGTTTACTGTTCCTTGCAAAACAATAGTAAACATGAAGTTAAGGTTTAGAGCAGGAGTCACCAAATGGCGGACCGCGGTCCGGATTCAAATCGCCGCGCCGCCGACCTATTCTATGCGGACCTTAAATAAACAGTAAAATTTATAATTAAAACATAATCTTAAAATGTTAAAATATTATAATTAATTCAATGGCATTAATAGCTTGCACCAACTTTATTTCAGCCTTAAGGTAACTTAGGTACTTTGTTATTTTTGTTTACAAAATATATTTTTTTGTCACATATATTCAAAAAGGGTTATTAGTTAGTTAGTTATTTATTTAATAGTTTATTCTTCGTAAACAGAGACTAAATTAGCTTTTTAATCCCTAGGGACTAAAAGTGATTTCAATTTGTAATGTGGATATTGTTAATAAAAGTTCCAATCACTAAAGAGATAATGTTCGTGATATTATATGAACAAGTAACAGGCTGGCAAGAGAGAGAGAAAGTGTGTATTTGATTAAACAGAAAATCTAAGATGGCTGCGAAAATTTACAATATTTTCGTCATGGATGTCGTTTTCATAGTTTTCGAGGGTGCTAAAGCCGATAGTGAGGTCAAAATGTAAATCCAAGATGGCGGCGGCGAAATATTTATAAAAAAATCGTTATGCCTGTCGTTTTCATAGTTTTCGAGGGTGCTAAAGCCGATAGTGAGGTCAAAATCCAAAATGGCAGCTGCAGAAATTTTCAAATGTTTGAGAGGTCATAATGTAAATCCAAGATGGCGTCTGCCAAAATTTTGTTTTTGTTTTTAATTATACATGAGAAGGAATTTCGTTCCTGACGGGAGTCGGACAGCACACGTTTTGTTTCTCATAGAGGGTGATAAAAAGTAGAGTGTTCACCTCGGGAGCAACACAATTATAAGTTCGAGTGACGTACTTGGAATCCCTCGCTGCGTTCAGGATTCAAAGAAACACTCTCGCCTTAAAAATAGTTGTTTGCTCCCTAGGCAAACAATCTACTATTTTATTACTTAATAAATAATTATGTTGTTGATCTTGGTTGCCAATCGTCTACCAAATGGACCGCTACAGTCTTAGTATTATTTTAAACATTGAAACTTAGTGGTGATACCTAGTTAGAGCATAAGTACTGCTTAGGACGTCTTGATGTCTGAGCCCGAGGAAATCTTTAGCCGTTTAGTAGTTTCAAGGGTGGTCATAAAAAGAACATGTGCTTTTGCAAATTGATTAAAAAAAGTGGATGCAGTCAGATTTCACTCTCATCGGAAATCTGCTGTCTTCTAAATATCATTAGATCTTTATTATTTAATGCATGAAACAAATACTTATTCATGTGTAAACCCTACAGAAAATTTTAAGTCAGTAATAATATCTTGTGAAACAGATGCAGCGATGGTAAATGCATTCCGGATCGCTGGCGGTGTGACACCGAAAGAGATTGCGCAGACAGCGGCGACGAACTCAACTGTGAACCCAACTCCATGCGCAACTGTACTGATGACGAGTTTACTTGTGCTGATAGAAGGTGCATTCTGGTAAGTATTTATTACCATGTCGACGACCTATGATATACGGGAAAGTGGGACACGATCCCTGATTTTAATCGTAGGGGTCGCAATATGACCCCTCTGGGAAATAATCCAACACCTAAAGGTTATGCCTCCATTAACCTTTAGGTTTTCGTTCATACTACTTGATCAACGAAGCAAGACGACCAAGCAAATTATTGTGAATATGCCTAGTGTAACGGCTAGGGCTGCGCAGGGTCGGCTGCGCAGGCCGTTAACTGATAGGTAGGTAGCTAGTTGATAGTAATTAAACAGCCGGATACGTTACTATATAATATATTTTAGGAGAACACTCGGCTAGGTCGTGGGTAAGGTCACCAACAGAGGCCTGAGCACTCGCACATATAGGTTAAGAAAGGTACCGTCCTTAGCAGCACGTGGCCAGACGTGAGGGGCCTGCTCAGCACAGGCTACTGCTGGGGAGTTTGTTGCGCTACTTCTTCTTCCCAGCTCGCCCTTGCTCAGCAATAGGCCGGACGGCCTCCGTAAGACCGCTGGTAGTGAGCGTCGGTAGCACGTGGCGGCCGCCTGCAGCACAGGCTCGCGGCGGCGGTAGGCCGCAGGTAGGTGAGGTCGACACCTCGGTAGCGTGCAGGACTGGGTAAGGGGTCCTGACCTCAGCCCATACGAAGAGCCCCTAGATTCGGGGCACATAGTATCAATTACAGGATTTTCTGTTAGAATAGCTTGTCGCAAATGAAAATCAGAGTACCCACATTTTCAGTGAAGTGATTAGGAACTTATTAATTGTGATATTTTAGCATCATTCGACTATAGTTACAGTTGTCACCGCTTACAATACTACACTAGTTTCTAACTGGTTTCTTTTGAATAGAAAACCTGGCTCTGCGATGCTGTCCGAGACTGCACGAACGGCGAAGACGAAATGAACTGCGAAGTACATTGCGAAGAGGATCAATACACATGCAAATCTCAAGACCACCTCATCAGCAATGCTTTCAGAAACTGTGTGAACAGGAAACACGTTTGTGACGGCATGAAGGATTGCCCTGAAGGGGATGACGAGGACAGATGCCCAGTCAAGAGGAGGTGCATTTTCGAAGACAAATGCGAACCTGAAATGTGTATTACTACGTACGAGGGACATCAGACTTGCACCTGCCCTCTGGGCTTCCTCTTGGACTTCAATAACCACACGTAAGTAACAAATAATAACACATTTAACATATTAATTATTGTGTGTATTTATGTTACCGATGTTACCCAAAATTTCTTGAATGGAACTTCAATTTTAATTTCATGTTTTCTTCTCAGGTGCCGCGACATCGATGAATGCATGTACGAACAAGACCCGGTTTGTTCTCAAACTTGTTCAAACACGGTTGGGAGTTTCAAGTGCGGCTGCATGACTGGATACATTCTAAGACCTGATGGACGATCTTGTAAGCCTACCGGAGAATCACCTACATTGCTGTTTTCAAACCGCGTTGGCATACGACAGGTAGGACTAGAAAGGATTCAAAATATTATGAAGTTATTGATTGCCACAAAATTATGTAAGAATAGAACAAAAACATTTTAACTAACGATCCATAAAATATCATGAAGTCTACAAAACAATATAATATTATCTTTTATACAGGTTTGGCTAACTGGAGACAACTACATGCCAGTTGTAAAAGGTCTGCACAATGCTGTCGCCTTGGATTATCACTATGAGAAACAGCTTGTTTTCTGGACTGAGAGCAATCTCAGGGTTATCAGAGTAGCACAAATAAATAACAACAATTTGACAGGTGAGTAAACAGAATTATATAATTTTTAGTCAACGGTTTTCTACTCTAAATAAGATAATGAAACTGGCTTGTTTTCTTAAATATAATAACATTGTACTACATTGCCTGTTTCCTTCATAGATGTTATAAGGTGGGGTCTAGAAACGCCAAGTGGAGTGGCAGTGGATTGGATACACGATCTATTGTTTTGGACGGATTCTGGTACTCGTCGCGTAGAAGTTACTACGCTGGAGGGCAATCAGAGAGCGGTCATAGCTGCCAACGATCTGGACAAACCTAGGGCTATAGCAGTGCATCCTGGAGATGCTTTGGTGTTTTGGACTGATTGGGGTAATAATAGGATTTAATATGAAAGTGTTAAGTTTTTAGAAGAGACATAATTCTGCTGTGGATTTAAATATTAATCTATGTAATAATGTTTAGGTCCTAATCCGAAGATAGAACGCGCAGATATGGATGGCAGTAGACGAAAGAGCATCATAGTGGATAAGATCTTCTGGCCTAACGGACTGACCATCGACTATACGGAATCCAAGATATATTGGGCGGATGCCAAACACCACGTCATTGAAAAGTCTTCCTTTGATGGAAGAGATCGGAAGAAGGTATTTATTTACAAGTTCTAATTAGAAACAACCGCAAAATTAGGTATTGTTGCAACAAGGTTCGACAGAAACTCATCTCTCTTGCTTTACGCTCATACAACATAACATTGTTCTTGTTTACCCAACAAATTGTCACTTTCACATAGGCATCTTGTTCTTTTCGTTTCGTACTGACTAACTTGGTGTCTGTTTTTATGCCGCCCATGGGCCTCAGACTTGGCTTCACATGCCGTCGAGAAATATCTCTCAGGCATGCCGGTTTCCTCTCGATGTTTCCCTTCACCGTTTTAGAACCAAGTGATAAAACATGAATGCGTGTCTTGGGTTCGAACTCGGCAGTCCGACAGTCACACCACTGGGATGTCACTGCTATATGCATCTGAAACCTCGCAAATAGTGAAGAAGTGGCTATTCTACCTCATACATGATCGTTCTAATTTGCATCCTCTCATTTCCTTATAACTTTCGTACTTTCGTCCAGGTAACCACCAAAGGCCTTCCTCACCCATTTGCGCTAACACTTTTCGAAGACGCCATCTACTGGACGGACTGGCACACCAAGAGCATTTCTACTGTCAACAAGAACACCGGCATGGGGATACAGACTGTCCACGCTGGGTTAAATGTTCCTATGGATATTCATAGGTGAGTAATAATAATATTGTGATGGATTGTAAAATGACTATGTTACTGTGATAAACTTATACTTTCTGGTGTAAACGACGGAAAGTTTTGTGAAATCTTTGAAATTCATCGGTTCCTATATACTATTTTTTCTTTTACAAAGGATCACAGAATTATACAGAAGGCGCAGTCCGCATTTTAGGTATGAAGCTACAATACGTGGTGGACTCGTCTTGTCGGGCCAATTCAGTGGACGTAACTTGTCAGAATATATAAGTTGAGTTACGCGATAGAAAGAGAGGCAACTTCGAATATAACTTTAGATTATTAGCGCTGTGTGACCTGAATTGCACTTTATTGTGTCGTAGCAAAAGTTGCTTTTTATTTAAATTATTTAGCGGAGTAAAACATCTATATTAATCTGTGACAGTGTGTAAATTTCAGGAACACTGTAAAGTTTTGATTAATTGGGATGTCTGAGATTTCTCTAGCGCACTTGATAATATTCATTCATCAGCACTTTACATAAAATTCTTGTCTTTCTACAGCTACCACCCACTGAGACAGATACAATCCTACAAGAACCGGTGTGGTACCAATAACGGAGGATGTTCTCACTTCTGTCTTCCGAACAGCAACGATCACTCGTGTCGGTGCCCTGTCGGATTTAACCTGAACTCTGATAGGTATGTAACATGTTTGAGTTGAATTTTTGATCTAAGCAGGCTTCCGTCTTTGAGGTTTTAGAACGAACAAAACCAATAAATAAATATTGGTTACCGCGCCATTTCCAAAATTAAACTTGAAACTTTTTTTTTTCAATGTAATCTTTTATTACACAGTCGGTCATGCGAACACACTCCAGAAAAGCTGCTCCTCTATGCTCGCAAGAAGGATATCAGATTGAAACAACTGAATCCTAGGAAACAAACTGATTCTTTAGACATGGTAAGTTAAAAGCCAATCCTAGGTGTTCGTTTAACTTTTTTCTTTTGATAGATCCTACAAGTTTAGCACAAAAATTGATAGCTTGATCAGCTCACTTATTATCATAGGAATTAATGTTGATCATTGCCAGGGCGTGGGTAATAAGACAAAACGTTTTCGACTGTTAGTGAGGCCGCGATAGATTCCTACCCTGTCATTAAATTATGTAGGGCATTGACACACATGGTATCGAACCATAAGCCAACCATAAGCCAACGCCACTCTCTTATGTGTTCCAACTTTCATACAGCTTTATGTACATAGTCAACACAGTGTGGTGGGACATCGACGCACAACCTGTTACCATAGATTCATTGTATATGATACTGGACAAGTTGACATTTTTCGTCGGTTATTTAACACGTTCAGCCGGGAGCCCTCCTGGAGGGTTGACCTAGTTGCATATGGGATGCCGAGAGCCCTCGCGGAGGGCTCATTTTAAATGTAGGTTTTTATCGTTTTTTTACAAACCGTGAATATTAAATCTATACTATAGTAAGAACTACGTATAGCGACTAGACCCCCTGAAAATACAATTATACTGCGTTTTTCAGTAGTAACACGGTTTTAAATCTTTTTTTTTTGTCTCGGGGTGGAAAATCCTCATGGATGTCCTCCACCTTGGGGCGGGCGGACGGGTCTGTCAGACTCTCAGATCTCACTACCGTAACCTAACCTAGCCGTTGACCGTCCGCGATGGTTAACTTTAGCGCAAACGTAATACCGGTATCCGGGCGGGGTGCCGGCATTACACTAAAGTTAACAGGGTTCACTTCCAATATGTATTGCGGCATGGCATGTGGGTGGAGTCGAAAGTGTTAAAAAGAATCTGTTGTTTAAAAGAAAGAAAAATGCGTTTATTAGCATTACAAAAAATACACCTTAAACTATAAAACAAATTATTATAATGCCAAAAGGGCATAATAATAATTTGTCTGACATTTTGTTCAGCATAATATCGGATACAAAGTGTACCACCAGACGCTGATTTTCAGCAAAAGGTTTCGTACAAAAGGGCAACCTACGCGGTCAAACAAACTGTATGGGACAGCAAGTTTTTTTTTTTACCGACGAAATATTTCAACGCAGGCGGGTCCAGAATCATGGATTGAATCTATTAAAATTAAAAAAAATCATTTAGTTCAGGTCATTGACCCATATTAAATACAAAACATAAAATTTAAATACAAAACTTCGGTCACATTTTACTGCCAACCGATTGGTTAATAAAGAAATACTAAATCTAAATCTATGGTAACTGTTTGCGCATCGATGTCCCCCTGCCACCCTGTATAATATGCTACATACTTATACTATGAAGTATTCTATAGGTGCTAATTTGTTCTGGTGATATTCAGGTGATACCAGTAGAGACGATAAAGTCAGCCGTGGCTTTGGACTGGGATCACAACACCAACTCCATATTCTGGACAGATGTCGACAAGGACACCATCAACCATGCCTACTTGAATGGATCACAGCAACGCGTTATCGTGGGAACGAATTTGAGTATGTATTTTTTTTAATAGATTAGTCTTCTTCTTCTTTTCGTGTGGTTAGTAAACTAACCTGGTGTCAGAGTTTTAAAGCCGCCCACGGGCCTCTGACTTGGCTTCACATGCCGTCGAGAAATATCTCTCAGGCATGCCGGTTTCCTCACGATGTTTTCCTTCACCGTTTTTTGAGCAAGTGATAATTATATAATACGCACATGAATTCGAAAAGTCAGAGGTGCGTGCCTTGGGTTCGAACTCGAGACCTACGACTTGTCAGTCTGACGGTCACACCACTAGGCTATCACTGCTTATAATAGATTACTAATAGAATAAAAAAAAGCTAAACGAATGTTGGAATAACGCAAGATATTTTATTTTTATTAAATAAGTATTATTAATGCTATACACATTGATAAGTTATATTACAATAAAACATTCCCTTTCAGTTTGGCCCGCTGGTTTAGCATACGATTGGTTGACTAACAAACTGTACTGGACTGACGCTGGTACCAACAGGATTGAAGTGGCTAACGTAGACGGAAGCATGAGAACCTTGCTAGCGTGGGACAATGTCGACAAGCCAAGGGACATCGTCGTGGATCCTAAAGGTTAGCAAAACGATAGAATAATGTGTAACACCAAAAAGGGAAAGGAAAATTCAACAGCTGGAATTCTATTCACTTCCTGAAACCCGAAATAATAAACATAAACAATCTTGTTTTTTTTACACAGAATAGGGATGATGACTAAAAAAATGTTTATTGTCCGACATGAAGACTATGAAAAAAAATAACGTACACGTATTTTTTATTTTTTTACGTTATCAAAAGATTACGGCGATACATTGAGTTATAATGTGCCATGACGTCACTTGTATGTAGATTTTATACATACTTGTGACGTATCAACCCCCACTCGCCAACTTTAATGCGTTGTATCTAAGTCATTTTTTATTAATATGATAAAGCAAAAAATACGTGTCTAATATTTTTTTATTATCTGACTGACTGACTAATTTTTTTTTAATTTTTTGGCCCAGGCGTCATCCTACTGTTTAGCAATGGATGCATCTAGTTTGGTATTCAATAGAATTAAAAAACGATTGAAAATAATTTTAAAGTTACCCATCTATTTCGTAGGTGGCGTCATGTACTGGTCAGATTGGGGTACCTCCCCATGCATTGAACGCGCGGACATGGACGGCGGGAACCGACGTCGACTTATATTTGGCAACATGACCTGGCCCAACGGACTGGCACTGGACCTCAAGAACAGTCGCATCTACTGGACTGATGGAGGGAACCAGACCATTGAATATGCCAACTTAGATGGTACGGGAAGGACTATATTGATAGGTAAGACTGAAAATTTATAAAACGCCGATAAAGTTTTGAAATATTTATAAGACTACAAGTACGCTCGACGTTTCAAGACTAGTCAATCTGCCTAGCCTTTTCCCAACTATATTGGGGTCGGCTTCCAGTCTAACCGGATGCAGCTGAATACCAGTATTTTACATGGAGCGACTGCCTATCTGACCTCCACAACCCAGTAACTGGGTAATACGATACCCCTTGGTAAGACTGGTTGTCAGACTTTCGGGCTTCTGACGACCCGTAACGACTGTCAAAGATCCACGAATGACAACCCGGACCAACGGCTTAACGTGCTTTCCGAGGCACGGAGAAGTCTCGGTATGTAAAGATGGTCACCCATCTACAGACCAACCCCGGCAAATGTAGCTTAACCTGACGGATCGACCCGTGCGGCAGTTACTTACTACTTAGCCACGAGCTCCTCCGACGTTTCAAGACTAGTAAAACTATTTTATATTCTAATATTTATTCAAAACTCTTCAAATATTTTCTTTAGGCCAGCACCTCCCCCATCCATTCGGACTGGACCTATTCGGCGAGGAAGTATTCTGGACGGATTGGGACACTCAGTCCATCCAGGCAGCCAACAAGTATACCGGCAAGAATAGACGCACCCTCGGCGCTGGCGTTGCCGGACTTATGGACGTGAGGGTTTTCCACAAAGAACGAGTGTTTGGAGTCAACCGGTAAGGACATCAACGTTTGAAATACACTGATCAAAAATAATATTGATCCTTCTCGAAAATATTAAGAAATGCCTAAAGGTACCATTCCGTACACGACCGCAGGAGGCAACTGCAGGCGACGTGTCGCCGCGACACGACTGGTTTCTATGAATTTCTATGAAATACCTTCCTTGGCAGCTACGGGCGAACGACAGGCGACACGGGTAGCCCGACCGCAGACCAGCCAACGCTTGAGCGATAACACGTTTTCCTACCTTCTGTCTACCGACTGGACAGGCTGCTGCCTGCGGTCGGGTTCGGAATCATGACTGCAGCGATATGACGCCGCGACACGTCGCCTGAAGTTGCCGCCTGCGGTCGTGTACGGAATGGTACCTAAAAGCTATGAGACGTGGCCACCTACTAGACCCAAGTAATTTGACAAGACGTATATATACCATCGAAACGAAAGAATGAGACGAAGGGTTTAATTATTTTTTTGTAATGTTGGGCTAGGTCCATTTATCAAAACAATATATCTATCTGCAAATAGTTTAGGCATTAAGATTTTTATGTGCACAAATGGCCTCACTTGAACGAATCATACAATTATCGTAAACAGATGCGGCAAGAATAACGGTGGATGCTCACATCTGTGCTTATTGAAGCCTATGGGGAAATCGTGTGCTTGTCCTATTGGAATCAAGATCGGCGTAAGTACCTACTAATATATCACTTCTTGCCATGCATGAGCCTAAAATCTTTATGCCTCGTAGACTAATAGACTTAAAAGGACACAGTTTGATACATATTTTAGACATACACAATACGAGAAAAATCTAAATATGATTTCCTATACATACAGCAGTTTATTGATGTTTTATACATATATCTTTCGTTTTTTTTTTAGTACTGTTCTTGATATTTTTGGTTGGTATATTGGCGTGTGTTAGCTGACATAAGGCTATTAATTTATAATTTAAATTATGTTTTGTGTTGCTTAATGTAAATTATTTTGCATACATTTATATAGAATCATTTTTTTCTAACTGAACAGACAGCTGTGCTGCTGGGCAGTTTGTTGCGCCACTTATCCGCAGCTAAAGCACTAGGAAGTGGTGAAGGGTGGGCGTTTTGGGGGACTGTCTTATTTAACTTTGTTCGAAAAGTGCTGATTCTCAGTCCAGTTTGAATAAATGACTTGAATTTTGAATTTGAATTCACTCACTTAAGTATTTTAAATTATCATTTTTGTTTGTCATTCACAGAAGGACGGCAAAACATGCGCCAGCGGTCCTGTGAATTACTTGATATTCGCACACCGCGTGGATATTCGGGTAGTTTCTCTAGACGTGCCCTATCTCATAGATGTGCCACTACCGCTGCCCATACTCAAGAGTGCTTTCGGAGTTGATGTAGATCATAAAACCAGTAAGTTTTCAACAATTGTATCCGAATGGCACTTTGTGATTGATTATCGAGACCCTATATCTAATCAATTGCAACAGAACTAAAGATTTAATTAAGAGATCTGAATTATATGAAGTCTTTCTAACTGTTGAACTATTGCAAACTACCTATAAAGTCCAGTCAAATAAGCGTTTCACCTCGGAATGACAGATAATAAGCTGAAAACTCGTATAAATCTTCATTTTGGCGTTCTTAACGTTGTCTCAAAAGTCTAATAAAATCTCGTGTCTGCGTCGTGAGTTATTCAAGGTCAAATGTCGAGCATTGAGATAGAGAGCGGAGAGCGCGCAGCGATCAGCCATACATACTGTAATACGGTGTTTTACTCTTTATGAGAAAAAATCTAAAAATATATTGTATCATAACACCATTAGATAGTAGTCGCCATGTTATTACGTCATAAGGCTATGTAAACTTAGAAAGTGTTAACTGTCAACTATCAGCGTACCTTTAATCTATAAAGGCTTTTTATTATTTTCGTAACCAACGTAATTTTTATTTAAGTAATACCATGGAGGACGGTTTTGTAAAAGGAGACAACACAAAAAAATATCACTGCATTTGTTTACATAGCCAACTGACGTCATGACTACAGAGCAATATGGCGTCCACTGCGTCCAGCGTTTTCGTCAAATTACGCGCGAAATTTTAAAATGCAAAATTTAAATGCATTTTTATGGCACTTAACGATTGAATAAAAACATTGAGAATTTTTTGTGGTTCGTTAGCACTATAGAATCTATTTTTTTTAAATGGGTGTAATACCCTATTCAAGGTCACCTGTGAAACTCAGCGAATAATACCTTGTATAAAGTTATTAAATCATTAAAATATCAGTGAATAAGTTGTATTATATACAAACGCCAAAATGATGGTGTATACCAGCTTATTATCCCTCGTTCCGTGGTCTACCCTCTTTTTACGCAAATTTGACTTTGAATGCCTAAAAGAAAAATCGTCTTACTTATACCGACACACATTTTAGGTCTTATCTACTGGACGGATACTGGTGAACGGAAGATTCAACGAGCTAACAGGGGCGGCACGGAAATCGAGACTATCATCGGAAAAGGTTTACATACGGTTGACGGAATTGTCATTGACTCTACTGGTCGTAAGGTTTGTTGATCTATTTCTTTTTTTTTCGAGTTATGTTGGCCTGAATTTTCGAAGGGCCGTTTTTCAGAGGGTAAATTTTCAACATACAGAATTCTTTGTATGGTTCTGTTGGTAAATTATCATGATCATCATAAGAGGAGTTTGTTTGCAGATTTATTGGACAGACGGCGGAAGGAATAGTGTTGAAGTAGCTGAACTTGATGGCACTAACAGAAAAGTTCTTGTATGGACCGGCTTAGGTAAGCAAACAGATAATATTCAAATGATTTACATACAACATGTCCCGGAATTAACACACACCACCAAACACCCCAATTAGAATATTATGTTTTATTCATAATACATGCATTGAATTTTTCTATCTAATATCTATACATATTATAAATTAAAGTCGCTTTTCGTGTTTGTCTGTATGACCACGTTGTTCTTATAAACGCGTTGTTCTTGTAGTTTTAATTATTTTTAGGATTATAAATGACCTACATTAAAAATAACAGAATTCGATTCAGTAAACGATTCTGAACAAACTACTTTCATAACGTGCATTAATTCAGACGTTGTATATTTAACCACATAATTTGCTAAAATTGACGATTTATTTAATTGAATAATTTTGTTCAGGATATCGTAAACAAAATGTTTGCTTGCAGATTCGCCTCGCGCCATTGCACTGCACTATGAATATGGATACATGTTCTGGTCGGATTGGGGAACATCTGCCAAGATCGAAAGAGCCGATATGGACGGAAAAAACAGGTTCATACATAATACACATCATCTGCTAATGAAAAGCAATACGGCTTGTCAAGAATGTAGCATTACTAATTCAATGTTTATTTTTCAGGCGTGTCATCATTGAGAACAACATCAAGTGGCCAAACGGTCTTGCTATCGACAAAATCGAAGGTCGTCTCTACTGGAACGATGCTAAAGTCCTCTCTATCGAAAGTTCCGACTTCAACGGCCACGATCGTAGAACTATCCTCAGTAATGTTCCATATCCTTACGGCATTGTTATTGTGGGTCAACACATTTACTGGACTGATTGGAGGACTCAGGCCTTGCACAGGGCTGACAAGGTCAATGGCAAGAATTCTATCATTATCAGGAAGAACTTGCAAGGACTTATGGACATCCGCGCTGTCCAGGTATGTAGACTGAACAATCTGGAGTTATGTGGTAGCATTTTGGATTAAGCCCAGTATTCTCAGGAAGAGTCAATTTAACATGTTCGTTTTTTTTTTTCCAGGGCGAACGAGAGCTAGAAAACGCTTGTGGCACTGACAACGGTGGATGCTCTCACTTGTGCCTTCGATCACCTCAAGGCTACTCGTGTGCCTGTCCCACTGGCTTAATCTTCAACGCCAGCGATCCGAACCCCAAATCCTGCAGGAAATACCCTGAAAGCTTCCTGTTTTTCGCTACAAAGACCAGCATTGCTCTCATCTCGTTTGATACTCCAGAACAATGGGACGTTGCCTTCCCCATCAAGGTTCAAAATGCCGTGGCTGTGGACTTCCATTGGGAACGCAAGCTATTGTTCTATACTGATGTCGATTTGGATGTTATCAGGTATGAAGGGACTTTGAATTCAAGAACATTTAGCTTCAGAACATAAGATTATTCTACATTCGAAAGAATCTAGAAAAAGCTTTGAACTTCTACGGTACAGAAATTAAAGAGATGTATTAATTACAGGTCGATCAATATGATGAACATGAGTGATACGAAGGACGTCATCAAAGGGAACATGGGCATCCCTAACGGTTTGGGAGTCGATTGGATCGCGAACAACATTTACTGGACTGATAACGAATACAAGGTACATAATAACAATGAAGACATAACATCACGCTTTGTTTCCGCGAAGCGTTAGGCAGAGATGTAACTGTAGTACACATACATTTCGCCAATTATGTTTTAAGTCCCATGTAATAGAGGCAAGCCTATTGCCATCAACCGGGCTCAAATCCGAACTCCGGGCTGCTACTGAGAAATTCCTGTAGGTAAAACCCAATAATACTTTGCCCGACCTGTGGAAACGAACCCAGAATGAAGACTTAACACTTTAAATTATGATTCAAATAAGCAGCTACTTTAACATTATTGTAATATTTGATTATAGGTCATAGAAGTTGCACGTTTGGATGGATCTTCTAGGAAAACTTTGCTCAGCAATCTAAGTGAACCCAGGGCACTAGCATTGTTTCCAGCTAAAGGGTATGTAGTAATAAAATAAAATAAATAAACCATAAACTTACTGAACTTGATTCCTTTTTCAAAACACGAGCAATTCATTCTCATTTTTCTTGTTTTAGGTACCTTTACTGGAGCGACTGGGGTCAAACTCCATGCATCGAGCGAGCGTTCCTAGACGGCAGTCAACGGCAAGTTATCGTGATCCAAGATGTCGGCTTTCCAAACGGAATAACGATCGACTACAAAGACAGGAGGCTGTACTGGACCGATGCTTTGAGGCATCGGATCGATACTTCCGACTTGAATGGGCAACATCGAGTGCAGCTCATCCCAGAGGCTAAAAATCCTTTCGGAATGACACAGGTACACTCTCCCTTTTACCCACAATACAACTCTCCCTTTTACCTACAATACACAACCGAGTTGCGTCACCAAAAGATTTCCACTTTTAAAAAGTAGGCAAGGGTTTTCTATGAAAACCAAAACCACCCATACTATTATTTTACCCTTCCATTCTCAGATCATCATCAAAATACCTCAAACTGGAATAACACAGGTAGGTAGTATAAATCACTACTTCGTCCCGGTCGAGATAGGGTAGTTTACTGCTGGTATTTTTCCGTATCTAAAGTACAATGTTTTTTCCAGTTCAACGATTACATCTACTGGACAGATTGGTACAAGAAGGCAGTAATGAGGGCCGATAAGAAAACTGGCAAGAATGTGACAGCATTGAGGACTGATTTGGAGATGACCATGGAGATAAAAGCCGTGTCGTCTGAAAAGCAGCACGGTTGGAACCCTTGCAAGGAAGATAATGGCGGATGTTCTCATCTCTGCTTCTTCAGGGAACATGACTACATATGCGCCTGCCCGGATAACCCTGATCTGATCCCTTGTTCGACTGGTAAGCATTGTGGTTGTTAGTTTCTTGCCGGAATTCGGCAATCGATTCGGAAAATGCCAGGATATGAGACACTCAAGATTTTAGCGAAACTGAAATTTTAATATTATTTATTTCTTCTAGTGCCCAAGATTCGCATAGACAATAAAATGCCGGCGCACTACCCTTCGTTCTACGACTACACGGACATACAGGAGGACAGCGGGCAGCCGCCGCCGCCTCCCGCCGAGCCGGACACCAGCACCGGGGCCATCATCATTATGATCGCGATCATGTGCTTCATCATCCTCGGGATTGTCGTCATTGCATTCGTTTGCGGTAAGTTGAGAAGTGAAGCTAAAATATTTAGTCTTTCCTACAGGAAACCAGCTCAGCAGTTCGAATATCATAGATTCATAAAGGCTTATTTCGAAGTACGAAATGACCGGTGTTGAAGTCACCGAAAAAATTACCAATTGAACAAATTCAGAATCTTGTCTACTTACTACTTTCCGTCCTTTGGATTTGGACATCAAGGCGTTGCCCCTCCCTGTCCCGTGTTCACATTTGATTACTATACTAGATATTGTGTATGCTGGTGCACACAGTGAACCTGTTAACACCATAATTATCCTCATCATAATTGTCTTGCCCTTATTCCAATGTATTTGTGATCGGCGCAACGTGTCTGTATCTATCATATTGGGTCCCCACCTATGAAATAGGCGTTTTTTCCTCACAAATAGAGAACCTCGTCACTTCTATGATTTAAAATATTCATCAATAGGGTATTACACCCATTTTTGAAAAGTGCCTCAATTAGATTCTATAGTGCTAATGAACCACAAAAAAAAATCACAATTTTTTTATTCAATCGTGCCATAAAAATGCATTTAAATTTAGCATCTTCAAATTTCGCGCGTAATTTGACGAAAACGCTGGACGCAGTGGACGCCATATTGCTCTGTGGTCATGACATCAGTTGGCTGTGTAAACAAATGCAGTGATATTTTTTAAGTTATAAATTTGTGTTGTCCCCTTTTACAAAACCGTCCTCCATGGTATTATTTCAATAAAAATTACGTTGGTTACGAAAATAATAAAATGCCTTTATAGATTAAAGGTACGCTAATAGTTGACAGTTAACACTTTCTAAGTTTACATAGCCGTATGACGTAATAACATGGACACAATTAAATGGAAACAGATTAAAAAAGCTGAAACCTTTGAATTGAATTTTAAAATTTAGTTAGCTATTTTATGAACTAAAACTAACGTTTTCCGACTGCTTTTTGCCTAAGCTATCTCAATAATATATTTTTAGATTTTTTGTCATATAGAGTAAAACACCCTATTGCTTGATATTATATCGAATAATGACCATCATAGACAACTACCAAGTTTGTTGTTTTAATACATAACCAAAACTTATTTTTGTCGCTTAATCTAACTGGCATACGTTATCTTAGTTTATAAACATTAATGCATAAAAGTTTTAAAACATTAGTGTTCATGGTTGTTAAATAAATTAAGAAAATGTTAGTATGAAAAATGCAACTTCTTTAAAATTCTCCATACAAAACGCTGATTTCATAGGTGGGGACCTAATACTTCTCTATCTAGTGTTTACACCATACGTACGTAAAGAAGAAGAAACAAAAATAAGTCCTTTTTCCAGTGAAAATGAGTCGAGATCGCGAAGGTGACCTGAAGGAGAACTACCGCGACTCGGGCGGACACATATCGTTCCACAACCCCAACTACAGCTGCAACACCGGCGCAAGTGGCGGGAGCGCCGAGCCCATCGAACGCCGCACGAACAGGTTCCAGGGCATCTTCAAATACGACAAGAATCAGGTAAGCAAAAGACACAGCCTCGTTAGCCCCAGTTTTTTTTTGGTCTTGAGTTGAAACACATAAATTATACTAACCAAAACCAATTTGTGTTTCCAAGTCTCGATTGCTGTCATCGTTTCTGTCGCTTTTTGCTCTGCAAGTTTTCCAGGTTTTAAGACTAATTTATACGGAGCTATATAATTACTTGTGGCATATCATAACTTGAAGCGACAGTGAAAAGTTGCGCCGTCGAAATAGTGTTTATACGATGCAAATCATTTGTTGCTTCAATAGGGATGATGCCTGGGTCAAAAAAAAGCAATTCTATTTAGTCAGTCAGACAATACAAAAATATTAGACTCGTATTTTTTACTTAATCAAATTAATAACAAAATACCCTAGATCAAACGAATAAAAGTTGGGGAGTGGGGGTTGCTACGTCACAAGTAAGTATAAAATCTACATACTCGTGACGTCATGGCACATTTTAACTCAGTGTATCGCCGTAATCTTTGATAACGTAAAAAAAGAAAAAAATACGTGTACAATATTTTTTCATAATCTAAAAAATTTTGTCGTCATCCCTATTGTATTGTAAGCCTCAGGCAAGAAAACTAGCATCGTGTAAATGGTGCTTATGAGAAGAGATGTTAATAAAGGCGTGTTCCAGGAGCGCGTGACCAACGTGTACATCCCGGAGGGCACGACCCTGCTGCCGCCGCCCCCGCCGCGCCCCGCCACGCACGACGACTTCGAGCCCGTCACGCTGCACTCGTACGCTTAGGTCGAACCTGGCGCGACTACAATACTAGCGGACACGACTAACTAATAAAGATGATATCATCTGCGATTGTTCAACATTTCACGGAGCCGCGGTACTAACACCGGCTATTACGACTATTACTAGAATGCTACTTAGCAGTCATCTTCTAATTGTGCGCTCCGGATGTACGATGTCGACGCGATTTTCGAAGAGCAAGCTTAGAAAATAACTCTACGAGACATTCTATATTGTCACCCTAAATTACAGTAGCGTATACCCGCGTGACTCCGTTTCTAAGTAAGTACGAAATTAGACATTTATAACGTAAGTTGCGTCAATATCTACATACCATCAATTTGTGCCATCGGGTTCGTCGATTGGATTACGCTGTTGGATGAAATTAACTCCACATGCGACAATCCTACGCTGTAAATACTGTGGCTGCCGGCATTAGAGTGCTAGAACTGTGACCATCTGATGCCAAATTGATGGTATCGCGACTTGTTGCTTCATGTGCTTATTAATCAAAATAAATTGTAGAAAATACAAAGAATGCCCCAAATACTGAGATTGTTGTACCACTAAACTCATAATAATATGGTGGATAAACAAATACCACAAACGATTTATACAAATCTAATATTATGACATTACTGATATATGCGACAACATTAGGTTAGGAACATGATCTTTGCAAATCAAGCACTATTTAAGCCATTAAAAAAATCAATATTTTGATTTTTCATTCATGATCCACATAATATATATTTGTCAATTTACAGCTTATTATAAATCGAACTCAACTAGGTAACATAAGATCACTAAGTAGGACGACTACTACATTGGAAGCTGAGCTATTTTTAATGATTATGATTATAATTACGTATCTATAACTAGATTAGATTATAGGTACTAGATGGTACACACCTGTACCCATGTCATCTACATCGCGGACGCTCGAATTATCAATCCGTCAGATCAGTCTGAGTCTCAGATGATTCTTGAATGTGTTAAAATAGAAAGTTATGCATACTACAATATTTATATGAAATATGATTATTGTTATAGTTGATAGGGATAGGCAAATGTTTAGATGCATAGCAAGTCTGGACGATTTCATTTAACGTGTAAATATATGTATGTATTTGTAATAAATTTAAAGGGAAATTCCCTATGTAGTGTATCGCTGGACACCACCCAAAGGGTGCATGTAAAGTGACAGAACTGCGATAGCATGCTGCCGGCTCGCGCCGCCCGCGGCAGTGCTCGCCTGCACACAACGCGAGTAGGATCTAATCTCAGCATGATATCGAAGTGCAAGAGGAAAGATAATAATTTCATTAATATTTATTATTTTTGTACAAGTCAACTGTCGGTCGTTTCCTGCGGCTCACGGGGAAGATCGATACTGACTTTTATACTATAGAACAAAGTTATATCTAGTTACATCGTAAGATTACATGTACCGAGGTTTGGGATCATGTGCATGACCGTGTTGCTTATAAACGGTGTCCACTTTATCAATTTATTATTTTTAATGTAATTTAAGGCCCATCAAAGTACACGTTTATAAGTAATATGACACGACCGAAAGTTTCCAAGTGCTGTAAAATGGTATCCCAACCTCGTTTAACTTGGGAAAGTATAGTAACCATTATGTAAAATAAATACGTAGTATTTGACACAGCACACCTATAGGTACCTACTATCAAAGAAGGAAATTCTAATAATATTTATAAATCCAGTTTTTATCACTTTCGAATACAATCCGATTTTAGAGTAAACTCACCAGGTTTATAATGGTGACAATAAAATATCAGTGTAAATAGTTAGGTTTAATTGCCAATTGTGTTGACCGACCCAAATGATATTGTAAATAATAGTTTATTTATACTTTGTACGATATATAAAATGAAGCTGATTTTATGTTGAATGAACGCCGGCTGACGGGCGGGCTCGCCTCCTACATGTTACATGTTCGTCTCATATCAGAGAAATTCATTTAGTACCTAATTAGAATTAATTATTGATTAAATGCTTTTAATTTACTCTCTGATCATCTAACATCGATAATCTTGAAAGGCACTCTATTTTTAACTACTTATATTTTATTTCGTTACTTAACTGGCAGAAAGAAAAAATAGACTCAATAACTGGAAAGTATTAAAGTCTCACAGGGTGTTTTAATCTAAGGTAGAATTAGGGCAGACGTCAGCGGACACAGATCCGGTGAAAACAAATTTCAAATCTTTATATTGTTCTATAATTCATTCTTTGGTTTATTTATTACGTTTAAAACACCAAAACGGACGAACCTACTCATGCAAAACAATTTACGGCGGTTCTTATACACAGTTTTTGTGGTAATTGAAAATTAAGGTATGGTATAACGAAAGTTCCTTTTCTGAAATGTAACTACAGTCGAATGCAGTTAATTATAAATACTTTTAGTAACAAGGATGTATGTATATTCGATTTTATATAGAATCTTTATATAATTATTTATTTAGTATACGTCATTATGTGTTGTTATAAAATGTCCAAGACTAATCACACAATAATAAAATATAGTATGTTTAATATTTCTTATGGGTACTAACTACATATATGAAGAAGTTATCTTGAAAACAATCCGGCCTGTTCCAAGTTACTAGATTACCACAGCATACAATGTGTACTACAATTAAACTCTATTTGTGACTCTTACAATCCTCTTTTTCGTCGGTTGGTTTTTTACTATTTTATAAATTCTCAAATATGTCTAGATGGAGACGATAAATATCCATTCCAATTCTTGAACGAATTAAAGAGGCTTGAAAGAATTATTTCAGATTCTTCATACCTAATGTTCATAATAGTTTTAAGATATATTTTATGTACATTGTTTTGTTACATAGCTTGTAAGGGATGGGAAACTAATATAGTGAGTGCTGTGATACCGGATGCTTTGAAAGTTGTAGTGTGGGTAATTATCAGCGATGGGTATTATATTGTATACATATATAATTATTATAGATTATTTTACGTTACGATATCCTGTCGTTTACTTTAATGTCATTGTAATATAATACGGGCAACAAGACACCAATAAAATCCAACTGGAAGAGAAACTTCTGGCCATGATAATACTATAATTTTATCGTGTATTATAAAATTAATAAATAGTGCTGTATGTGCCAAAATTTCAGTATTTTATCAGACACGATTGGTTCGGGAATAATTATAATTAAATTAATAGTTAATTAACTAAACAGCTTTTACACCTTTGAAGCCTCCTTTTATAGAGGTGTTAAAACTGTTGTCAAGTTTATTATTGTACTGACTTAAAGAATAGAAATTATCCCAATAATATTCGTGTTTCATTTAACTAAACCCGTGCAATACTTGACGTGCTTGCGTGACGCTGAAACTCAAGTAAACACATATCATGAGACAATAAACGTGTTTAATAAATGAATAAATAAAAATACAGAATATAAAATACATGTACTAGTTTATTTCATTTTAACAGTAAGTACAGTTACATACATACTCGTCGTTACACTTAGTCAACAACAGGAAATATAACACTTAATAGATATACAATAGGTTCACAGGATACGCGAGAAACTTGTTTCTCTGACGTCACCACAGGTAAGGGGTAGGTCACAAAAGGTGACAAGCTAGCAACATTATGGCATTAGCAATACAATGACGACTTTTGGGAAGTGACCTCAGAAATACAAAATTCTCCACATAAAAAGGTATTAAAAATAGTCAGTTTTACATAATCCTTACATGAAGTAGGTAGGTATATAATTTCCCGAAAAAAATATTAGAAAATTACAGTTTTCAAGTTGTTTTATTTGCTGGCAAACCAAAGAAGCAGTTTACGAAAACGACTAAGATTTACGTCATCGTAATATTTAATCCATCTAATCCTCTTCCATCCTAAAAATATTTTTTGGTAACGTATTCGATACATTAATTTTAATTTTGTGCTGAAGTATATTTACAAATTAATAAGATCTACCCCTCTCATTTATAAATAAATTCATAATATTATTATTATTATAAATATTTTTGTCATTCGATATAATCTTATAATTTTTGAATACTTTCATGGTCACAATTTATTAAGCTAGTCAAAGTTTAAAACATAAGTAAAAGGCAAGAATTTTTAATTCTATCTTTTTATATTTTAGTGCATTATTTTTCTCACACCTATTGCCCATCCTAAAAAAATATAATTTAAGTAGTTATGCAATAATTAAGACCAACCCCTTTGAATAAAAAACGACTACTCTTTTAGAAAAACGTATATTAAAAGGTGCGTTCGTAACGAATGCTTGGTGCAATGCGTTTCACAGAAGAAGGCAAGCACTAAACCATTTTTAACGGTACAATATCTACTCTATTAAGTTTAAATCTATCTACACATCTCAACTGGATTGTATTATAATTAGCATATAAATGAAAATATAAAAGTAGGACTAGAAGGGTGGGAGGCAATGCAGGCATTTTAAATCTTTGATCGAAATAGGTAATGATGATGAAGCAATGTCATAAATACCATTACGGGACGTCCATTAATTGTGTGAGGCGTTTAGGGGGGTCGAGCCGAATCTCACGGGGGCAGAGAGGGTCAAGACTGTTCAGTGTATCAGGTCAGTGTATTCTCTTCTTTGAGCGAACAGATCAATGGTCTGACCAGAATTTCAAAGCAAGCATAATCATAATTATTAAAGCAACAGATTTTTTAACATGTCAACAATCGGTTTCTGTCAAACTCAATTGTTGAGATTTGGGTGATCGAAATCAAATAACAAAATTAATATCTCACTGGACATGAGTTTCAGTCTGTTAGCTAATTTGATCTACCAACCCGCACTGGGCCCACGTGGTGGTTTGCGGCCCACTCCCTCCTACAGAGTGAAGGCCTGATTCCCAGCAGTGGTAGCATTAGGCTGATTATGCTATCAAATTTTTGAGTAAATTACTGTTTCAAAAAATAAGTCTTCGACCGTGGCATTGATGTATTAAAAGGAGGAAGATATGTTACGCGCTAACATCGCAATCAGTAAACTGGGGCTCGGCGCACGACTACATGCACCGAAACTCACACATCTGTGATCAGTGTCATCTCACAGTCGCAAAGCTACAGTTACCGATAGACGAGGATAGAGATAGGAGACGGCGCTGACGTGCGAGCGAAATCGTGTTAGCACCTCGCGCATTGTGTGCGTGTCGTGTCTTTCACGCATGTTTTTAATATCTATCTCGCTCTCACAAATATGGCGAAGCAAACGTCAAAATATTATTGTAATTTTCAACAAATTAACATTTTTGGCTGTACTTACGAGTGGTAGTTAATCCCATGTGTCTTATTTTTCTTTCTTGCATTATTAAAGCACTGTTTAGCTGCACAAGAAGTCATTTTGATGCGTATTTATTACAAAAAAACTGAAATTATTGAGCTGTGTGATCTACGAGGTTCCGTGCGCGACTGAGTGCCAACTATGGGCAATCCCGTAGCTGAGTAGGACCAAGCGCTTTGACTAAGTCCCGTATCTACCTCTTTTAATACATCAATGGACCGTGGAATGTTTTTGGTAGACTTACTTCTTTACTAATAAATGTATTATATCAGGTGAATAGTTACACACCGTTTTCTCTCTTTCAGTCGTCAGTAATTTGACATTCAAAAGAAGAAGACAAAGCGTTGTGTGACTACACAGATTCTATACAACGTTTATTAGTAAGGAGGGTAGTAGAAGAATTTAAATGGGGAAACGACTATTTGATAGTCCGTCCAAGACTGGATCTTTTTCATGATGACTAAACATAAGTTCCGTATTGTAGTGGTTTGTGTGGGCTATACGGTATAACATTATCGTCAACGATAGGGCAATGTATTGTATTATATAGTTTTTTTTTTTTCTAACTGAACAGACAGCTGTGCTGCTGGAGAGTTTGTTGCGCCATTTCTTCTTCCCAGCAAAAGCACTAGGAAGTGGTGAAGGGTGGGCGTTTTGGGGGACTGTCTTATGTAATTTTGACGTTCGAAAAGTGCTGATTCTCAGCCTAGTTTGAATAAATGACTTTTGAATTTTTGAATTTTGAATGTAGACAGGAAAACCAATGAGGCAACCCTAGTGTTTCACGCGATTTGGAATGCAAAGTCTATGGAATTGTTACAGATGCCAAAATAACTTGAAGAGTGGTCATAATCTTTTCAAGTAAGAAATACTATGGCAGTTAAAATATGGATAAAATGACGAGATTGTGCAACTATTAACATAAATAGATTCTGTTTAATGTCATGGTTCTAAGTTTTGTCGTATTTTTTTTGTTCATTAATAGCACAAATATCAGAGTTCTCTAGATTCAGCGACCAACATTCAGGTACATACAATTCTTATAAAGTTAACAGATTTGGAACATAGTCGATATTTATAGTTCGATGCATGAACTTATAATAACGCGTCAGACATGCATACTTTGGCACAACACTAATAAACAACGTAACATTCACAAAAATATAAACTTTTTTATTATTATATTAGCAACAAGCTTTCTTATTTTAATGGTAAACTATACTATAATTTCACATTTGATTCATAGCTCATTTGAGGCGTGTAAAAACTGAATATTTTTATCTGTAGGTCACTGGAAATGTTTAATCTATTAATAAATTAGTTGTAGAAAGAAAAAAGATCGATGTCCGATAAAGATCCAAAGAAATAAGACATTATTTTTGTATTTATGATGAATAATACGAAAAGTAAAGAGGAAAATATTACCACTACGTTATCGTATATGAACATAAACATGAGATCAATACATTATTACTATCTAAACTTAGAGTTATTATTATTATAGGTACGTCAGATATTGATCTACCTCTAAATGACCACAAGTGACCTAGTGGCTATGGAATATTTATTAAAAAAAAGTCAAAATCCTATTATTTTAAAATGTAACAACATTAATTGCAGAGGTTTATAGAGATAAATATAATATAAATATATTTAATAAACACTTTTATATTTATAATATCGGAGGTATAAAGAGATAATTTACTGTAGGACCATCGAAAAAGTTTAATTATAGTTACATATTATTTGCATCACTTTTGGCCCTGTTTTTTTAAAATAATTCAATTAATGTTGTTGCATAAAAAATATAATGTAGAGAGAAAAATTGTCAGATCCATAAGTTTAAAACTGGCATTCGTGATTTTAAAAGGTGATATACGTATAAAAAGATATGTGCAGTCATTTTGAAGTATCCAATATAGTAAAGACCGATTTAAACGTAAAGGAATGTCTCTTAAAGAGTATTTTGTCCGTATATTTCCCCGAGCAAGTGTCATTTGGATAAGATCCCTGTAAAATTACAACTATACTTTGATTATATCTATTGTCATGGCTAACCTTACCTAGAGAGCTATTGGTATCGTTTGAGCTCAGGGAACACTTCCAGAAGTACCAGTTCAAACAGCTCCTGAAAATAGCAAATATATGCGGTTAAGGAAGTTTACAATAAATTTCCACGTCTTTCTTTAATCTAGTGTTCAGTCGACATACAATAAGTAAATGTTGTACTCTTGTTATGAAGCTTTAGTTAATTAATTCCATGAATTTGGACGTGGCAGGTTTCAGATCTATTACATACCTATGCAGGGTGGAAGGGACATCGACGCGAAAACTGATACCATGGATTCAGTACATGATTCTGAACCCCCTCCGCTGTAATTTTTCGTAGATTAATTTAAAAAAAATTTGCTGTTCCATACATTTTGACCGCGTAAGTATTGAACTTTTTCTATGAAACGGCTGTTTTTTTTTTAATAACCGACGAAAATTTTTAATGGAAGGGTGTTCAGAATCATTTACTGGCTGAATCAGTTATCGCGTCGATGTCCCTTCCACCCTGTATGTTATTAATAATGATCAATCAAAAATGCAAAGCTCGAATGAATAAACCGATAAACAAATCTTTCAGCCATAAATTGGCGAAAGATCGTGTTTTAACGTAACATCTTGTATGACGGGCGACACGCGGCGTCCACGCCTTCCGCACAGTTGTCGCGCCAATTCACATATATCAAGTACAAGCGGCGACATTTTTAGCGTGGAAGACGCGCTTTTAGCTACGAAATGACACGCCAATAATTTTAGATTGCGCGGTATTTGTATGATACGGAGGCGTAAAACGTTGGGCTGTAGAAGTTTACACGTATGCCAGTATTATCAGTTGCGGTCTGCATGCTTGTTGTGAAACGTTGCGGATAACGCCGGTTTCTTTAAATTATACCGGAGCTTACAATGAAGACTTTATTCGTGAATAATGAAAATATGGTCACTGATAAAACAATATAAGTGTTTATATTTTTTTTATAGGAGCCATTTAATAAAGTGTTTTTGAAAAGATATTTTTAAGTGCAGTGAAAACGTTGATACCGGGTTTTAACATTTTAATACAGTGAAAATGCCAATAGTATTCAGTGCCGTAGCTTCAGACAGAACCATAGTGTCGAACTTCGCGTCCTGCGATGGCAACTTTACGGAGATTGCTGAGCAAGTCCTGTCCAAGTTGCCGCCACGTAACAACAAGATGACGTACTCACACGGAATATATCTACTACACTACATCGCTGACGATGACTTTTTGTATTTCTGTATTACAGACAAAGTAAGTAGGTTGACATTGACAGCTCTTGAACGCGGTTCAGAACTGCGAATCGCGTTCAGTTTTATTGGTGATATCCGCACTTAGTGACAGATAGTTCGAACCTTAATAAAGACACTTCCTGGTAAATAGAACATTTACCCGGAATTTTTGTCAAAAGTGATAAAGCAATTACGACGACAATCACTCTACAATCATTGTCTTTGACAAAATTTATTTAAAAAAAAAACAGATTCGTTCCCTAAAATCCGAAATGAAAAGTAAGGGAGAACATTCCTGAGCTTGAGAGACATCATGTACTTAAAACATGGTATCAATTGTACCTATAGACTCGTCGTGGATTGCACTATCTATAGCCATGAGTGTCTTACGATGACATGGAATGTTATTAAAATGACATAATGTTAGCTGTTAAAAATTATCCAAATGCTGTCAAAAACGTTATGATGCGTGAGATGGATTATAAAACACTTACGTCCGCTCATAACTATGAAGACATAATTAATTTTATTTATCATCAAACGCCCACTAAAAGTATCATAAAAACACTCACGACTATTTATGATAGTAGAGTGATTTTAAATTATAATTTGAGTAATTTATCATCTAGTTATAGTCTATCTTTCCAGTTAAATATTTACGGAGAAATTGTTTTTCCAAGATACTTCAATCGGAGCATGTTATATTAATTTTTGAGTTCATTGCATTGACTTTCGGCATTCCTAAAATACATGCTAGGCTGATAAAATATGCGAAAATAAGTTTTATGCTATTTTGATTACAAAGCGTCAGTATAGTGTTTCGCTTCAGACGGCTGTAAAACAACAATGTGTTTACCGAATAAAAGAACCAACTTCTTTTTCTGATAGATCTACCTACTTCTGAAAATTTGAACATAACACAACCTAACAGACATCACGCTTGTAATCCCCGAAGCGTTAGGCAGAGGTGTATCTGTAGTATGGGTGTCCACATTTACCCAGTTATGTTTTATGTCCCATTTAATAGTGTGCCCGGTTGATGGCAATAAGCGAGGCACAATTCAGACTCCTGGCTACTACTGAGAAATTCCTTATGGAAAAAGCCAATAACACTGTGCCCGATCTGGCAATCGAACCCAGGACCCATGCTCAGCAGTAGCCCTAGCGACCACAAGGTCAACGAGGCAGCCAAAAACTAGAAAACAAAAATATTCGATTTTCCTGCCATATTGAACTATTTTATAGTAACACTTTGTCCATTAGGTACACTAATAAGAAACAATTTAAATCAAGACATAAAAAAGCCTAAAATAATGAGTGTATAGTTATAGTTAATTTCTAGGGACACTCCCGCAGCGCGTGCCAAGTATTTGTAATTAACTTGTCACCTGTCATTCGCGGTGTAGTACGGCAATGTTGATCTAAAAGACAGCTGTCGATTCTAGGTCCAGCGGAGCGCAACTTGTGCGAGTCATGTTTACAATGATATATTATATCTGAGACTCTTGTTGCTAACTGAATATGAGATTGTAGTTGGAGCTAAATCTAAATATCTGCTGTAACTAGCTTACAGTACAGTAATCGCGGAGTGGGGCGCGTCGAACTATCTGTAGATAATGCGTAATAAATAGCACACGTGTAGAATATTAAAAAAAAACTTGTAAAGATATCGCTTAAAATACCAAGTGGGAGATCCGAGATCACTCAACAGGACATTAAAATCCACGTACAATTTATTTTAGACTGCAGTCAATAAGCATCCGAAAGAAAAACGATTTTAATGATCATGTTTAGTGCAGAAGGTGTATGTGCAATTGTGTCCAACGAAGTGTAATGGAAATACTATTGATCTTCAGCTATGCCAGAGATCCAGAGCATTTCTCTTCCTCAACGAGATACAACGGAGGTTCATCACAAGCAAGCAAACTGACGACTTCACTACAACACTAGCAGCTGAAATGTATCGATACAGTGAGGACTACAGCACTATTGAGATAAGGAGGGGAGATTTGGACGAGCTGAATAGTATAGGAGTTGGATGCAGTGGTGAGAATACTTAAAATCTTGTATTATGCTCGAATTTCTTTCCAATACGTCAAAATTTTAAATATTTTAATGGAAGTGTATAGAGTGCCGCTGGCGGCACTCTATACACTTCGGATAAAGTGCCGCAATCTGCGGCATACTAGTAGCACTGCCTCGGCCCGGCAAAAGTGCCGTAAGCATTGCATTGTCATTGTCACTTGTTATTTTGTTTGATTGTTGACGTTAGCTCGCCGCCCTTTGTATTGACTGATCGTATTTTTTAGATAAGTAATTTATAATTTTGATGATAAAAAAATAAAAAATAATATTTATATATCAGAAGTCACTACATTGACTGAATTTTCGTAAAATGAAGTAGCAAATTAAAATGGCTGAAAGTTTAGATAGGTTAGGTTAGAACTGTGACCACACAACGTCAGGGTCAGTTTAGGCACAAGAGAATGTAATGTTTTGGAAATATGGTGTTTTACAGCGACCTAACCTCAACAATCAAACAAAATAACAAGTGATAGTGACTCAGTGACAGTGACAATGGAAATGGAATTCTGACGGCACTTTAGCCGGGCCGAGGCAGTGCCACTAGTATGCCGTTAACGGCACTTTATCCGATAGGGATAGAGTGCCACTAACGGCACTCTATACACTGCCTATTTTAATTTTACAGAAAGTTTACTTGGTGAGAAGATCCTATACATAAACAATCCAGATGTTATCTCATATAGTGTAAGTATTGCATTTATTAACTGTAAATAGTACTAAAAGGATAACACCCGGCTTTTCTTTTAACGATGTCCTATGAATATGAAGGGCAATTTTTACGAAAAAGTACTTTACTTTAATAAAAAGGACCGACGACCTTGTGAAGGCCGCGCGAATCCGCTGGATGTGGGAAGCGCAGAACCGGTCGAAGTGGCGAAGCTTGAGGGAGGCCTATGTCCAGCAGTGGAAATCTTTCGGCTGAAATGTAGACTTCGATGTGGCCTTCATCTTCATGTTGAGGGCCACATCGAAGTCTACATTTGAAATAAACTTGATTGTTTATCATTCCAGACTATATCACACGTGACCGCCACTCCAGGACTTGTATCAGTGTCAGGAGTGTGCTCAACTCCGGAAGAATTATCTGTGGAGAGGCCCACCGCAGAGGCAATAGCGATCATAAGTCCAACTGCACAAAGAATACAGTCAGTCGCAAGACCGATTCCAGGAGGAAACATGACTGTGGAAAGTATTGTGGTCTCGGCCTCAACTTCAAAAGAAATAAATATCATAGACTCAACAACACAGAATATATCTGTCGATGGCAATCCTACCGACAAAATATCAACTGTAAATCAGACTTTAGAAAACACATCGGTCGAGTTAACATCAAGAATGAGTCCAACATCAGAAAGTAAATCAGCTGTTTCTCTAAATCAGGCAAGAATGTCGGCACTGAGTCCCATAACGGGAAGTAAACCAGAGATGAGTCCAAGACTGTACATTGTAATTGTGGGCATGATCATTCTGGTTATAGCTATGTCTGTGTACGCTTTAGGACCAATATCGTGTGTGGTTGTCACAGGTGTCGGAATGTATTCGCTATTACGATCTTATATGGGTACTAAACATAAATCGGACTAGTATAGTACTAACGAGGGAATCGATGGAACGAGGGTGTCGTTTAAGCATTAAGTTTCCAGAATTATGCAGTTTTGTAGTAATAAGCACTTTGTTTTTAATTTGAGTTCGTTATGTTCTTTGTTTGCGTGGGTTCTCTTTTAAAGTCTATTCAGACTATCGTTTACATTGTCAGACTTAAGAGTCCTATTACATTTTTTTACGAAAATTCTTGATTTTTGACCATGTAATTTTCAGCAGCAGTAAGATATTTTAATAATTTGATTATAATAACTATAGTGCCATTATTTTTCTTGTAAGTTGGAGTTACACATTATTTTCGTGTAATTTGCTGAATTGACGCGGAATATAAAGTACTTTAATTTAATTTATTGTAATTTTGTCTTATTATATTGAGAAACAAAAACTAATGAAACGTATTCACTGTAGATCGAACTTTTGTATCATATTAGTTTATTTGATTTAATTGTGTTTATTTGGAATATAATTGACATGAAAATCAAGACATTTATTGGTTTTCTTTACGAATTTTCCCTGAAAACTCAAGGAATTTAAAGAAATTATAGAACTCCAATAAACAAGTAAAACATTAAAATTATCGTTTAGTAACTTTCGCATTTATTAGAACTGAATGAAACAATGTGAATTTGATCGTCAAAGTTCCATTGCCGACGTTTTTCCATGTAAAGTGAGTTCGTAAAATATTCATAGTAAATTACACGACAAGAAAAGTTAAAATGTGTAACTCCAACTTACAATATAGAGAATGGCACTATCGTTATTCATAATCAAATAATTCAAATATCTTACTGCTGCTGAAAATTACAACGTCAAAAATCATGAATTTGCGTCAAAAATGTAATAGGACTCTTAAGTTAATATTGTCTTCTAAAAAGGTATACGGTAAGTAAGATGTTCTTTTGTATGTACATATATACTTCCGCGCAAAAATAAATGATGCCGTAGAATTTTTTATTCTTTTTTATTTTTATTATATTTTTACGTACTATTTGCGTGTAAAGTTGCCAAACGTTCTGGATTAAGTCGGTCAAATTTGACGGATACCTGAGCTGTCCTGCTAAAAATACAAGGTGCCTTTGTTGTCGCTGTCTGACATTTCGGATGATTAATCTTACTCAAATTCAAGATGCCTCATGTACACGTGCACAAGAATCTTTGCGGAGTACTGACTGTAGTTATGTGTTTTGGGCTACTTAATTATTCAAAAATAAGAACTGCACGAGCGCCGCGTCAACGTTTGTTGCTTTCGATGGCAACACCGCGCTTCAACTCATTGCTCGTTCCATAAATACTTGTCTCGTTGCATCGTGGGACTGGTTTGCCGCAACTTTATAAAGAGCCCCGACGTACAGTAATTTCAGTTATTTTACCTCACAACAAAATCTTTGTTGCAGTTGGGTTGCTGCCGCTGACAAGTCTGTCAAAATCAAAGTGATCTTTATTCTCGTTACAATAAGGTTGTTGTTGGGTTGCTGCTATCAGAGGTAAAATAACTGTGAAAGGACTGTATACTCACGCCACCAGCGACGACAGTAGAACAGCTGCTTGTTGTGCGTGGTGTTCTGCAGAGTGTAGAACAGCTCCCATCAGCGACAAAAGTGCGTCCAGCACGCTCTCGCTTAGCGGCTGCAGCGCTGCAAAGTGAGTACTTACGTAGAACAGCTGCTTGTTGTGCGTGGTGTTCTGCAGAGTGTAGAACAGCTCCCATCAGTGACAAAAGTGCGTCCAGCACGCTCTCGCTTAGCGGCTGCAGCGCTGCAAAGTGAGTACTTACGTAGAACAGCTGCTTGTTGTGCGTGGTGTTCTGCAGAGTGTAGAACAGCTCCCATCAGCGACAAAAGTGCGTCCAGCACGCTCTCGCTTAGCGGCTGCAGCACTGCACAGTGAGTACTTACGTAGAACAGCTGCTTGTTGTGCGTGGTGTTCTGCAGAGTGTAGAACAGCTCCCATCAGCGACAAAAGTGCGTCCAGCACGCTCTCGCTTAGCGGCTGCAGCGCTGCACAGTGAGTACTTACGTAGAACAGCTGCTTGTTGTGCGTGGTGTTCTGCAGCGTGTGGAACAGCTCCCATCAGCGACGACAATGCGCCTAGCACGCTCTCGCTTAGCGGCTGCAGCGCTGCAAAGTGAGTACTTACGTAGAACAGCTGGTTGTTGTGCGTGGTATCCTGCAGCATGTGGAACAGCTCCCACCAGCGACGACAGTGCGCCTAGCACGCTCTCGCTTAGCGGCTGCAGCGCTGCACAGTGAGTACTTACGTAGAACAGCTGCTTGTTGTGCGTGGTATCCTGCAGCATGTGGAACAGCTCCCACCAGCGACGACAGTGCGCCTAGCACGCTCTCGCTTAGCGGCTGCAGCGCTGCACAGTGAGTACTTACGTAGAACAGCTGCTTGTTGTGCGTGGTATCCTGCAGCATGTGGAACAGCTCCCACCAGCGACGACAGTGCGCCTAGCACGCTCTCGCTTAGCGGCTGCAGCGCTGCACAGTGAGTACTTACGTAGAACAGCTGCTTGTTGTGCGTGGTATCCTGCAGCATGTGGAACAGCTCCCACCAGCGACGACAGTGCGCCTAGCACGCTCTCGCTTAGCGGCTGCAGCGCTGCAAAGTGAGTACTTACGTAGAACAGCTGCTTGTTGTGCGTGGTATCCTGCAGCATGTGGAACAGCTCCCACCAGCGACGACAGTGCGCCTAGCACGCTCTCGCTTAGCGGCTGCAGCGCTGCAAAGTGAGTACTTACGTAGAACAGCTGCTTGTTGTGCGTGGTGTCCTGCAGCGTGTGGAACAGCTTGTGCGCGCCGCGCGCCGCCGCCTGCGCGCCCACCAGCGACGAAAGCGCGTCCAACACGCTCTCGTTCAGCTGTTGCAGCGCTAACGTGCGCGTATGCTCTGCGTAATAAAAAATATCATAGATCTCGTACATTACACGCCCTTCGAGGTACATTGAAAATGAACTGAACAAAATAAGAAACGGATTATATTTAATAATATTTCTTAAAAAACACAAACAGCTTAAAAACTCTAAACAAATAATTAGACAGAAAAAAGATAAGCTTGACATTATGTCTAGGGCGTGGGACATACGCAAAAGGTGAGTTGTGGCGCGGGCGTTGCGCGGCTCGTTTCATATTTCATACAAAATGTATAGGAACGACGTGGCGCGGAACATCGTTCCTATACGTTTTGTATGAAACCCGCGCCGCATCGTTGTCACACCCACGCCTCGCCCGCGCCCCTCGCCACTGGTGTATGTACCAAAGTATTAATACCATTTTCTCAAACATGCTTGGAAATTCGAACATTATTTTGACAACCTTCTTACAAATAAATATATATATATGGGATAAATCGAAATTGCGGTACAGCACGCGTAGAGAATAGAAACGGTTTTTGTCGACGGAAGAATAGACAAAATGACAAATTCACAATCACAATCTGTCATTTTGTCTATTCTTCCGTCGACAAAACCCGTTTCTATGGCGGTCTTGCTACGCGTGCTGGTCGAAAACATGCCATCGCCCGACCGGCAATCTTTGTATGAAAATCCATTTGATGAAGTAAGAAGTTCGTTAATTTTTACCCGGATACGGCGATACAAAAAGGAGGGTTATGATTTTGACCGGTATTAATGTATGTATGTATGTATGTTCATCTGTTACTTCATAACTTCTGAACTCCTGATCATAATTTGACAAATGGGGTATCGTCGGAAGCGCCTTGATCGTCCGCTGAATATAGGCCATGTGACGTCACATTAAATATGGCGCCTTCTAGAGGACATAAAGTAATGAAATTAGTTTTTTTTTTGTTTTGTGTGGTTGTGACGCATATTTTCCCCCAAATTGTTATTTTGGTGTTTGGTTCCTTTAAAGGTAAAGCTGTCGTCGCATGCCAGGCTCCTACTGAAGCGGTAGAAAAAACATGATACAAATTTGTCTGTGTAGTTTCACCAGTTAATTTAATTTGACCTTTTATAATACAAACTTAACACATTAACAACCAAATCCTACCTTTATCTTGAAAATTCCTATTGGAGGTGTTCTCGGACAGGGTCCCGCCCGGCCACCATGACTTGAGAACGACACTGATATAGTAGTGCAACATTTGTTCAGAGAATAGCCACGTCACAGTCTCTTTGATTTGCCTGCAAATTAAGATTATCATACACACTTTTGCTGAACATGCTGTTATAAAAAAAATATTAATATATATTTTATTTTTAAAAATGTTACGGAGCTTGAACAAGACCACAAAATGGCAAATACACAGGTGAAATGTAGACATATATTTAATCGTCAAAAAAAACATGCGGTATAGTCTTTGGGCACTGCCGACAGAAGTGAAAACTAGCTCATGGCAAGCGTGCGGTGACGATGACGCGAGTTCCATGATTTTTGTTCAACGCGCATAAAGAAGTTATCACTTCGAAAAAACCATGTAGTTTATATTTTAATACCAAAAATTGTAGATTTGATTATTTAGGATAATTAGCAAAACGTGGGTGTACTATGGGCACACGTCTGCCTAACACTTCGGGGAAAACCGGGGTGATGTTATGTGCATACTAATAAACGGCACCATTTTCCTGACTCCAGCAAAATTCTTTAACTACTTTCTTACCTGTTAATAGTCCTTCCATATGTGATTTGCACGAAGGTGACCAGCGTTTTCCTGAGCCACCGAAACACACCGCGCATGTCAAACACTTCACTCAGTAACGCGTACAAAGGCTCTGCTATACTATCCCTTTCTTCCGCTATGGTGCCTGCGCCTGATAACGTGAAATATTATACTGAGATTTCTTTTATTACTATATAAAGAGTGAGTATTAACAGGCTTTCAAAATGTAGCCCGGTTTCGAATACTTACATAGTATCTATAGATATATAGGGTCCCCCACCTATGAAATTGGCGTTTTTTTCTCAGAAATAGAGAACCTCGTCACTTCTATGATTTAAAACATTCATCAATTGCTTGATATTATATCGAATAATGACCATCATAGACAACTACCAATAGTAAAAAAAACTTATTACTTATAGTTTTCTAAACATAAAAAGTACTTTAAAAATGACTCCTCTTTTTGTTAGCAGAAATGACCACTATTTGTTTTAACTTAGCCAAAACTTATTTTTGTCGCTTAATCTAAGTGGCATACGTTATCTTAGTTTTTAAACATTAGTGCATTAAAGTTTTAAAGCATTAGTGTTCATGGTTGTTAAATAAATTAAGAAAATGTTAGTATGAAAAATACAACTTCTTTAAAAATCTCCATACTCGTACAAAACGCCAATTTCATAGGTGGGGACCCAATATTAGCATGAATTTGTTTAGGCTGACCAACGAGTAAGAAGGTAATCGGTAAAAATAAAATGATCCACAACATTGTTTTTTTTTTTCATGTGATAAGATTACAATAAAAAAGGTACCCATATATCGTGAGGAAACCTGCGTGTCCTAGTACATGTAGCATGACAACCATAGAAACGGGTTTTACCGACGGAAGAATAGACAAAATGACAGATTGTGATTGTTTATCTGTCATTTTGTCTATTCTTCCGTCGACAAAACCCGTTTCTATCGTGGTCGTGATAAGCGTGCTAGAACCAAAAATTCGAAGACATGTGACGTTCGCCCCCTCACATAGAGGAGACTTGGGTCCTAGCAGTGGGAAAATTATTACATGAAACCCGTGTGCCCGATTGGATTTCCATTCAAACTTGATGAATTTTTAATAATCCTTCCTTATTGCTCCTTCGTTATACAGAATAAAATACAATTAGCTAGCGAAACTCCGCAGAAGTGATGGGTATCGACATCTAAACACTATAAAACAAAAACAGATTTCCTCTTACTTCAAGTTACAAAATTACAAGAAAATCTTTTTTATTTTATCATGTTGACATAATTATCGCGAGCCATCACGTCTGAGGCGTTTCGCTAGGTAATTTATTTTGACCCTGTATATGGAACTTGTGCAAAATTGTATGCTTCTAGACCCACCACCAGTTCATATGAAGGCTGTGCGTTCTGTCAGTGAAATTAAGATGTAATTAAGTCGAATATGGCAGAAGATAGGTATGATAATGTATCACTTACCACGCATGGAACTGGTCATAGGCTTGCTAGCGTTGTCAGAACCGTTGCCGTCTAGGTATAATGATATCTCGTCTTCATCTGCAGATAAATGCGTAAACTGTTCCTTTTCCTGCGATGATCTGTTCGTTGCTTCACTACTCGTGCTGTTTAAATCGAAAGTAATCCTTACATATTATAAAACAAAGTCCCCCGCCGCGTCTGTCTGTCCGAACGCGATAAACTCAAAAACTACCGAACGGATTTTCAAACGGTTTTCTTCAATGGACGGAGTGATTCATGAGGAAGGTTTTGGTGTATAATTCTTTAAGGTTTTGTGACAACCATTGTAGAAGATGTCGGAAAAAATCATGCCGACTGGGAGCTTTACTGGAGTGCGCCGCATGAACCGTAAAATAGATCAAATTTACGTTCTACAGGATTGTTCATCTTAAAAAGTGCAACAAAAAAGTGCGCACTGGCATATGTCTATCTTCTGAGGATGACCATCCTTAGAAGATAGACATATGCCATCGCGCACAGTAACCATTAAGTAATCTTTCAGAATCAAATTCTGAAAGATTACTTAATGGTTACTGTGCGCGATGGACTTTTTTGTTGCACTTTTTAAGATGAACAATCCTGTAGAACGTAAATTTGATCTTTTCATTGTTATTTCCGAAGCTATTTTGACCGGTATCATATTAATCCTTATCCAACGCGTTACGCGTAACCAAATAATTATGGTTGACGGCAACGCGGGCGCAGCGGTAGGAGTCAATGACCTTTTCCTCGGCCATTAGGTATGTAATCCCGGTAGTATGTTCTCGTGGGATATTTTCCGACATCCACGCGGGCGAAACCCCGGGAAAAAGCTATTAAATAATATTTTGACGGACCCAATAAATAAATGACCAATGCAATATTATGTTTCAGGCTGTATTTTTCTTTGACATAACCGGCACCATGACAACGACAGTTTAGGTTGTGCAACCTCATAAGGTGGGCATCAAACTATCAATGATGTTCTGTCTAGCTAGAGTACACAATTTAAGGCATTCAAAGACACTGAACGAGACAAAATATAAGTATTATTGTTATAACGCCCTTAGGCGTTTAATGTCCCTCAAAGGGTATATAGCGGGCATTTTCTGACAAGTCAAAACACTTATAAAACGTATGGCACACCATACAAATTGGCATTAAGTCTCGAGAGCCTAGTCTATTCCCAACCATGTTGGGGTCGAGTAAAATAAATAAGAAACACTATTACCTCTTAAATAAAGTTGAAAAGGAGAATTTGTTTTTCTTTGGTAAGTCACCCTGCTTCAAATACTCCGAACTGGGATTAAGGAATGTGTATAACGCCTCACTTTGGTTTAGTCTGTCATCTTCTAAAACAAACTGAAAATAAATCGATTCGACTATATTCTTTAATGCATTTTTTTTTTAATAACGTGAATAATAATATTTTTTATGAAATTGTTTCAAAATGTATCAAAACTTTTGGTTATTTAGCGATGGCTGGAAATGCTAATCAGTGGGCTTGAGGTGTCAGAGTGAGATAGCGCTATATTAAATTAAAAAGGTTATAGAGAGAAATCACAATCTGCCTGTAAGTGCCATCGCTAAATAAAATTGACCCATGAGAGCTAAACATGAAACTTACTTCTAAGTATTTCTGTATTAAAATTTTCGCTTTTTCTAAAGAGTTTTTATCGTTCTTTCCAAATAGAAACTTGAACGAATTCGTTGGTAGTTCTAAATTCTTTAACTCTGCACACATAGGCCGTAATTTTCGATGTAATTCCTGAAAAAATAACAGTTTATTAGTCGTTTCACATAAGAAGTTGACACTATTATTTAACATTAGGAGAAGTGCTACGAAAAAGCTACTTCAGTTTAATATGGCAAGTGAAGGGAGTGTCTATACAGGGTGTATCAGAAAGGCGTGGTAAAATTTAATGAGCAACTTTCTCCATGGAACCAGCATCGTAATCGCGAAAAAATTATCAGTCCCACACATACCATTATCCATCCCATACATTTGGGTCGAGTAGGTATTGAAGTTAGGGTATGGGACGGTTGATAATTTTTTCGCGATTACAATGTTGGTCTCATGGAGAAAGGTGTTCAGTTTGATGGTCTGTACCACACCCTTAAGAGGGAACAGGGCCTGCGATTCTCCATACAAATGTATTTCCCTTTTTTCTATCCGAATAATGACTCTAGAGCATTTTTTTTCCATATAATCAATGTCTGCTGTAGACATGTCCCTGTTATTTCCTTATTTTCAGCAACTTATTGGTAAAGAAAATATGCCCTCCAAAAATTACAAAAAATGCCAGTTTTTTACCGCCGTGATTAGAGGGCTACCAGACAAATTCGAAAAGTTTTTAACATAAAAGAAAATGAAAAGGAACCTAGACATACTCTTTCTTAAAATTTTAATGTAAAAAATAATTGAATCGGCTCAGTTTTCGAGGAGAAAAAAGGGGAATACGAAACGTCGATCTCGTCATTTTTTTTGTGATATAATCGTTCTGAGCTGCAGCTGTCCCTATCGAACTCTACGGAGGAAGACTTGAGGTAAGACGACGGCAATAGTTTTTTCAAATACCTATTTTTAAAATGCCTTGGATGCCCTGTTCCCTCTTAAATTTGGCCAAACCTTTCTGATACACCCTGTATAACATTAAACCATAATTATAAAAGGGACGACATGCCTGAAATTCGTTTAAAGTCCTAAGCAGCACCCATCCTGTAGTTATTTGTTCAGGTCTATCGTCTTCGTTCATAGATTCCTGTTCCGCCATATGTACCACTATCACAAACTGGGGCGGTTTTGATTCGTCTATTACCTAAAATAATAAAATATATTTTTAGTTATTGTAATAAATGTCAGTACTGTTCAATTTGTCTACTATCCTCACCTTTTGTGCTAGCTAGAACCAGAAAGTTGACGTTTATTTTAGTTTATAGGAATAAAAATCTTCTACAATTATCTACTACTGATAAATAAACATAATCGCTCTATCCAAATCAAACTGTGTGCAAGAGATTATTAAATTTTAAGACGTCGGCGTCGTTAAAGTCTAATTTGGTCTGCCATTTTCTTTCAAATACTTTACAGTGAGTTTACTGTGTACGCACTTTTATTTCTAAACAACGTCACAGAATAGTACAGAAGGCGCACTCTGAATTTTAGGTATGAAGCTACAAGTTCGCGGCTCGTCTTGTCGGGCCAATTCAGTGAGCGTAAGAGTTACGAGATAGAAAGAGAGGCAACTTCTAGGTGGATATAAGTGTAGGTAATTAGCGCTGTGCGACCTGAATTGCACTTTGTGTCAATTGTGTCGAAGCAATGGTTGCTTTATATTTAAATAATTTTGCGGAGTGAACCATCTGTGACAACGTCTTAAATTTAAGTTTCCTTTGAGAAGCCGAGGGTATTCAGAAATCTTAACAGAATGCTATTTGCCATAAAATTGTTGTAATTTATTCAGAGTTAATTTTCATACAAAATTGTTTTCGTCATACCTCAGCGCTATGCACGGAAGCCCGCCACCGCCCCAGGTGTTCTGCCCAAGTGTCGGTCCTCGCTAGGTGAGCCTCCAGTCGCATCTGTTCTCCTGCTAATTTCTCTACTTCATTGGCTAACATGGATAACGCAGGTGATTCTGGCTTTAAGGATGCACGGAGAGCTGCTAATGCCTAAAGGTAACACAAACGTATTGAAGAAAGAAATGTAATTCAATTCTTTGGTGACATTATAGTAAATTAGGGTGATTTCTTGAGATAAGACGAGACTACAAAGCGAAACGGAAAATGTATGAAACAAAACCAAAGGTGCAAAGAATCATTTCAGAGATAGAACCCAATATTCTTAGCAAAAATCATAACACCACACCCTGTTTTATTATACTGAGCAATAATTAACATTTTAGGATCGAATGAAGCTCTCTACTTTTGTGCGGTAACATGTCATAATTTACACTAATTCCGGAAGCAGAATTGAAACAAATATCAAAGTAAAAATCGACTTCTAGTGGAATAGAAGTAATCAACAAAATTTGTTAAAACATACTTGAATTTTGTTATTATGTCGCTCTTGCAACTCGTCTAGTTTCCGCCTCGCGTACGTAGAGTGTTCTGTGAGGTGTACAGTCCCGGCCACGCTCTCCGCAGAAGATACTGATTCGTTTGATAATTGACGGTCTTCTATCGGCGATCTGTCTGACGTAATGTCTGAAAGAAAACTTAACTTTAAGGCAAACTAAGACGGACCAGCACCCTAATTGCGTAACACACGATCAATCACAATAGGTTTCATTTTGACGGTTCAACAACATTCAATGCGTTATTTGAGTCGTTGAGCAGACAAATTTTTAGAACATAGTAAGCAATGGATTATCCTTCAAAATCATTTAGATTGTAATTGAAAGTATGTTACGCAATTAGGGTGCAACAGAGTGAAATTAAAAAAGGAGATTATTTAACAATTTGCTTTAAAGCAGCAGAAGGGTTGGGGAGACGCAACGGCCAATACGTCCGTGCGCAATCGTTCGTAAAGATAACTAAAAAATTTCCAAGTCGCAAATCGCGGCGCGGCCGCTAAGCGCGCGCCCCCCTTCCGCTCGCGCGCGTCTCCCGCTTCCGCTCGCGTGCGTCTCCCGCGCCCTTACGAGCCCTGGATTTATTATCAGAGAAATACAGGTACATACATAATTAACTACTAAACAAATACGAATAGAAATACAATTATTAAAAACATCGATAAAATCACGCGTCGCCTACAATAATCAAAATAATATAATACTCTATGCGTATTTTAAACAGGTACCTTTATTGGTTTCCTCGGTAGCGAGTTCGGCGATCAACGCCGTATACTGATCGCTCAGAAGGAAGGAATGATAATATTTCTCCTGTATCGTGTCTACTACGGTGTCTTGAACTTCATAGAATACTTCTGGGCCCTTATCTCCTAATAAAAATGATTCCATTCTTTTTCTAGTGTCCTGAAACAATACACAGAGAAATAGAACAATCTAGAAGTTGTTTGTAATAAATTCCTTGTAATTTAGAAGCTTAGACAATATAGCGGCTATAGTTTGACCGGGACCGCTGTTCTACGCCTTAGAAATGCGCGGCGAGGCGGGGGCAGCGTTAATCAATGAGCAGCGGACGGGATGCCGCGCGCCGTGAGCATTGACGAATGAGCGGCATGCACTGCCCCCACGTCTCGCTGCCCATGTAGCTAAGGCGAGGAACAAGGGATGCTTTACTTTTAATGTACAGTGAGCTTTAGGCTGTCGCAGTTGGGACGGTTTTCGTAGAGCAAGTACCATATTTACATAAAATATAGTTTACTTTACCTTATCAACTTTAATCTCAGCGCTAGGCGATCTAATGTAGGTATAAAATATTTCTGCGCCGAGCTGGTGCCAGCTACTCCTGGGACTGTGCCTCAACTCCTCGACAGCCATCCAGAAGCCGACCAGACCTTGAGAGCACATAGTCTCCAGGAACATCGAGAGGTATCGCCGACCTGTCACACTCTCCATTATTTTGTGTAGAGGTAGAGTCTGTAATAGAATTGATAGCGGATTCAAACAAATGCGTATCAGACCAGTTACACTACTTGTAACTAATGTAAAAGGTATATATTTATATTTGTGTCTACGGCAATATGGATGGCAAATTTTTTGTCTCTGCATCACCCTAAGGTTGACTGGTAGAAATGCTTCAAGCATTAAGTCCGGTTGTACATTTTTTTTTTTCTTGTGCATAAAGTTTTAATAAATTAATATATATTTGCATGTTTTTTTTCCTCATTGAGCCAATTGTGCTTTATATGTATTTACATAGCTGATTGGACGTCACGGCAGCTGGTCGAATGCTCGCGCATTCCTCTGTGGATTTGAGAGGAGGAGCACAGATGCGGAAGAGTGACCATACCTCATGGAATGTGCTCTTATAATTATTATAATCTACGTTCTACAGACCACCAGGTGTGAGGGTGAATCACACTTAACTCATAAACTGAAAGTAATAGAGGTTTAATGAAAACCCAGAGACAAGACGTCTCCGTAGGCGCGAGCTTACGGACGGCGAGCAATGGGTAGCTCGCCGTCCGGTAAGGACCAGGCCCGGGTCAACGGCGCGTTGTGTTCCACGCGCGCCTCAGAGAGATGTTCGCGAGTGAAGGGGTCCGATGGGACCGATGCCTGCCGGGGTTGCGGGAAAGTCCGAAAGGGATACCGTGGCCCCCTGGCAACGTAAAGGTAACCGAAGGAACACGGGTGGGTTTTAGTCAGTAAGAGTCTGACACGCCCTCCCACTCCGCCCAGAGCGGGAGAAGTAATTTGATGACTTACCACCCAAAAAAAAAAAAAGAGAAGATGTCTCGCTATTTTTATGAGTCACAGGATTAATAAAATTACTGTGTGGATTAGCATTAAAGGTTTTTGTTGAAGCTTAAGCTGCACTAGATGAGGTAGATAGATAGAATACTCTTTATTGTACAACAAAAAAATCACAGTCATAAATTTAGAAATTTTACATAGGGTGACACAGGTATTCATTGATATGCAATTATCTAATGCAATGCAATTAGGTATGCAATTTACCCATGAGCACCTGTCCCACCGCCGCCGACGAGGAAGCGTTCAACGTTTTTTATCGCTCAAGAAACGTACAAAAAAGATTGTAGGTCCAGTGTAAGTAAGAGAAATATATAATACTAATAGTAAGTTGATCGCTGACTGGACAAGAGGTGTCAACGAGAGTTCTCGCTCAGCGACGCTCGCTTGGCGGGCAGAACACTCTGAGAGACTTACATCAGCGAGTAATCAGTCGTCGTTAATCGCCGGTGGTGGGACAGCCAGACACCCAGATTTCCCAAGAATTGTGCTATATTCGACATCTAGCTTTATTTATTAGATAAGTAGTATAAAATGTGATAATAGTACCTTTACCTTACTGTCAGACTCCACCGTCGGAAAAGCTCCGTCCCATCCAAGCTTCCTAAGGGCGGTTTCACACTCAGCTTTGGCAATAGTCAGCTGGTTTATATACCTCTTTAGTTTCTTAGCATCTGCTACTTGTTGCCGACTTATATTTTGTGAACCACTTTTTTCGATAACTTCTATGTCTACACCCTTAGCTCGTTTCACGTTCTGTAGGGTAGTTGCTTGCATTATTTGGGTGACGATGTCATATCTGCAATAGAAAGTGGATGTTATCTTATACTAGACGCCTAGTGAACGCATTCTTTGGTACAGACGAAAAGTAGGTTAAAACTCTCACAAAACCGGTGGGTATTCGAAATTCAAAAGAAATTTATAATCAGCAACTCGGTAGTCATTCAAAGTTCGAGGTTCGAGAGAGAGCTTCGATGTTCGAGAGAGAGCTTCGAGGCAACGAGGAATCTTCTTTACTGAATTTTCAATACTCAATATCTCTATTGCTATAAGTGTACTTAGGTGGTAACTATATAATTTAGATCATTATGGACCCTGTAGGACACAGCAAAAGGGTAGGAGAGAGGAAGCCCTGTTTTAGGAGATAATTAAGTTGTTTCTGTGGGAACAAGTTTTAACTTACATATTATAATCACTCAGGAAGGACATCGCGAATAAGATACTAAACATTTCGCTTATCTATTATTTATGTATTATTTTATCTGCAAAATTTACTTCAATAAACATTCAACATTATTATTATTTCTTCATTACCTTATTAATATGTTGTGAATCAAAACCGTGGGTATAGCGGCGGCGGCATTAGCATTAGTAGAAAAAATTGCCTAGCCCAAAACAGGTTTCGAAGTGTTGCATAGACAGGAACTATACGGTCAACGCAAGAATGCGTTAGCGTGAATACATTATAATATAAATATTTTGTGTTCAAATCAAGGCACTTGTGTCTGCCGGCTGTTGATAAGTTAATGTTTAACGAAAATTCATTTAATTTAATGAGGTCGATTATCTAAATAAAGCTGGAATAAGGAAGTTCAGCGAAAAAAATATAATGTTAACGCGAGAGGATAATACGGTTATATCATCTGTACTGTACCTATTTTACGAACGTAATACCATTGCTCTATTTACAAAATAACATCACGCCTTGTTTCCCCGAAGGGTTGGGCAGAGGTGTATCTATAGTACACCCACATTTCACCAGTTATATAATTATATTTCAGTCCCATGTAATAGGGGGCGAGCCTATTGCCTATTGCTATTGTTCTATTAGGATAGGCAAAAACAAAAGTAGGACGGTATATGGGCTTTTAACATTACGAAAAATCGTAAAAAAGGGATCGTTAAATTAAAGATACATCTATAAAAGATAGAAAAATAATCCTAGAATTTTGTACCTACGTCATTTTTATCTGATGTTACTGCAATATTAGCCCAGTCAATAATAACATGATGTTTTAGGTGTCTTTGTTGTATATTTTTGTGAAGCAAGCTAAATTAGATTCAAACTGAGCGCAACCCAAGCACTCTAGGTCTATTGGTTGCAAAGATACAGCTAGTCAAAGATGGGCATTTTTTTTTCAAAATATAGGATCATTTGCCAAGACACGTATCGGCTGAACTAATGGTCCTAAAGAAAATGGGTAGGGAGAAGGGGTTAAAAAGTTGCTAAAAGACATCACGTGATTATTGGACGACCCCTAATATCAGGGTTTTCAATCATTCTCTATGGCAATTATTTTTATCAAGCACTACGTATACCGAGTCCTTGACACATATAAGTAATTGGTCAGTGAAAGTAATATACAACGTTATCAGTGTGCACTCACCGCAACCGTTTCAGCGTGTCGACATTGTTACAGCTATTGATCAGACGTATGTAGTCTTCAAATGTTTTGGCGTACTCGTGGGTCCTCACGTGCATTGCGTCAACCTCCTTCTGAGCTTCTAAATACTGGATTATCTTCTGGTTTATGTAGTCTGGTTCCGTTACTAGGTCTATTGCTGGCTGTAATACTACAATTGAAGATAATTTACATAGATAACATTGTTTTTTGGGAATGCTAAATTATTGCGTTGTTTGTTGGATCGCGCGTAATTTCATTGAGCCTAGGTGCACGCATCTGCAATGCTTTTTAGTGTTTCGTAGCAGAAGTGTGCCACACGGAACCCTATTTCTAAGCCTACACTGTCCGTCTGTCTGTCAGCGGGCTGTATCTCATGAACCGTAACAGGTAGACAGTTGGTATTTTCACAGATTGTGGATTACTATTGCCGCTATAACAACAAATAAAAAAAAATATATAAAGTTAATAATTAAAGGGGGTCCCCATACAACAAACGTGTTTTCGGCACGATCTTAATACGGTACGGAACCCTTCGTGAGTCCGACTCGCATAGCCCGGATTTAAAAAAAACTGTACAAAATAATTTAAGGCGAAAGCATACCGTAGGTACTTCCGTCACGCCATTTTCGGCACAAATGTCGCTACGCTACGCTAATGTTACGAAAAGTCGTGTCGTAAAATCGCGCCATGTATGGCGCCTTGTTACATAATGGCGGTGTTGTTGACAGTGACCTCATACAGACACCGACCCGCATTCCGACCTCGCCGCCGAGGTCCTCCGCGATCGCGACCCGCCCGAGTAAATAATACTCCCCCCCGACCCTTGCCCGTTGATGCGCCAGCCCGCGTCGATGCTGAGCCAGTAGCTTTAAATTCCCCGATTAATAATAATGAATTATCTTTGATCCAGCCTGTCCCAACTTGCTGTCCTCCCCCCAGCGACGCCCTAAGCCGAGGTCCGTACCCCACAGGGCGTGCCCTTAGCGAGCGCTCGCCTAGTTTTAATTTAGAATAGTTTTTCCCCTGGCTGGAGGCTTTGAGTTTAGTAACTTAAGGCAGCCGCAGGATTGTCCGGTTAAGTAGTCATCACCTCAGAGGTGAGCTAAGAGATACCCTAGTCAAAAAAAAAAAAAAAAACAGTGACCTCAATTAGACACAGATTACCCACAACAGGTGTTTCTATTAATTCACTTTAATTCACTCTGTGAGCGATCAGAATAAATAAAAGTGTAGTCACAGGCATGAACAATCATGCCTATTTTAAGAGATGAACATCTGTCAACATCAAACATGTGCTCAAATCACAGTAAACATAGGGCTATTGATAGATTTCATGGTAAATTTTTATTAGCACAGTATTAAGACTGAATTTCAGACCCTTCAAAACAACTAAGAATGTTTTCACCTCTAGGTGATTAACATACCTTTGCATGCCAGGATTTCTCTCATGAGATGTGTAGCAGGTGTCAATGAGTAGCACCGTGGCATAAGAAACATTATGACCAGCTCACTAATCTGTCTCAAGTAGTGCAGTTCAGTGTCAAAGGACATCAGGTGTGGGGCCAGCGCAAATACTGGCGGTTGATTCAGTTCTAATCTGCAATGTTTAGAGTTTAATAATTTAAGAAATAAAATACTTTAGTAAATAGCAATTAATTAATTTGTTTCAGTATAGCTTGAGGAAATTATCTTCATATTGTAGAATAAGAATCGTTTATTTACAGAAAATATAGGTGTTACCAGTTGTCAAAGTTTTGTGGTTGAATAGTATACTTTTGTGTATTTTTTATTTTTTTATATAACTTCCCAACCTAGCCTTTACTTAACACTGGCAAACAGAAACTTTATTATTGGTTTCCAATAAATAGGTCATATAATTAGCAATATATCAACTAATCTTAATAAAACAAAAACTTACGCACAACTCCTAGCAATTCTTATTCTTTCAAAATGCTGTGTGATCTTAGTCACCATGTCACTGGCCAGCAACTTCTCAGAATCAACATGTAACAGTCTCTCATACAAGTTCTGGACACCACCCCACACATGCTCCTTGAACTTATCTATCACTGGCTCAGGCTTATGAGACAACTCCTTCAGCCAACGGGCCACGAAGTCTCGGAGAACATAGTCAATTAATAGCTGTAACTGGCTGTCCACAGTGCGCCCGAATATGACAGGCAAATGAGATTTTTTTGTTGCATGAGGCCAATTTGCCTGATCCTCCTGCACACGGAAATACAAAAGTAAATATTATGATTGACGCTTGTAAAAAATGCATCAAGTAAATATGTCTTACCTTTAAGGTATCCTCTATTTGTCGTACATCTTTTTCGACTTTATCCAATAAAAATAACGAAGTTTGGTGTGGAGAAGATAACGATACATGACCCCAAAGCGTCAACACGAAAACTGCTATCACTATGAATAAACTAAGAAATAATAAATAGACCAAGCTCCATATAAATGGAAAATACCACACTATTGATAAAAACAACGGTGCTACACAGACTGCGATCCACTTAAACATCATTTTCGCGCAATTTAGCTAAACATGATTTTCGCAAAAATAGTAAACAAATATGATTAATCAGGAATGTAGGGTTTACAATACTGTGGCTAGCTTTAGATATTTACGTTCGTGTAAGATAGTCTACAATACATGTTTTTTTAATTTATTAATTACGTTATTAACGAGATTTGTGTACAGTTTTTCCGTAAAACTATCTCCCTCGTCGATTTATTCCCCCTTCCGTTCATTAGCTAGCTGTCAAGTCAATAAAAAAGATTTTACATCGTAATCGTATCGTTTCAAACTCAGAAAGGGATGCAAGACTCTATCTTAGCAGTGGCACAACTTGTGAGAAAGAGACCACCAAAAATTAAGAACTACAACACACAACGTCACTTTGACAGTCAGGATGAGTATTTCAGGCGGGGTCGGGGGAGGTTGACACTAGTGTCACGGTTAAAGTGCTAGTGTTGTGCCACCTTATGAAAAACAATATGAATTTACATAAATTAGTCTTCTTCCCATGGGTGTAGCCAGAAACTACAGAACGCCACCTGCTTCGATCCTTACATAGTCCTTTCGCTTCGTTTTCATTCATACATGATCATGTATACACGCACACCAGTTGCAATTTCTTCGCACCTGACCTTTGTGAATGAAGATAATGTCCTTCTAGGACATGATGTGAATGGAAACGCCTGGAGGGGACTCCAGGCGTTTCCATTCACATCAGCTGACTTATGTAGGTACCTTTTGTTAATCGCCTTTCATTTATCCTCTCATCATGAATTCATGACCAAACCATCTAAGCATACTATTTTCTATTCTTGTCAATCAGTACATCTTCTTTTAAACCGTAACGATGCCATATCACACCATTCCTCAGCCTATAATTATATTCATGGTTACACCACACATGCTTCCAGGACCGGATTTAGAGGTCCAGAGGCCTCGGGGCAACAAAGGAGCGGAGGCCCCCTCGCCCCAAATTATTTTCCAATTAAAGTAAACAATTTTTTTTCAGTCAAGTTTTTCAATAAATAATTTATTGTGAAATCAAGTAGATTCCCTTAGTATTGAACAAACACATATAAATATAAACGGAAACAAGAATTATCTGAAATTAAATTTTAGGGTTAACGAACGGAACCTTTCGAGCTTTTTTCGCCGAAAAATCGTTGATGATTTCGTTGAAATCCAGTTCTCGGAGTAAATCGCTTTCAATGCTCAGGAGAGAAAGCTTCGATAAACGGTTTTGTCCCATCGTGGTTCGAAGCTTCTCTATTGTGGGGGCCCCCCGTTTGTGGAGGCCCTGGGGCTGTCGCCCCGGTTGCCCTCCCCTAAATCCGGCCCTGCATGCTTCGGAAGCAAGGAACATATTTCACAGCCTTTCATGCCTCTTTTGACACAGTCAGACACCCAACATTAACTTCCACACATCTTCTACCCGAAAATGTCAGATAAGAGCAGAAAAGGGTAGATTGATGTGCTGGCGTCTGTACCTATTTAGGTTTATTAACTGAGTTATGGTACCACGCGAAATTGAATTTCGCTAGCATATTCTTTAGCAATTATTTGCAGGTCAGTGTCAGGTTATTCTGCTAGCATATTCTTACGTTTTTTGCAATTAATTACAGGTCAATATATTTCGCGACCGTAACAAATATAGCTCAGAATTAGAATCAACAATACAATTCCATAAGTTAGAAAGATTTCACGAAATAGTCATTCAATAGGATTATAATTATAACCTTTTTGGTGCAGCCGTGAGGCTCACACTAATAATAAAGTAAAATAATCATATTCATAAAGATTATTTTACCTTTTTATGTTGTTATTGTGTTTGACGAACTGTGTCCAAATAAATATTATTCTTTCTTTCTTTTTAAATTATCGAGTTGTATTGATGATTTTTATAATTATAATTCTATAATCTGTTCTGTTTTTTTCTGCACACAACGCTTTTTATTGCATTACATTTACCTAGAAATCATAATCACATATAAAAAGGTTAAAACACACATACACACACAAAGGTTTTTGTGTTTATACCATTGACTCATAATTTATAAGTCCCTGGTCCAGGCCATGGTACGGAGCGAGAGAGCACGGGAGGCCGTCACCTCCTTCTGCGATGCAGTAATGCTCGCGAAGGAGAGAGACGCCCTGGGCGTCGGGGATCGATAGCCGATTCCCGGCCACCGTAGGCGCGGGCTTGCAGACGGTGAGCAATGGGTAGCTCGCCGTCCGGACCATGCCCGGGTCGACGCGTCGACCCAGCGACGCGAGGGTGCGTTATGTTCCACGCGCGCCTCAAAGAGATGTCAGCGAGTGAAGTGGGTCCGATGGGACTATTGCCTGCCGGGGTTTCGGGAAAGTCCGAAAGGGATTCCGTGGCCCCCTGGCATTGAACAGGCAACAGAAGGAACACGGGTGGGTTTTAGTCAGTAAGAGTCTGACACGACCTCCCGCTCCACCCAGAGCGAGAGAAGTCATTTGATAATTTCCCAAACAAAAAAAAAAAGAAGGGCTGTCAACAATTCGGAACGCTCGTGAAAGGGCTCACATTACTCGCTCAACGTCAAAACTTGCATATTTCTTTGTGTTTATTATACCACAAATTCCTTCTTCTTCTTTGTTTAGGTAGCGAACGGTAGCCAGAAGCACAATTTCGAAAATGCCACGTTATTTTATAGATATGATGCGAGTCAAAACAAAACAGCACAACTGTCATTTTTGACAGCGCTCACGGTGATATTAGTAAAAGGCATGGTCGGTGTTATCGCAAGATGGAGCACGTCATGACGTCATCTATGACGATGCAAGACACACTAGAGATGGGTCGTTGACGTATTTGGCGTTAACGAAACTATACTGTTTGCAGTGTACCATGGTGCGGATGGCAGGTGACAGAAAGGGTAAATTTATTTAATTTACTACAGTTATTACTGAGTCCGTATTATGTATACAATCTGTATGTAGGTACGGATCATAGTAAAATACAGAATCAGTAAAAACAAGTAAATTATGATATATTTTACCCTTTCTGTCACCTGTCACCCGCACCATGCTACACCGCAAACATTATAGACCGTCCAATTTCGTTCATCGACTAGTCGATTAACTGGTTGAATTTGTCGTCTAGTTTACGTGTCAACTTGGATAAACTTTGGCGACGACTGCAGCGAAGTATGTAGATGGTAGACTAATCTCCCGCGTGGCCCACGTGTAATAGGTACCTATTAATTTGAATTTCCCTTCATACCAAAGACTACTATAGTATACTGGCAACTTCATACTTTTCCAGTCTTAGGATTGGCTGAATACTAAATCACACACTGAACATCAAAAATTCAAAAATCAAAACAAGATGAACAACTATCAAACACAAACAGAAACAAGTACAAACCGGTTTGTCTCGCATTGTTCGACAAGTCCATCGCCTTACGCTTACGCACAAGCGAAACTACCTCGACTTCCTTTTCTTCTCTAATTTCATTCGATCCGTACAAAAACAACTCTTTTAATAAATTAAGAGTTCGTTTGATATCTTGATTATTTTATTTCTATGGACGAATGAATTTGTACTACGTTCTCGCGTTGCGAGTTAAGTTTAGGCGGCTATGGATTCGACTAGTCGATTGATTTTCGGTGAACCGCCGATTCGTTCACAGTACGTTGACGGTCGAATTAACTAGTTCGTTGATTCAACGCCCATCACTAAGACACCGTTTTATCGCGCCTACGTTAATTCTAGCACCATTGACATATATAACATGGACTTGAAATGTTTGACTATAGAAAAAACAGTTATACAAATACGAGGCATATCGACGCCAAAATCAAAAAAATACTGCTATCTCTTTTTAACTTTAATAAATTTGCCTAAGTGAAAAAGGATAATAGTGTTTTTGACAGTTACCATATTGGCAACCCTACATTTTCTAGTCATTGAAATACCTATTTGCGGCCGGTTCGCCATTTTATCCTCTCGGTGTTTGGTACCAAAGTTGGGTACGTAACCTGTCAAATGATCTTGTGTTGTGGTTAAAATTTGTGAATTTTGGAGTTATTTGCTGTGTTATTGCGTTTAAACTCGGCCCTATGGTGGAAATCATCAATAGCAAGATGCCCAATTGCAATATAATCGGATGTGGCATCAAAAGAAGCGGACATCACCCGAAAATAACTTTGCACCAGTACGTACATACATTTCAGCTGAAATATCTTTAGATTTAGACGATAAACAAAAGATTCTGCATTCGTTGAAGAGCTTCAACAGTAATTTTATTCATATTTTCCCTTTTGCCATTATTTTCAACAGTTTTACTTCACGAAATCATTTTCTTGTTATTGAAGGGATAGAGTAGTGCATTTACACATTTTATTTATCGATAATGCTATTTTATGTTTTTTTTTTATTGGTTTTATGTTTTACTTTCAAGGTTGCCTGCTAATAAACGAAAAAAGAAAAACTATTGGTGTGGAAAGTTTAAAGAAGGCCACATATTTTTGTTCTTTTCACTTTGAAGAATAATGTTTCAACCGGATACTCAATAAAGTAACATTATGTGACGATACTTTACCTTCACGAACCTTATTGGTAAGTAACATGTTATAAATTTGTCCAACATGATTCTGTAGTGGCTAGTGTTGAAAATGATGGTGATGTCCTCATTTGCAATATTTGTTTGTTTGGTAGCAAAGAGTGATGTAAAGAATGTGTTAGAGTGTGGTCTTAAGACTTTAGATCAATTAAAAATTCTATTAATAAAATCAAGAAACAATAAAAATACTAATAATTTTTTTGCTTGTTTACAGCCTGCGATTTGAACAAATATGTGGCAATATCTGGCATTTTAAATGAGAATGATCAAAATCAGACAAACTCACAATGTAAAAGAGTTATATATGAATTTGAGATACAAATATTATGGGAAGAAATCTACTGAAAGCATATCACATAGAAATTACCTGAACAAAATTGTATTGTTCAGAACTGAATGAGATTGATTTCTATAATTATAACTTTATTATAATTAGTGTTGACTTTTAATTAAAACCCACAATCATTTGCTTGTTAGAAACTTAGCATCAAAAATATTAATTATGGTGGCTCCGCCAATTTTCAAAATTTCTTTTTCACTGGTTATCCGTGAAATTCAAATCTTTATGTTGATTAAAATGAGATACACAAAGATAAAATAATAATAATATAAATTACAATATTTCATATAAAAATTACCATCTGCGGGCCATTGACGGAGCCACCTTTTAGAGGTATGAGGAACAGGGTGTAAAATTCATTCATCCTCTATAGAAAAGGGAGGACCCTCCGACCGACGGGTGTCGTGTCTGGCGGGCAACTGTTCAATAGATTTTTTGAAGTGAAAACTTCTTTAGGCGCGTTGAGCACTTTTTGGGTGAGCAAAAATAATGGAAGTCCCGTCATCTTCACCGGACGTTTTCCAAGAGCTATATGTATACTGTGTATATATGTGTACTTTTTGGGTGAATAAAAAGCGTGAAACTCGTGTCATCGTCATCGCACACTTCCTATGAGCTATATGTATACTGTGTATACAGGGTGTTTGGCAGAACGTTGAACATACGAAAATGGTGGATAGGTGGGGTCATCTGCTACTTACTCAACCCATTTTTTTTATTTTTATTTGCAAGTTGAAATTTAGTTTCAAGTATTTTTTTACATATTTCTGTAAGTTTGAGGACTTATAACTTTTTTTCTAGCTAACATCTGAATAAAGCAATAGTTTTATAAGAATCTACCAACATTAACGATAAAAAAAAAATGCCTGTTTTATCCATTTGTGATAAAAAATACACTCTAAAGTTAAGAAAGTGGTGAAACTAGAAGAAAGCAAAAAAAAATTTTTTTTAATATCCTGGGGTCCAGGGCCAATTAAATTAGGGCTGAGTAAGTAGCAGATGACCCAATCTATCCACCATATTCGTATGTTCAACGTTCTGCCAAACACCCTGTATATGTACATAGATATATCGGCAATGAGATGAACTTGTTGCATGGTATACAATGGACTGAAATCAGTTACAGAATACTAGTTCGATAAAAAGCTGTAAGTATATAATATCTGTCCGGTTTCAACCTATTATAATGGAAACATCAAAATAAGTTCTACTGTTTAGCCGCGAAATAATGACGGAGCAAATAAATTAAACCAACAAATGAAAGGCATCAGTTAGATAAATTGGGGTATTTTTACCCGTAAATATTGTACTGTGACATTATGAAAACATTCTCACAATCTTTTATCGATATTATAACATAGAAATATCGATAAGGGCTGCCCTAGTAGACGCCATTTTATCCTCTCAGTAAAGTGTAGGTAAAGTCCATTTCACGAAAGAAGTCCCGCGGCAATAAGTGGAACTAATTACCTATTATTATAATTATGTAGGTATAGTTAGCAACATTCCGACAATAACCCTCCTACCTCATACAGCTTTCTTTATGATTGTGGATTTTACTAACCAGTGCATGAGATGTCGAGATAAATAAATATTTATGAATCCTCTCTTACGACAAGTGGCGCCGCCTCTGCGGGACTTCTTTCGTGAAATGGAGTTTATGGCACGTTTTTCTTGTAGGTATGCCAAGTCCATGTTATATATGTCAATGGTTAGCACGTTCAAATCATTGACATTTTATAACATAGTCAATGGTTCAAATCGTTTACAGCGTAACTCGGAATGCACCCTTTCTTGTCAAAATAAATTCATAAGTTCTGCGGTGCTATTCTGTAAAATTCTCACCGTGCAAACTTCGGTGAAGTGAGCGTGGAGTGAGCTGTCATTAGTGTCAATTACAAGCAAAAACAAACTCACTTCACCTAAGTTTTCACGGTGAGATTTTTACAGAATCGACCGGCTGTTCTGTTTGGGGTTTTTTTGAAAAACAACACCCGACTAGTAAGTTATCTGCACAGACTACATATGGATACTACGTAATCTGTGAACAACACTCGCACAACGTGATTTATTATTTTTGTGACTCAAGTTTATAGTGATCTGAAATCAATATGTGCACCTTAAATATTCAGTCTGCTGTGCAATACCAACACTATATTTATTGCAGTACGTACTAAAGTATCCTTAGGTATTCTGTGATTGCAGTGCAGTCACAGTCACTGCTTTTAGTAGGAAACTCATAACATGTGGATGTGGATCTTAGTGTCCTTCTTATTGATAATATAGTTATTGTTTTAATTAAATTATTAAAATGTCTGACATAGAGGCTACATATCTTGTTGTTGGCGGAGGAATTGCCGGCGTTACTTGTGTCGAGACACTAGCAATCTTACATCCTGAGGAAACACTTGCAATTATCACAGCATCTTCGTTAGTAAAAAATGTAAGCAATGTGAGTTTTTATGCTAAAACTATAGTAAAATTTGATGTAAACGAAACAGAAGCAAGCTCATTGATGAGAATTCATCCAAATCTAAAAATTGTTTTTGATTCTCTGAAACATGTTGATACAAAAACACAAATAGCATATACTCATACAGGTGATAAAATTAAATACAAGGTCATGTGTATTTGTACTGGTGGAATACCAAGATTAATCAGAGATTCCCATAAAAGTAAGAGAATACTGGGAATAAGAGATACTGAGTCCGTGAAAGAATTTCAGGAAAAACTAAAAATGGGTCGCAGGATGGTTATAGTTGGTAATGGTGGTATAGCATCAGAAGTAGTGCACGCCACAACTGGAATACATAAAATATGGGTCATCAGAGATGACTATATTTCTGCTACATTCATTGATCCTGGAGCAGCAGAATTTTTTCAGAACACATTTAAACATAAAGAATTACAGCCTGATCAAAAGACTGTTTTAAGAAGACATGTTTTCTCAGAGGAAGACCAAGTAGTTTCTTTAAATAAAGATTTAAAATCAGCTGCATTAGGTCCAGATTGGTACCGAAAACTGGAAGGTATAAAAGATGACAATGGTGTACAGGAACTTGAGACTATTTATAAGGTTGAAATAAACTCAGTTGAAGAGACAAGTGACAAGGAGTATCCCCTTGAAGTAGTGCTTTCAAATGGTAGAACTATTGAATGTGATTTTGTAGTGTCTGCTACTGGTGTTGAACCTGCTGTGAATTTCTCATGGGATAAAGAACCAGTGAAGGGGCCAGAAGGTGGTTTAGCTGTAAATGAATTTCAAGAGACATCAATAAAAAATGTGTATGCAGCTGGTGATGTTGCTCATGCAGCTTGGGATCATGCTCCTCATTGGTTCCAGCTGAGGCTATGGACTCAAGCTAGGCAAATGGCAGGAATGGCTGCTAAAGCCATGCATGGGAAAATGATGAATGAAGAAATATTACAAGACTTTTGTTTCGAACTGTTCACACATTGCACTACACTGTTTGGTTATCAAGTCATTTTATTGGGAAAATATAATGCACAAGGATTAGGAAGAGATTATGAAATTTTACTACGTATGACACCTAATAAAGAATATATAAAGCTTGTACTGCAAAATGGAAAGTTACAAGGTGCAATACTAATTGGAGAAACAGATTTAGAAGAGATGTGTGAGAACTTGATTCTTGATCAGTTAGATTTGACAACTCTCGCTGATCAAATTTTGGATCCGGATATTGACATTGATGATTATTTTGATTAAGAAAAAAAACTAATTGATCAGTTGTCTTTATTATCTATAGTAATATTATAAAGAAGTATAATTTGTTTGTAAGTTGTATGTAGGGGGTAATCTCCGAAACTACCAGTCGGATGTTTTTCTTTTTCACTTGATATCCCAATTCTTGAGGAAGGTTATATGCTCACGGACGAAGCCGCGGGCAGAAGCTAGTGTGTGATAAATGTGATAATCCACTATACAGGGTGTTTGGCAGAACGTTGAACATACGAAAATGGTGGATAGATTGGGTCATCTGCTACTTACTCAGCCCTAATTTAATTGGCCCTGGACCCCAGGATATTAAAAAAAATTTTTTTTTGCTTTCTTCTAGTTTCACCACTTTCTTAACTTTAGAGTGTATTTTTTATCACAAATGGATAAAACAGGCATTTTTTTTTATCGTTAATGTTGGTAGATTCTTATAAAACTATTGCTTTATTCAGATGTTAGCTAGAAAAAAAGTTATAAGTCCTCAAACTTACAGAAATATGTAAAAAAATACTTGAAACTAAATTTCAACTTGCATTTAAAAAAAAAAAAAATGGGTTGAGTAAGTAGCAGATGACCCCACCTATCCACCATTTTCGTATGTTCAACGTTCTGCCAAACACTCTGTATACAGTAGGTATAACACAAAATAATACTTATACAGTCAAATTAAATTAGCTTTGCAGACGTGGTCAGTTATCTAGCTAAACATGATAAAACAACAAATGGTCATCAACCGCCAGTGTAGTTACTTAAAATATCAGTTTTTTTGGTGAAAATGTCACAGACGTGATGAGTATCGCTAACTGAACACCATGAAACAGATTTTATAAACTCACTTCAAGTAAAAATACTACTAGCGGTCATTGAACCCAAAAAAAAACTAATATTTTGTCATGTTTAGATCGTCAAAACTCAGTCTGGGGAGTTTCGCTAGCTAATTTAATTTGAACTTGTTTAAATAAATATTATATTTTATGTAGGTACTTGTAAATACAACAATTTTAGAAATATGTCGGCGTCACATTGTAAACAACACGTGCATCGGGCTTCGCTGTAGCACTATGGCGCTGTAGCGCGCTACGACATTCTCCCACCTCCTCGCTGCTGGGCGGAGTTAGTGATCGCTACGTCGTAGCGCGCTACGTCTTTGCCCCACCTACAATACTACCGTATAAAAGAGTCCGCACGGCGGCGAAATGGCATCCCTTCTAGTAAAAAGGCGAAGTTGGCTCTGTTCGCAGACGACACGGCCATTTACTATTCAGGCAAAAGCCCCATAGCGATAGCTCACACTCTCCAATCCGAAGCCAACCAGCTCGGCTCCTGGTTCAGGAAGTGGAGAATAGAAGTAAACCCCGATAAGAGTCAAGCGGTCCTTTTCAGGAAACCGAGACTCAGAAGAAAAATCCCCCTCCCCCGACCAATCACCTTGTTTGACAAGCCGATCCCCTGGGAGAAGCAAGCCAAATACCTAGGTGTGGTCCTAGACGAAAAACTGTCATTTTCAGAGCACATAAAGAAGGTCCGCTCGCGAGCCGCTTTCGCTCTAGGAAGACTCCACTACATGCTGAATGCGCGTAGCAAGCTGTCACTTAGGTGCAAATTGCGAACGTACTTAGCATGCATCCGCCCTATCATGACCTATGCGTGCGCCGCCTGGGCTCAAGCCAAACCCCGACACGTGCATAGAATGCAAACCCTCCAAAACCGTTTCCTACGAATGGCAACGGGAGCCCCCTGGTACGTTAGGAACGAGATCCTCCATCTCGACCTAAAAATCCCCACTATAGCCCAATTTCTAAAACGCAATTCAAAGCGTTTCTTTGATAAAGCCGCCCTTCACCGCAACCCTCTGATTGTAAAAGCGGCCAGTTATGTCCCCTCTAAAATCAGTAAGATTCGCCGTCCGAGGCATGTTCTCTCCGACCCAGATGACCCTATAACCCTCCTTCAGGAAAGCAATAGGGACACCAGCACGGTACAAAACAATAAAAAAAGACCCGCATTCCGACCTCGCCGACGAGGTCCATTGCGCCCGCGACACTCCCGAATAAATAATACTCCCACCCGACCCTTGCTCGCAGAAGCGCCAGCCCGCGTTACGCTGAGAAAAGTAGATTTAAATTCCCCGATCAATAATAATGAAAATTTGATCCAGCCTGTCCCACCTTGCTGTCCCCCCGCCAGCGACGCCCTAAGCCGAGGTTCGTACCCCACAGGGGGTGCCCTTAGCGAGCGTTCGCTTAGTATAATATAGAATAGTTTATGCCCCTGGCTGGAGGCTTTAAGTTAGTAGCTTAAGGCATCCACAGGATAGTCCGGTTAAGCAGCTGCGACCTCAATCTGAGAGTCAACTGCGAGATGCCATATCAAAAAAAAAAAAAAAAAAAAAAAAAAAAAAGCGAAATGGCATTCTACCTTCAGGCGTTGCCCGGTGCACAGGTTGTATTGCTTTCAATTATTGTTACTCTGCCTCTCTGTACATTGTTACTATTTTGTGTAAACTAAGCTATGACTGGGTGTCATGGCTATTTGTGTCTTGAAACTGATTAAGTGTAGTTTCGTGTAAAATTAATTGATTAAATAATTTATAAGAAAATCTAAATTCTTATTATTTAAAGAACCTCTTTTATTTTACAATATATCTGATCCTGTGCCTTCAAATATATTGTTATGTTGTTCATTGATGTGGTTTAATTTTGCCTGGGAAACAAAGGGGTATAAACTTGCATAAAGTTAGTAAAGATTTGCGACTTTTTTTTTACCATAAATTTTTTGACGTTTGAACTTGTATGCAACGCATTTAAATAAAAGCCTGAGCACGATGCGTGGCGGCGGTCCCAAATACAAATATCCATGGTATGCCACACGGTGCGTTCCTCACGTACACCGGACTTGCAGCCCGCGAGACGAGGTAGGGAGGGGTGTACGAATTGCGACACCGCTCAGTTGTTTTTGCGTTGTCAAAAACACATGCTTGACAGATGACAATTTACGCACTTTGCGGCGCGGCGCCGCTGCGTCGTCGTAGCGTTGTAACGTTGTGTGACCGTCAATGCGGTGCGGCGTTGCAACGCATCGTGTGCACACGCTCTAAATGTCTAGTTTGGTCAAGGGGTGGGTTTATTTTTCTGTTTCCAAGGTAGCCTATTATTTTATTTTGTAAAATGTTTGCAAGTGGAAAGCAGTGTGTTACTATACTCTATGTCAGAGTTGTATATTCTTTCCTATAAGTTCATGAGACAAGGCTATTTATTTCGTTTGTATTCAGGTCAACACACGGGGCCGGGGAATACTTCAGTTATCCAAGTTCCAACCCAATAGCACACTACATTACTTTCCTATATTAGTAAGAGATCCAACCATTCGGACTCATCCCCGTCCTATCCGCGCAGGAGTCCCTCAAGGCTCTGTGCTCTCCCCCCTAATCTTCACGCTTTTCACCAGCGATATCCCAAAGAGTAGAAGGGCGCAGTTGGCTCTGTTCGCAGACGATACGGCCATCTACTACAAGGGTACCAGCTCTGACTCGATAGCCCGCACTCTCCAGACCTCAGTCGACATGCTCGGCGCCTGGTTTAGAAAGTGGAGGATCGAAGTCAACCCGGATAAAAGCCAAGCGGTTCTCTTTTCGAAACCGCGAAAAAGGTTCAAACCCCCCCGATCAATCACCATGTTCGGCAAGCCTATCCCCTGGGAGAAGCGAGCCAAATACCTAGGTGTTGTCTTCGACCAGCATCTCTCCTTTAGCGATCGCATAAAGCAGGCCCGCTCGCGTGCCGCTTTCGTTCCCGGTAGAATTCACTCTGTCCTGAATGCACGTAGCAAAATGTCACTAAGGTGCAAATTGCGTACGTACACGGCGAGCGTTCGCCCCATAATGACCTATGCGGGAGCCGTTTTTGCACATTTTAAGCCCCGCCATATCCATAGGATGCAAACGCTCCAAAATAGATTCCTCCGTAAAATCACCGGTTCCCCCTGGTACGTTAGGAACGAGATCCTCCATCTCGACCTAAAGATCCCCACAATCCACCAATTTCTTAAACGCAATTCCAAGCGTTTCTTTGAGTCCGCCGCCAAACACCGCAACCCTCTGGTTGTCGAGGCCGCCAACTATGTCCCTAGTAGAATCAGTAAGATCCGCCGCCCGAGGCAAATCCTTACCGACCCAGACGACCCCATAACCCTCCTCCAGGACAGCAATAGGGCCACAAGTACAGTGCACAAACACAGACACCGACCTCGCCGCCGAGGTCCTCCGCGATCGCGACCGCCCGAGTAAATAATACTCCCCCCCGACCCTTGCCCGTTGATGCGCCAGCCCGCGTCGATGCTGAGCCAGTAGCTTTAAATTCCCCGATTAATAATAATGAATTATCTTTGATCCAGCCTGTCCCTACTTGCTGTCCTCTCCCCAGCGACGCCCTAAGCCGAGGTCCGTACCCCACAGGGGGTGCCCTTAGCGAGCGCTCGCCTAGTTTTAATTAGAATAGTTTTGCCCCTGGCAAAACTGTTCTAAGTTAAGTTACCTGGAGGCTTTGAGTTTAGTAGCTTAAGGCAGCCGCAGGATTGTCCGGTTAAGTAGACATCACCTCAGAGGTGAGCTACGAGATGCCCATAGAGTATAGTAACTAAAAAGGGAGATGCCCTAGTAAAAAAAAACATTCGGACTCATTCATTCTTGTCAATCGTTGTCAAATGTCGTCTCGCTCAGACTGTCAATGTCAAATTATAATGTTGGAATAATCAATGATGTAAAAATTGCTATTCATTTAGTCGAATGAAGTCTCACCCATGAGTAATTGATTTGTTACTTTTAAGCGATTAAAATCCATATAACATCAGGCCTGTAATCCCTGAAGTGATAGGTACTTTTAGTACACGCCAATTTCGCCTGTTACGTTTAAGTCCCATGTAATAGAGGGCCATCAACCGGGCACGAATTAGGTTTCTGAGAAATTCCTGATAGAAAAGGAAAAACCCAAAAACACTCGAACTAGGAATCAAACTCAGGAGCTCAGCAGAAGCGTTTACGATCACTAAAACTACTAATTATTTATTTAGGGTTAGACGCGTGTACCTGGGAATATTTAAGCTTAAATAAATCGAGCATTTTTATTCGTCCAGAGTAGTCCAGACACTACTACGCGCGCTACTATGCGTGGATTCCTACGGAAAACATTGAACGCCTATAGATAGTGCAATCCACGACAACGCGCCCCACTCCGCTCCACTCCGTACTAAAGTATAGCTTACAGTATAGTGATCGCAGAGTGGGGCGCGTCGTCGTGGATTGCACTATCTGTACTCGGGGTTAACACTTTGACTTCTCAGGCATCACCACAACGTCACATCGTGAGGAAACCGGCATGCCTGAGAGATATTTCTCGACGGCATGTGAAGCCAAGTCAGAGGCCCGTGGGCGGCTTTAAAACTCTGACACCACGTTAGTTTACTAACCACACGAAAAGAAGAAGACCACAACGACCAGTTTTTCTTGCGTCCTGTGATAATTAAATCTGCGGTAAATAGCGGTACGAACTATCCTCTATTATTCATATACGTCAAATCTTAAATCGATTCCAATAGTAATCAAGTGTCCCATCACTAATATCCTCCGTCACTTAAATTTAGTAAGGAGACAGAGGAGACTATTGGATGGATTGGAGACTATTGAATGGAGATTTGACGTGTTCTGTGTTTGATGCGCGCATTGTTTTTGTCGACTTTATACAATTATTTGTTCATAATCATACCATTGACTTGCCAAGTTTTCTAAGTCTTACCCCGTTTTTAAAGGAAGTATTTCCATCTTGTTATTGGATGAGTGTATCAATAAGTGTGTGAAAGTTTTTGTATCTTGTCGTGGTCTCCTTTGTTTCTTTTTAATTCATCGACGTAATTGTCCAAAATGCCTATATTATTTAGTGTTGTGGCTCGAGGTACAGTGGTTTTAGCTAAATATGCAACATGTGCGGGAAATTTTACGGAAGTTACAGAACAGTTACTATCGAAGATACCGCCCCACGATGATAAGTTGACGTACTCTCACGGAAATTATTTGTTCCACTATATTGCGGAAAACAAATTGGTTTATTTCTGCATTACCGATGATGTGAGTACAGTTGGTATATTTACATACAACCTTGAATATAATATACTGAACAAGTATGCAAATTTTCATATTATTTTGATATCTTTTGCTTCAGAAATTCCAACGTTCGAGAGCATTCTTATTTCTCAATGAGATCAAGAGAAGATTTTCGACAGCATTCGGTGACACCGCCCAGACCGCCATACCTTATGCTATGAATGGAGAATTCGCCCGAGTTCTTGCCACGGAGATGAAACATTACACTGATTCAAAAGACCTTGACACCATATCTAGAGTCCATGGCGAGTTGGATGAACTCAAGAATATTATGGTCAAAAATATTGGTGAGTTACCTAAAGTACTTTCTGCAACCATTACAGCTTGTTGATCTAAAGAAAAAAAGAAATGCTGAAATGTTAATATTAACGGGAATCATAAATCTGTTGGAACTATAATATTTTCAAAAATTCAAATTAGGCAATTGTTTAACTTACGGCACGGTAGGCACAGTAGTCAAGCGATTGACTCCTGCGATGCGTGTCGCGGGTTCGATTCCCGCACGGTACAAATATTTGTATGACCGACAAGTGGTGGTTCCGGGTCTGGCTGTTTGTGTATGTGAGATTAAATGTTTGTAAATGCACCCACGATACAGGAGAAATGCCTAGTTTGGGGCAACATTATAAAAAAAGTAAAGTAACTTAAAACATTAAACAGTTAATTCAATTTCAAAATATTTTATTTCACATAAGACACACATATTTCAGAAGCTAGCTGCACGGTTTCAATCGGTTATTTCCTATGGAGAAGAGCAGGCAAGAAACTCCAGGCTTACTCTTTTAAAAATAATTGGCTGATAAAATATTTTCAAATAAGAGTGTTATTAGGTATGGGAGGACAGTATAGGTCTCTCAACAAGTACCAGGTACTTTACAAAATGATGATGGTCAACAAATGTACAGTCCACTAAGTCTACAGCATTCTCACATTCACAAAATAGTATATTATAGGTACACAGACAAACAGATTGCTTATTATTGACTCATACTGATGATAATGAGTCTTTTTTCCATAATAATTGTTTACTTTTAAATGGTATATGGTCAACAAATATAGGAAATATTTAGAAAACAAAGAAAGAAAGAAAATATATTTATTTAGCACAGACTAAAAAGCACACAATATAATATTTGTTTGGCAGTCAACTTTACAAACTAAATTAATAACACTGAAAGCCTTATGATTCGCCTCAATTTTTAAGTTGCCACTATCCACTGTTAATCATAGACACAATAGAGGTTTTATTGTAAAAGTCACCCTCCCCACTAACTGTTGTACAGTTAGCGGGGAGGGTGATGTTATGACGTCTATAGACGTCAACGCTCGAAAACTTTCAAAGAGTATTGTAGTAATAAAACTATGAATTACATCTTTAATTAAGTTACTTGGGGGGTTATTGACATCCATAAATGTATCAAATAAATTCTTGCAAGATCCAATATTTATCCACAAAAGTATTGAATAAGGATCATTTAAACATTTCAATAAAACAAATGAATTGCGGTGTACAAACATTTGAATGAATAATAATCCTGTTTTAAAGCACCATTAATTAATTATATTTTTGACCTAAAATAACAAATGACCCTAATTTGTATGTACAAAACAATCAATTATTTTTCTTCTGGTTTTGATAGCAGATTGTTTCACATAAATAAAACTTATCAGCCCTTATCTTTGTTTTGCGTACAAACTGCATTATATACCTACCTTTGTATGTGTCATTGACTGAGTATGAAATGGAGAGGCTTATTTACTTGTAAAAGTGATGTATTTAATCTTGTATGGGTGTCATTGCCATATATTAGTAATTTATTGTTTACTTTACATAGCTGGGCAGTGTTAGTTCCATGCTTAAATATGCATAAGTATCAATTACAGATGTATAATATTATAATTTTATTGATTTTTTAAAGTTTTCTTTTTAGTTCCAGAGATTACCCGTACCTACAAACTTATAAACAAATTTTACCTCTTTATAATATTAGTACCTTGTCGACCATTCCATGCTGCCATGATAGTAGGTACTTACTAATTCCATGCTGCCATGTCATTATTCTCAGGTAGTCTTCTTGTTCTAAACTTTGGGCGACCAAGACCGACTTATGTTCGAGAAGTATTTATTATTCAGCTGCATGTAGTGTAGCCCCTATCCTATGTAAACGAGGTTAGGTTTTTGTGAACTGTTTATTAGGTAAAACGATAATTTATATATGCAGGGTGATTGGAAGCTGGGTGCAAAGCTTTAAGGCGAACATAGAACAGACAATTTAGAACCATTTAAGCCATGGTTGTCTTAGACGAAGTCTTACCATTTTTTTTTAAACCAAATTTTTATGTTTTTTTCGAATATTCCCAAAATTTTAACTAAACTGCTTGTTATTGGCCAAATTAAATGATAAATGAATTATTTTTTATTTTATTTAATTAAAGTAATGAGTAAGCAATCTAGCAAAACAAGTGTTAGGCTTCTTTGTCGTTAGACATTTTGTTTACAGACATTTTAAGTTCACAAAAAAAATTAAAATTCATAAATACTTTTTGTAAACCTATAACCTTAAAAAAAATTAGTAAGACTTCGTCTAAGATAACCATGGCGTAAATAGTTCTAAATTGTCTGTTCTATCTTCGCCTTAAAGCTTTGCACCCAGCTTCCAATCACCCTGTATCTTTAGCACAATATTAAAATAGTTATTTTTTTGACAAGATCCATGAAAATGATTAAAAAACAAAAAAAAAAAACTATTAGTTTGTAGCGGTTACACCGCCACATACGAACTACGCATCAAAGACATGACGTCACACAAATCCTGCATCGCGCAATTAGAGTTTACCGTGCGAACGACTTATATAAGACTATCCGACATCAACAGTGGGGCAGTCGGCCCGCCAGACACAACACCCGTCTGGTCGGAGGATCCTCCCTTTTCTATGGTGGATGAGTGAACTTTACACTCTGTTCCTCATGCCTCTAAAACTTTCCTACTTATATTTTACTACAAGCTGTAAGGCCTTGATAACGTTTTACACTCAATATACCTGCACTGTACCTTCCAAGGCTTACGATAATATCATGTAATGAATCATTACATCACTCATGAGCATGACTTACTAAATTAATGTAATTACTAATTACCTGATTTCCACTATGAATTCTACCTACGATATTGTTCTATTCTAAACCTACTGTTTTATAAATTATTTACTGAAAAACAATGGATTAAGGATTGATTCTGAAAAGAGAAATCACAGAAAGCGCATGTTTTGTAATGTATAATCAATTATCTGTCTAAACAAAAGATCAAGACAACTCAGAGATCATTCTAGAATGGAAAATATAGAATCGTCCTACCTTAAGTTGAGTCATCTACAAACTTTTATTATGAGGTAGAAAGGTGCATGACATATTTAATAGAGAATTCACAACCACAATACCTTATAAATCCTTGTCAGGAACAATAACTGTTCCTAGTTATTAAAATTATTCAAATAGCTAAGAGAAAAAGTTACAAAATTATCTTGTACAGTTTATTTAAATTGTCAATATATTTCGTATACATTAAAATGCTTCTAGATGCAATATTTAACACGACTAACTATTTTCCCTAGTTACAAAATTAAATTACTAACTATACCAATTCAATATAAAAATAAAAGGACACTTAGGTGTCGAAATAGGACGACTATTTCGACGCCTAAGTATCCATTTCTTCGCATTGCTATCATTCAGAAACATGTCAAGAAGAAGGCTGGCACCATGGCTACGTTGAATGGCAATGGCAAATATTTATTATAATCAAAACATACATTACTGTGTAGGGCCATTCATTATGATGTATAATTTGTTAGTTGTTGAAGTTAGGTGACAACCAGTTATGTAAATTACTTCACTTAAAATACCATAGTCTGGTGAATTAATTGTGTTTTTTAATTAATTTCAGATAACATGGCAATGCGCGGGGAGAAATTAGAATTACTAGTGGATAAGGCTGACAATTTAGCGACAGGCGTAAGTATTTAAATGATTATCAGGTTTTTTTCACTATTTCAATATAAAGATATATAATGCTATACATAAATGCAAGTAGTCTAAATTATGTTTCCCAAAAGTCTTGCATAGTAGTTAAAAAGATAATAAAGAGTTTGGAAATCATAAGATCCTCTTTTTTTAATAAATAAGTTCATGTAAGATTTATATTGACTCCCTACCTTGAATTAGTAACTAAGCATAATTATTATAAAAAGTATCTTATCACAAGGTAAAACCAATTCGCGTATGTACCTAGGTATGTTTTATTGGAATTTTCCTCATAGCAACTTTTTTTTATACCTTACTATTTCAGTCCGTAACATACCGCCACACATCGAGAACGTTGCAGCGTTCCCTGTTCTGGAAGAACGTGAAGATGTACGTCATAATGGGAGGAGTCGCTGCGCTCGCGGTCTACCTCATCGGAGCGATGGCTTGCGGCGGCCTGAAGTGGGGCAAATGCGTCGGATAAACATGTACACACACACTTATATTATTAAGGCAGATATCAAATACCATGATTAATGGAGTCGTACTACCAATTTATGATACACGTATTTGATAAACAGCGATTGTTTTATAAGCGTTGTAATGGTTATGCAATAATCCATGGCCATAGTATTTATATGATATTATGTGAAGTACTTACCAAGTTTCTAGTGTGCGACTAGAAACTTGGTAGCGAAATGCCTCTTCCGTGACCGTGCAGACCCGATACATGATACTTGTTTCGCAACTTATGCCAAGTATCGGGACATTTTCGGTAATCTGATATGGTTTTATTTTATTTATTTGGGACCAATTTGGTTACGGTCGACTCACGCGAATAGATCACTATTTTAACTGCTAAATAATGGCTATTATCTTCTGTGGGCTGTTTTAACCTATGGTCTGATGGATATTCTCGTCAATTAGGACCAAAACTAATAAAAAAAAATACAAGTAACACCGAAAAATGCTGAAAAATGTTGAAAATGACACGCGTCCGACCGGTTTACATCTTGACCCTGAGTTAGGTAGGCTTTTAGAATTCGTTCGGACAGTTTATTTTATTACATTCTTGTTCTATGGCATAGGCTTGTTATGTTGTACTTCGTCGCCTGGCCCTACAAAAAAAATATCGCGCGACATCGCTCGTCCAATCTGCATTCTCGATCTAGGTAATTTTTATAATAAATTATATTTTTATTAAATTCCAAATTTTTAATTTACCTAAAGATGTAGTTATTCCCTTCAAGATTGAATAGAACCCCTGTTTTAATTTTTTCCATTCGATGTGACTTCACTTTGATAAGTTCACTGTTCACAAAATTATCAAGTCCAAGGATTTGGAATCCGATATCAATAGATGTGTAAAGTAAACAGAAGTTAGTGAAAATAATGACTTCAATGTAGGCAAACGGGACCGCCATGCATACCGAACCATTCGTCAAATTAAAGCATATTAAAAACCGGAATTTAAAGTAAAATAAGATGTACCTATAGGATGAATGAATATTAATAACATTAATGAATTTTCTCTGGGTTTGATATAAATCTAAAAATAGACAAGTCTATCTGCACAGTTAAAACTTGTTTAGCCTGAATCTTTTTTTTTTTAATAATATGTAAACTTCTATCATAACTAAATTATATAACACTAGGTTTTACTCGCGGCTTCGCCCGCGTTGATGTCGGAAAATATCCCACGGGAACGTACTACCGTGATTACATACCTAATAGCCGAGGAAAAGGTCATTGACTCCTACCGCTGCGCTCGCGTTGCCAATGCCGTCAACCATGATTATTTTGTTACGCGTAATTTTGATTCTGTGATATCTTTTAAAATATTCATTGAATTAGCATATTTTGATCTAAATTAAATGCCCAATTTAAATAACATATTTTATTGGGTAAAGATTAAATGATACCGCTCAAAATAGCGTCGGTTTTTTTTATTTTTTTATCACGTTCTGAAAGATTAATGGTTACTGTGGGCCTTCCTTAGAAGATAGATATTATGCTTCGCTTTTTTGGTGAACTGTTTAAGATCTTTAATCCAGTAAAATATAAATTTGATGTAGCTGTTACGGCTTACGCGGCGCACGCCAGTAAAGCTAAGTCGACATGATTTTTTTCGACATCTTCGACAATAATCGTCATATTTCAGCCAATTTACACAATACTTTAATAAATTAAACACCAAAACCTTTCGTATGAATCAGTCCGTCTATTGGCGAAAACCGTTTGTAAATCCGTTCGGTAGTTTTTGTATATCATATGTAAGGATATCAGTTTCGTTTCGTTTCGTTTTTTATGCGAAATACAAAATTGATGTATAATTTTTTGCAAGAAAGCTTGGCAGTCACATTTAAAAGTGGCTGTTTAGAAACTAGTTACTTACATTTAATGTAAATAGAAAGGTTTGGCTACGGTTTTTATAACTTTTTTTTTCTAGAAGTTACAATAACGTTCCGGACTTGATCTCGTATTTGTCGTATTTAACGAACATATCATTATATCTCTTGATTATGCAAATATCCGTAATGCGTAATTTAAAGCCATACCTACCGCTTGATCCAACATCTGTTTTAACATAATTTCATTCATGTATTCAACAAATTATTGTAATATCACTATTTAGCATTTTGTTCTGTAGCTATTGATACATATTTTCTTGTTGCTAGCCGGTCGCAACTCTCAATTCTCATTTTTTTTTTAGTCTTGAGAAAATATGGCCCATCGAATTTTATACCCGTCATTTAGCGTGGCAATAACGGTGAAATGAAATGAAATTGCTTATTCTGTAAATAGGATATTGCAATCACTTTTAAACAAAATATAAAGAATTAGCTAGATGAGTTCGGCGTTTCCTATTTGACTACTTTGAGAAGAAAGGCCGATACAAACTCAAGAGGTCACAGTCTCTTTTAAAGTCCAGACATAATCTTGGTCACGCCATATGAGGACCATGTAGGGTCTGAAATTGTATTTTGAGGAAAGAACCACACATTTGAGTGGACCTGTCCTGTCAGTGCAAGCATTTGTCAGTAATCGTGGAGCTCAACTCAGAACTTAAGGAGCTCAACTCGACGAACAATACCATAGAAAGGACATTTAGGTAGGCTGCAAAAACTACTCAAACTGCCAGACCATCATTAAAACGAACTGAGAAAGAAAAAAATAATGAAAGAGAAAAAAAATATCCACATATTCCTCACATTCACAATAGTTAAAATAATATAAAACATAACATCACGCCTTGTCTCCCCTAAGGGTTGGGCACAGGTTTACCTGTAGTAGGTACACCCACATTTCGCCAGTTATGTTTAAGTTCCATGTAATAGGGGGCGAGCCTATTGCCATCAACCGGGCACAAATTCAGACTCCGGGTTGCTACTGAGAAATTCCAGACAGAAAAACCCAAAACACTGCCCGACCCGGGAATCGAACCCAGGACCTCATGGTCAGCAGTAGCGTTTGCGACCACTAGACCAACGAGGCGGCAATAATATAATACTTTATAAAGTAATCATGTCATTTTGTATATAGTTTTCCACAATGTCAATGTGTATAAAACTGGTATAATTTAATGATTTTACATAATAATTAAAATGTAAAAATTTATGGTTTTATCACAAGGCGTAGCAGTGAGAGCAGCTCAATGCCGAGCTTTTTTATCTTCTAAATAATTTGAAATTTTATAGTACCCTTTTTTACAAAGTTTGGTTTTAATACAAGGCGGCGTCGACGGTCGATGTGTCGTAATATTAACACCCAGGTAGTCTATAATATTATCTAGATATTGTCATGCCTTAAATAATTTAATTCGTGAGGTCAAGTGTTTTGAATTAGTTCAAGCCAAGGTGAACGAACATTGATATTTAAATAAATATTTGGATTCGATTTCATTTTATTCGATAACGGGTCAACGGGTTTTTATCTCGATATATTAGTGTCATTATCCTAATAATATTGGGATAAAAATGCAAATTTTTAATAAAATATAAAAAAAAATATCTTGTAGTGTGTTGTATTCATATTTGCACCACAGGGGAAACATTTTGTGTTTCGGCACTGTTAAATGGATGCACCCCAGTAGGGATATTATTTTAGTATTAACAAAAACCATTATTAAATCAATTAATGTTAATGGTTTAATCATTAAAGCCCGCACTGTTTGTGGTATGTTGAATATGAAGCCGGATCCTACAACTAGTCGGGCATTCCCGGAACATACCTGTCATAATTATGTCTATAAAAGTCCCACTGTGAAGACTCAGGTGAAGTGAGCTGTCATTTCATCTGATGCCTAGAGTCCATGCCACCACTGAAGTCCGGCGGAAAATTGTAGAACTCCTTTTCTTTATTAATGCAATTTGATGCAATGACATAGTCACTAGCGCTCACTTCACCGACGTGAAACCATTCACATTAATAAAATAAAATAGATATGATAATATAATTTAAAAAACCGGAATTTTATTGTTTCTTTTTTATTAATTTGACGAAGACTAGGTCTTATCCTGTCTTATTGTTGTATTCGTCGAATTCTATATTATTAATTCATTTATATGATAGGATAAGATCATACCAAAATGTTAAAAAAAATACACCATATGCATAAAAAGTTGTAATATGTAGGTCCCTTTATGTCGTTGAGTTTTAGTAATTAATAAAAATTGTTAGTATTGTAATGTAGTAGGTTAATGTATTATTACTATGAAATGCCACATTTATGTGATATTTGCGAAAAGTTGGCAAGGGGTTCCAAGTTATTTTATAGTATACAGGACTTAAAATTTTATATTTATTTATGTAATTATTGAGTCAATTTTAAGATAATTTGGAATTTCAAACAGTCCAAATATATAACAGAAAATTAAATTTATTTCCTTCCAAGTGTACAATAAATGGATGACAGAAAAACTATAGTAATTTGCAAACTATATCGAACAAGGCATCACATGCGTTTCAACTTAAATTATACGTAGAAAAACTAAATATCAAGCATGTATCTCAACTCCGTAGCCTTACGTTCCATAATAATATACTACACATATGTAAACAATTATTTTAATAAAGACTAAAAAGTATTGTGATATTGAGTGTATAATTGAATTATGTAAGTATAATCACTTGTTTGATATGTATAGAAAGTATGTTATAAACTTGTATAGGTTATTATAATTGTTTCATTTTCAATGAGCCCCGCAGTTCGTATGTCGGACGCTAATCCCATCTAAAGTAAGGCCATTTTAATAGGTTACATTTGACGTCTGTCAGTTTAGTGAAAGCAAATCGTAAAATTACTCTTATCGGTCATTATTAGGTACAATAAATATGTAATCGTAATTGAAAAAAGTTAAACAATTGTGTAGTTCTAACAAAACGAAAAAATATATTATTTTATGCCCGGCGTTACAAGGTTACGTTGTTGAATTTTGATGTATTGTCAAATGTTACCTATTAAAATGGCCTTACTTTAGTTCCTGTTTCAATAATGTAGTGAATGGCACCGTTTCCCGAATATCGGGTGCCGGGTGTATGGCTGTGTCAGATTGATCCCGCGCCGTGAGCCCGCGAGGGTGCATCCCCCGCCCGGCCCGCGCCGCTGCGCTCGCTGCGAGCGGCAATCGCGCGCCAACCTCTGCCGCGGGAGGGCGCCGCCGACGCCCGTCGCGTTCCTATACCACGCACGTGCTTACCCTACTACAGCGTTATCGTGTATCGGTGTGAGTGACTGCCCGTTGAATTATTCCGTGTCAATACGCCTCCGCCTCCACCGTGCGATGCGTGTCTAGCATACGTATCGCACGATTGGTTGTCGCGTGTATATGAATATGTTTGTTCTTGGGCATTATTGTTGTTCCCGGGGGATCGGCGGCGATTGATATCGCTCACGGATGTGGTATTAATATTAATTTTAAACGTGCCTTATCGTTATCATAGAATACTCTAAGAACGGACCCACTGTTCGGCGTAAGATTCTTGTTAGCATCTATTATACTTAAAAGCTTTTTTAAATTGTTATTGTTATCGTCAATATGGTCAGTAGTGCGTGTAACAGGCTTATAGAGGGGTCCAAGGATAATTGATATTAATATTTATAATCCGGTCTGTATAACGTATTTGTAACGAACGCTGTAATTTATTGTACTACTGACCAAAATAAGAGTCAAGATACATATTCATAACTTACGCGCCAAACAAAGCGTCGAGATTTGATTGATAGCACTTTCGGTAGTTTCGGCGGTCGTCTATGTTATTGAAAAGAAACCGAATGCGAATAGGACTCACCGCTGAGTAGTGACGCACACAGATGTGTTAAAGGGCATGTGCCGGTGTGCGTCGGTTATTAGTGGCACAGGAAGCGTTGTCGATTTTAGGGAAGGTTCACAGGTCATTGTTCTTTTTACGTCGAACCGGCCTTTTTTGTAGCGCGACAAGATAAATTGCTATTGTTTGTGTGCGAGCCTTTTTTGTTGAGTTGAAGACATTGGGTCTATTTCTTTAATATACCTACTTTGAAAGTTGAATGGATCAGTTTTAATTAATTATTTCCTATATTACCTACATCCTGTAGTAATAACAGTAATGCCCACGTATAAATTAACAAATCAATTTCAAGTTCAACGTACGAAAATGGGTTAACCGCGCTTTCGAAATGTCGCACAAAGTGAAAAGACGGTTCTGACTGGCTATAAATGATAAATGATAAATGATTTATTTCTGCAAGTAGGTTTGTACAAACACTTTTACACGTCAATCATATTTTAAAAACTAGATGAGGTCGGCGTTTCCTATCTGACTACTCTGAGAAGAAAGGCCGAAACAAACTCAGAGGTCACAGTCTCTTTTAAAGTCCAGACATGATCTTGGTCAGATCATGTGAAGACGATGTAGATTGATGTCTGAAATGGTCTTTTGAGGAAATAACCATTCAGATTGAGAAGACCTGTCCAGTCAGTGCACGCATTTGTCAGTTATCGTGCAGCTCAACTCAGAATTTAAGGAGCTCAACGATTCGACGAACAATACCAAAGAAAGGACGTTTGGGTAGGCCACATAAATTACTCAAACTGCCAGACCATGATAAAAACTAATTGACAACAAAAAAAAAATTAAAACAAAACAAAAGGGAATATCTGCATAGTCTTCACATTCACAATAATTAAAATAATATAATACTTTAAAGTAAATATTCATGTCAATGAATATATAACATTCATTAATGTCAATGTGTATATAATAACCCGGAAATAATCTTGGTCAGAGCATTTCAATTTGAGGACCATGTAGATTTGTGTCTGAAATGGTCTTTTGAGGAAAGAACCATACAGATTTGAGTGGACCTGGCCAGTCAGTGCACCCATTTGTCAGCAATCGTGTAGCTCAACTCAGAACTTAAAAAGAGCTCAACGAATCGACGAACAATACCAAAGAAAGGACATTTGGGTAGGCCGCATAAAGTACTCAAACTGCCAGATTAACATAACAAAAAGTAAAAATAGCTAAATATATGACCCACATAGTCCTCACATCATAATAATAATATTATACTTCACAAAGTAAATATTCATGTCATTTTGTATATAATTTAAAGTTAGCAGAAAAACAAACAAAATTCAAAATGAAAAAAAAAAAAAAATATATATATATATAATAAATTGGAGCAGCTCAATCCCAAGCCTTTTTGTCCTCAATGAAATCTTTAACGGTATAAAACGCTTTCTGGCACAACTTACGTTTAATGAATGATTTGAATTTATTAAGGCTTAGGTCTTGTACGCGGCTTGGAAGTTTATTATAAAAGCGTATACATTGACATCTGAACGAGCCACCTATTTTCTTGAGCCTTGTTGTAGGTACAACAAATTTGTGTTTGTTCCTAGTATTTATGTTATGGATATCACTGTATTTTTTAAACAAGTTTAAATTTTTATGGACATATAAGAGATTTTCAAAAATATACTGAGAAGGCACAGTCATTACATTAATCTCCTTAAATTTCTCTCTGAGAGAGTATAACTATTCAAGTGAAAAATGAGGGAAGAATAGTGTTACAAGAATGGATGACAGTTCACCGGACCTGTCGCTTAAGTTGCGACGGGGGTCCAGCGATTCTCGGGAGTCGTTTTACATGGACTTCGCGCAAGGTATCGACTCGGACATCGAAGAGGTGACGACGATTGAGCGCGTGATCCCTGAACATCCGGGTGGGAGACACGAGGGCGATGCCGACACGCTGGCGACGCCGTCTGGTCTCGAAGAAAACAAGGAGTTGGGGCAATGGTGCGTTTGTATTTTGTTTTGATATTAGATCATTTTATGTCGGTTTCTGGTAGCGTAGGTACCTATTCAATTGGAACTGTTGATCAGAGACGTACCCTACTTAATCCAATTTATTTATTAATCAAACTTTACATAAGTAGGTACTCAAGTAGGGATACAATTCCATTTTGTATGGTCAAGCTCAAAATCATCAATACAGCGTTACGAAATTAGTAGAATTGAATTTGAGTACCTATAGATCTGCCAATTTTTATCATCTGATGGTGACTAGATGCGGAGGGCAGAGGATCAAAAGTTGTCTTGCAACTTGGAAGATCTTTTTTATTATTAGTAGGTAACAGCCTATTTTCATAATTATTTTGATGCTCGATTGGACGATTGATCTAAGTACCTACCTATGTTTACGTGGGTTTTTGTACCTACTAAAGTTTGGCAAATAAACAATACGATACTCTCTAATACGTTCTCCAGGTGGAACTTGGAAGACTTAGTTCAACTCCAGGACACGAACAAAGAACAGAAAGTGTCCACGTTAATTTAACACCTCAACTGAATTTTGTTTACATACTTAACACGACCAGCGATGTGGAGAATGCTGCATAAACGCCGTTGACTTCATGCTAATTAAACTTGTTTAAGACACGATTAGGCACGAACAAAAGAAATAGGGATATAGGTACCTAGTACTATCGAAGAACTTCATATCTAAGCAGTTTGAAAACAAACGTTTACCGGCCCGGTTCTATAGCCACCGAGCACTGCAAGCAGAAATAGTCCTTACGATGTATACCTAGATATGGAGTTCTTCGATGGTACCTACTCGTAACGGTATGCGGTAGGGTCCAAACGACACCTATTGCCTGGACATCATAGGCTGGTCAATAACTATAAGATCACATTTCGATTTGTGAAGACTGAGACAGTATTAAAAGTAATGTTAACTATTTAGTCCGTAAAATACATTCTAGTTAGGCGCAATTTTATATTCTAACTTTTTGTAGGTTGGTCTGTGTCTGTAACTATTTCGGTAAACCAGTACCGTAATTGCGTAACGCACTATCAATCACAATCTGAATGCTTTTGAAGGATTGCTAATCCATTGCTTCTTATGTTCCAAAATTTGTCTGCTCAACATGTATCGCAATGAATGTTGTTTAACTGTCAAAATGAAAGACATTGCTACTGTAAGTGTGTTACGCAACTACCCCGCAGCTGTAGGTACCTAGTTACCTACCCGCATCATTTTCACGAAATCACAACCCTAAAGGCTCGTGCAGGCCAGCGCGACGCGACTGCGCGACGCGACTGCGCGACGCGACTCGAACAATACAATTTCTAAGAAAACTTCACGGTATAACAATAGCCGGTGTCGCGTCGCGCTGTCGTGTCGCGCTAGTCTGCACGAAGCTTTACTCGCGCAATTTTGTGAATTTCTCCCAAAACGCAACAGCATAATAAAACGGCTATGATCGGTTTGTTAGACACATTTGCATAATCATGAGTGAGACCTCCACGACCCGTCGACACAGACGTCACGAACATCATCACTAATATACCTATTATAAAACAAAAGTCCCCTCGCCGCGTCTGTCTGTCTGAACGCGATAATCTCAAAAACTACCGCACGGATTTTCTGAGCGCTTATCCTAAAAGTTGGCAACGTCGCAAATAAGCTGTCAAATATTTAGCTGTTTAGATTAATTTGACAATGTTACTGTATGGAAATATGAAATGTGGCTAACTAGTGAACTAAAATATTGATTATGAAATGCAATAATTAATATCGTAACACCGAATATTTAGTTTTAGATGTAAAAAAAGTAGGTATTTGGAAACTTTCCAAATGTCTTTTTTACACCTTAAATGATTACAACATCAAATTCAGTGTTATAATTGCAATTCATTATTAATATTCTCGGAGGAGGAGCTCGTGGCTAAGTAGTAACTGCCGCACGGGTCGATCCGTCAGGTTAAGCTACGCTTGCCGGGGTTGGTCTGTGGATGGGTGACCATCTTTACATACCGAGACTCCTCCGTGCCTCGGAAAGCACGTTAAGCCGTTGGTCCGGGTTGTCATTCGTGGATCTTTGACAGTCGTTACGGGTCGTCAGAAGCCCGAAAGTCTGACAACCAGTCTTACCAAGGGGTATCGTATTACCCAGTTACTGGGTTGTGGAGGTCAGATAGGCAGTCGCTCCATGTAAAATACTGGTATTCAGCTGCATCCGGTTAGACTGGAAGCCGACCCCAATATAGTTGGGAAAAGGCTAGGCAGATTGATTATTGTCAAATTAATCAAATCAGCGGAATATTTGAGATCGATTTGCGATGTTGCCCAATTTCAGAATAAATGTTGTCACCAATGGACGGAGTGATTCACGAGGATGGTTTAGGTGTAGGTACCTATAATTTATAAAGGTTTTGTGTTAATTGCCTGAAATATGATGATGCTTGTTGAAATGAAGATGTCGGGCAAAATCATGCCGACTTAGAGCTTTACTGGCGTGCGCCGCGTAAACCGATTATAGATTGATAGACCGTCAATCGATTGTTGTAGGTATATTTACATTATTTACACATTAACACATAGGGTTGTACGTTCTCGTGGAATATTGTCTGACATCCACAAGGGCGAAGCCGCGGGCAATAAGGATCTAGTTGTTTTATAAATCCGAAGCGAATTTGGTATTTCTCTTATCGATTTAGGATTTGTATCTATAGCCGTTTAGAGCCTTCAGCTTTTACCTATGTATAGGAATGACCACCTTTTAAAAAGAGTTAGGATCTAATAGCTGATAATTATTGATGAGGTAAATCGAACATTAGCTGAAACTGGAAACAATTTAGAGAACGCATTAAAATTTATAGCTACCTTTAGGCACGAATTAATTGGTAAAGTAACAGTCTACGTAACAGCCTAAAAGTTAGAAACTAATAGATAGTAGATATTCGGTATTTCGGTACTATAAAGTATAAACTTGTTAAACTAAATGTCTACCTACACGCCCTAACGTCAACAAACAAAGCAGTGCACTAGGAAATCCGAGACGGTTTGTCTTTGGACAGACAGGTCAAACGTCTAGCCCGGAATGCCGTATGGTTATGTCTGGCTCAAAATAATTATGAGATTCACTTAATCTACGGAACGGGACCACTTAATCTTAAGTCTAGCTAAATGCTCCTGTGTCTATTAAGTTTTCAGGCTTGAATTATGACGGTAATTAGAAGAATAACTTAGTAGAACCGTAAAATTATTAATCCTGCTTAATCTTGAGGTAGAATCTACTGCATAAATATAAACGAAAGAAGCAAAATATGTTTTCAAAATACTTACATAGATCTCTATTTTAGAAACATCAATTTATCAACTGAAACTTATAACTACCCACTTATTAAGTTATAAAAAAAAACAGAGAAAAGATTCCATTTTTTGTATGTTTGTAGGTAAGTTTGTATATTTGTTTGTCGTTTACGGTCATGTTAGGGATTAGAATGACGTCAGAATTGTAGACAAATTTCGACAAAACGAGATAAAGAGCTTTCTCGTGCTTGTCATGTTAGCCCTGCTGGGTTTAGACATAGAATACTTTTTGTCCGATATTCCCATGGGATCGACCCTTATGCGGGTAAAACCGCGGGGCGAAGCTAGAATAAAATAAAAACATTCAGTCGGTAATTGCACTAATCCGATTTCCAAACTGAATAATATCAATTTACAAATGTCAATAGTAGGTTTTTAAGAGGATTTGGATAGCGATACAATCACATCATTTCGTATCCAATTTCGTCGGTTGTGTTTTAAAGCCATGTTTGATTTGTGTTCGCTACATTTCGTTTCTATACATTTTTAACTAGCCTGACACCAGCTACACCGGGGAGCATCAATGATAGTCTATTTATTCAAATTGCTATGAGGGTTACCGATGTAAATAAACGAGTTTTATCTATAGGAGCATATGTACGAGTAGGTACGGAAAATTGCGAGCCTACTTACTTATTTTTATTTGACTACACATTGTGACCTTTTCTGTTAGCAATTTCCACATTTTCCTATACCTTCGTAGGTAGGTACTTCGTTTGCTCATAACTTTTCTTCAGTAAGTACATAGTATAAAAAACATATTAGTTAACAAAATATTTGAACACTGGCTTATTAAATAAGCGATCAATACATATTGTGTAGGACAGAATTTAATTTAACAGAATGGCGAAATGTTTTAATATCGAGTTAATGCTCTCGTTACAGCACTGAGCCTAATTAATGGCTGCTATTTGCATTGTATTTCAGTTTATTTTGGCAGCAGACTGAATGAAATTCATGTTTTATGTTGGAAGGATTAGGTACCTATACGAGGATATAATATGCATATTCCTACGCTAGAAAAAATCATCAAGATGGTGTTAATGGTAGCTTGAAGAACTTTTTCATTTTATGAGGATAAGATTGCAACCATACTCGTCCTAAGCATTTTTTTAAGCATGACTGGTCCAAAAATATGCTTCTCAATTCAAAGGAAAGTGAAATCTTCACGATTGTTGAATATATCTACCTACAAGTAAATACAATCGCCGAAACGGGCCGGGATTTCGCGGGTCAAACACATTCCGGGCACGGCGTAGTAAAGTACAAAGAAATGAAGCGGAACATGAAATGTGTGTCAACGGGACCAGTCAGACGGGTTGCTATGGGCTTTCTCTCGAACACCCCGGGGTCAGATAACAGACCACATGTCGTGCGGTTGCGCACCCGGCCTGACTAATGTCTGTCAAGCAACGCGTTCTAAGAAGCTGAGAAGTAGATGCTCAACTATGTGGCTAGTTGGAAATAGGATTGTTTCGATTACGTTGTGGCTTTTTTAGTGTTAAATTAGTCGCGGTTGTAAAATGAGATGATTGACTTGACTTCTTGAGGTTTGGATATTTTGGGTGCAGTGTGTGGGTTTTGAATTCGGCTAGGACCTACTAACTTAGACCAAATAAAAATAGGTTCTTAAAGCTTCGTGCAGACTAGCGCGACGCGCCACCGCGACGTGACACCGGCTATTGTTATACCGTGAAGTTTTCTTGGAATTTGTATTGTTCGAGTCGCGTCGCGCCGTCGCGTCGCGCTGGTCTGAACGAGGCTTAAAACGGTTTTGTTAGTTCGTCGGAAGCTCACATCGATTCTCTTTATCCTTTTATTAAGCATGTCCATTGTAGGTTGGTCCTTATAAAAGATAAGTTCCTTCCTACTTAATACTTTCGACTCCACTAACTTTTCATAGAACGCTCATTCGCCATGCCGCCATACATATTGGAAGTGAACCCTCCGGGAGGGTTGCCGGGATTACATACATAACATCACGCCTTGTTTCCCCGAAGAATTGTGCAGAGGTGTACCTGTAGTACACCCACATTTCGCCAGTTATGTTAAGTTTCATTTAATAGGGGGCGAGCCTATTGCCATCAACCGGGCACAATTCCAGACTCCGGGCTACTACTGAGAAATTCCTGTTGGAAAAACCCAATAATACTTTGCCCGACTTGGGTATCGAACCCAGGAGCTCATGCTCAGCAGTGGCAGACGGCATGACGTTTGCGCTAAAGTTAGCCATCGCAGACGGTCAACGGCATTAGGTTTAAAACAATGGTATAAAACACTGTAAAACGAAATAAAATAGTGTGTTCGGGGGTCTCGTCGCTATAGGTACGTAGTTCCCAACCTTTTTTTTTTTTGTGATTATATGTAACCTTGAACAAAAAAAAAGCTTGTATTTTAATACCAACGCATATACCTACCTACTAATAAATCTTGTTAAAATATACATCAGATTTTATTTTCACGGTTTATAATGCTGTATTCGCTAAGAAAAACCTACATTTGAAATGAGCCTGCGACTAGGTGATCCTTCCAGGAGGGCTCCGGGCACTGAACGTGTTAAAGAAATAAATTCTCAGAATATTTACGCGATGTCGGAAAGCTGGTGGTAGGTATGGGGTCTGCATCAACACAAACCTTTTCTGGCTTCAAAATACGATAGAAAACATGAAGAAACTCATACATATAACCTTCATAAAATGTAACGGCAGGAGGTGGCGGCACCACCAACTTTGGCATCAAATTACTGACATAACGGGAATATATTATTACCTGCTTGAATGTAATGTGTAGGTGAGTGTTTGGGTCAAGAAGTAACAGGTATTTTTGCCCTGTAGAATCCTTTTTCAGTTAAAGTATGCTTGATATATCTCATTTATTCTCAGTCTCTTTTAAAAACGACAACAAAGAAATTCTTACTTTTCCAATTTGTCATGGAAATAAAAATAAAGCGTCTATATTAGTTCTTTGAACTAACGTTAAAATTTTACAATCTTTTGTCCCGTCTCTATTCTCCGTTCCGTCGCCTGGCGGCTTCCCCAGGCTCCCCCACAGAATCACTCCGGCTCTCGCCTCCGCACCTACAATACTTTTAACACTTCCATTACCACTTTCTGTACGGAATAGTAATAAAGATACAACGCTCCAAAATAGACCACCGTCGTCGGAATTAAAAAGCGTGAATGCCATCCCTTTAATGACTTTTTTACCGTCACTGGAACTGAATAATTTCGTCGTTTCGTTCCAATCATTCGTGAAGGGTTTTATTAGGGGATCATTTCATTTTATTTTGGAGCGTTAGGTACTAACTGCCAATTTGCAGTGTTTCTCCTGTTTGTATGTAAAAGGGACGAATTTAATTAACAATACTGTATGAAATATCGTCTGTTTGTTCTCCGAATTCGTCCGGTCTGGTTAGACCAAGTTCAAAGCTCTTTTGTGTACCTGTACCTCCATTAGTGCCTTCAGACACTCATAAATATTTGTGTATGATAAGGACCTCCTTCCTTTAAACGTATACTGAGAATCTTCGAATATTCGTTCACGAAACATGAGGCTTTACTGTTTTCCTTTGACTGTTTTTGGCGTTCGGCGATGCAGAAAAATGTTTGCAATAACTTATGAAAAGATTTTGCAAAGTTCTGAGCAAAAGTCGCGACAATAGTCGATAGAAAAGTTTTAAATATAAAATCTATTCATAAGTTTGTCTGACGGGGAAGATATACGTACAGGTTTTCAACATTATTTGTAACCAAGGAAAGTTTTGGTAAGTCTTGTTCAATACACTAGACTCATAGAGTCCCTTGCTTTTTCAAACGAATGCATTGTTAAAATATTGATCAATCAAGTCTTTCATCAGGGGTTGATTTAAACACGAATCACGTGCCATAAATCATGTCTATAGCGCCGAGGGCACGTTCCAGGGAACATATCTGTTTGGTAGTATGACAACGCACAATTTTTTGTTAATGCGCTCTACATTTCAAAATACACGTGTCTACGGCCTACACTTCGATGTAAGGCTCTGTGAGATTTGTTCGTAAATCTCTTGATATTCAAGTGCAAATTGATATAAGGTATCAAACTATCAACATTTTGTTCTCATAACAAATAAAATTAACCTTTAGAAATTTGAAATTCCAATTTTTATTTTTATTTTCGGCCAGTCTTATCTATCGTAAAAAGTAGGTTGGAGTCTCATTTCCTACGAAATGTATAGGAAAAGTTATTTGCGATTTCTGACTTTTCTAGTAGGTACTCAAACCTCAGTTGGTCCAATAGAGTTTTAGTGATCCTTATAAGAAACAGGATCGATTGGGAACAAAAAAAGTTTTTGTGAAAACTGACTATTTTCTTGCTGACCGTAAATTTTATTCAGAATCTGTGACTGCAGATCAAAATATTCTCAAAAAGTTAACGACAGTCTCCTAAGACCGGTTTTCTGTAGCTATAACGGATAAGGTAGCTGCCCTTACTGCCCCATCTCAAAAATCCATCCTGTATATATGTATATTTGTAATAACGTTCTCGAAAACGGCTCTAACGTTTTCGATGAAAGTTGCAATGTTTACAGGGACGAAAAATCGATCTAGCTAGGTCTCATATCCGGAAAAAATCGTTTTCTCGATCTCAAATAATATAATAAAACTGATATTTTTAATACTTCGTTTGTAGCTTATATTGGGTTTATGTTGTGTGTGCAGTATTATGTCGATTCATAAAGCTGCTCCATCAACTTTTTTATTTGTAAAGTATCTGTTACCAAAAAAATATAGCTAAACACCAACCACAATAACACGCGTCAAATAAATTCTATTATAAGTCACACTGCCAACACAGTAGCTGCCATACACGGTCATTCCGAGTTTACTAGCCAACACACTGGTTAACCACAACAAGCCAAACAGTTGCCCGTCACCCCGTCACTCGCCTGATCCCTGCATGGTGATATTCCAGTCATTGACTTGACGCGAACATTCAGCTTCGCGGCTCGTTGAAACTGTAAAACCAATATTTGTGTTGTACATTGAAAGATTACTTTCAGCTTTCATAAAAAAGGCTTTATAGTTAGGTACAAAAGAAGCAATGGGTGGTGAAATGTGTCCAACAAAGGCTTTTGGCTACAGAAGTCTAAACGTTTATTTCGTCTTTTACTATACGTGTTAGTGCCGGTTTGTGGTGCACCGTCCGTATTTCGCTGGTCTCTATTTGCGGCTTCGCCCGCATGAAACTTGTGTTTCCAACTGCCAGTTTATAGTTTATGGTATTTAGTTTACTAACATGCAAATGGTCTGTGGAAACGCCGAGTCTATAAAATTGAAGTTTGTAATTAGCAGAAAACTTGCTGAATTGTCGGATTTAATGTTCGATCTTTGTAACTTTGAAAAGGTGAGTTATCTTGACGAACTTCTATTTCAGTACGAAGCTCCTTCCCGATATCCCGAAAGTCTATTAACTTTGGTTGGTTATAACCAGATGTTGAATTTCCATTTAAAGCTTGGTACATAACGCAGGGATTCTGATGATTCATCGGATTCGGAGAATATGTGATGTGAAGTTTTCTATTTATGACAAATTGACACGTGGCTCTGAATTGGAAAGATTTTCCTGTAGCAGTAGGTACCTATAATAGGTAGGTACTTATATGCATGGATTTTTCGACGACATAGGCAGAAAACATATGATTTCAAGTCTATGCGGTGGTTTTGAGATGTGGTTGAAATAATATTAATTACCTAACTTATTTTCGAATCCAGTCATACTACAACCTATAGGTAGGTACTTACGTGTGACTTTAATTCCAATATCTAGAGCGCAAATGTATTCAACACAACAAAAGATATCTCTTTTATTCACTGTTCTACATACACAGACAGAGTAAGTAATTTACTGACACTGGAGTCACGCTCTAACGTATTTTTTTTTCATTTTATTAACCAATTCCAGCGCAGTGACATATGGACAGGCACCGAGCAATAGGCCTTTGTTAAAGCTCGCTGTGGAAACATAAAGTACCCTATGTCGTTTGTAAGCTTTCGTTCTACTCGTAGATAAGGCACAACAGTTTTAAAAAGTGCACGACGAAAAACAAGGTCGGGGAGTTTTGGAAATGCAACGGATGTTACAGAATTTTTGTCGTAGACAAAGGATGCAAAAGAGATGTCTCAGTATTGTGACGATTTTAATACACTGGGAATAGGAAATACAAACGACATGTGAATGTGGAAGCTTTGCGTCCCGAAACTTTATTTTGTCTTTCAGTGCCACAATGAAAAAACAATTAATCTTCCAATATAACTAATGATACCTACAGCAATAGGGTGTTTTACTCTGTAGGAGAAAAAATCTAAAAATATATTATTGAGTTAGCGTTGGCAATAATCTGTCGGTAAACGTTAGTTTTAGTTCATAAAATAACAAACTAAAATTTAAAATTAATTTCAAAGGTATCAGTAGTCGCCATGTTATTACGTCATACGGACATGTATTAGAAAGTGTTAAATGTCAACTGTCAGCGTACCTTTAATCTATAAAGGCTTTTTATTATTTTCGAAACCAACGTAATTTTTATTGAAATAATACCATGGAGGACGGTTTTGTAAAAGGAGACAATACAAATTTATAACTTCAAAAATATCACTGCATTTGTTTACACAGCCAACTGATGTCATGACCACAGAGCAATATGGCGCCCACTGAGTCCAGCGTTTTCGTTAAATTACGCGCAAAATTTGAAAATGCAAAATTTTAATGCATTTTTATGGCAATTAACGATTGAATAAAAAAATTGTGTTATTTTTTGTGGTTCATTAGCACTATTGAATCTAATTGAGACACTTTTTGAAAATGGGTGTAATACCATTCTCATACCTATCCATGCAAAAAAGTACTAGATATCGTCGACTTTTCATCACAACTTTTGGTTGAATATCTGATAGTCGTAGGTACCTACGACACCAACTCAAATATCAGTAATCTACAAAAAAAAACCTCAAAGAGTTTCCATTGCATCTTTGAAATTAAATCCACGTTTGTACATTTTTAAACAGGATCAGCTTATTTCGGTCCCGAAACCTGAGGTTCATTTTGACAAACTTTATTACTTCGTCGGTCTGTATGTATGTATGTTCAACATTCAATTACCGACACATGTATCCGACAATAGGCAAAGCATTGTCAATATCCGCGCGACAAACACTTGACGATGTGCAACTAACTTTATATCCGCTCGCTGTCATTTTATATTTTTTGGGAGATTTTCCGGTCTTTATGCATACCATCAGTTTTAAATTATTCGATGTTCAATTAGGTGAGATGAGCTCGCAAAATTGTTCACTGCATAATTCAAAATATCGCATCAACTCAAATACAGGATGAGCTTATTTCAGACACAATTCTTTATGGTTCTTCCACGAGCTTCGATTTTGTCGTTTTCGTTTTTCGTCTTTCAGTTATATGTGACACCCTTATTCTTTTTTCTATGGTAGTGCCTAACATCAAACAACGTTCAACATTCAATTACTGACACATGTATCCGCCAATAGGTACAGCATTTTCAATATCCGCGACAAACACTTGAGCTCGTGAGTCGTGACGTGCGACTAATTTCACGGCGGTTCGCGTCGATGAGTGCGCTTTAAATCACCTCGTTACGGCTGCCGTTTGATATGAGTTACATACTGGGATTAATTAGATGTGACATATCGTGGTAAAGGTTTTAGGTAGTCTAGAGTCTAGACACTGAAGCATTTTAGAATCAAAATGGGGCAAATAAGTGTTGGAGCAAGTTTCGCAATAATTATAAGGTAGGTATGTAGGTACTTAATTAGAATTGTGCAAATTCTGAAGGTTTAATTGATGTCATAATAATCATCTTTATTATTAGATACTATTACTAAATAACCCGTTCACTTAGCACTGTTCGAGGCTTCTGTCCCTCATTATTTGTGCGAATTACCAGTTTTAGTTCCAAAATAGACCCTACCTATCCTTACGCAACTATTCAAATTAACTAATTACCGGACCTATGGAATTATACGTGTGTAGGTATGTATTTATAGCAGACACAATCAATCAGCATCGTGCAATCCAGGCCTATATGCATGTAATTTGCACCGTCAGCTTTTTCACACCGATCCATTTCACCGTATCGCCGACTAAATTGGAAGGTGAAATCCGAGCTTTATAATCAGTCAGTGGGAGAACAGGTTAATTTACTTGACGAGCTAATTCCACATTGTGTACACGAATATAATTGTTGTAGGTAGTCAACTTTGGAACAACTACGGCGCAAAATTTCGTATTGTCGTGGAAGCTTGCAAATTACTCCAGTATTTTCTTTGTTCGAATTTCCCCTGTTTACGCGACACGCTAGGAAGTAGGGGGGAGTGGGGGTGTCAAGAGGGCCGGGGAGGAAGGTTAGACGTTAAAAGAAAGAGGTTCGGGATTGCAGGTGTTTTATTGCGGTCCGGTGTTTGTTATGTGAAACCCTACAGGTATTCCTTTTGCATTTTTTGCGATACTTACGTTTAGTTACGCATATTCGCTGTTCTGGGTCTTTGGTCACATCTGTGATAGGTACCTATCCAGTTACATGGTAGGATTTATAATTGCTTATAAAAAATGAGCTTTTGTCCATTTCCATTATGCTTTTGATGAACTGTCGCTGGCTAGCTTCCAGAACTGAGTTTCAGCTTGAATATAATTGAATTTGTAGATAAACTATATCAATTCTAACAGAATTTCATTTTCCAAACCCTGCATTTGTAAGTAGGCAGCACTTACCGTGCCATTAAGAAATCGCAAACTTCCAACCGCCCTAATTGTCCATACCACAAACTCACCTTCATTAAAAACTGCTGAACCCAACAAAATTACGGTAGCATGAATATTTAGCAGTTATTTGCCTTCCGCACTTTGGACTGCTCAAATTGCACAAATAGTTGCCGCCGCCCGCGCCGATATTAGCATAAAATGGGCTTTTATTATGACGATGCTAGCTTAGCAGACGGCCGCGGTAGACCGCCGCGCTGCCGCCCTGTAGCCTGCGAGGCTGCATATTATTAATGTGTTTAATATTCTAAAGACTGGTTGACGATGTTTGCTTTTGATATACGTCTCGTGTGGTGTGGGAAAAGCAGGGTTGATTCGGGCTGCTGACATTGAAATAAGGTCTTGTTTCGGGTGAACTAAATATTAGGACCAAAGCTCACCAGCTAGAATGACCACGCCGAGCCAATGTTGCCTATCTATGGTCTATTTATTAGTAAGGGACAGAAACGATTCCCTGTCGGACGAAAGAACCGCTAAAGGTCTGTTTTTTATGTCCCAGGTCAACGGGAAAGGAAGTTATTTACGGCGTACAATACTTTAGGGCTTCATTCGATGGCTTTCCGGTAAATAAAAGGATAAACTTTGAGAATTTAATCATACAGGTATTCTTAGTAAGCTATCCTATTCTATTAAATGAACAATATTTGTACTTTTATAGAAATATTTGTAATCACGTTCTCGAAAACGGCTCTAACGATTTCGATGAAAGTTGCAATAAAGGGGTTTACGGGGGCGAAAAATCGATCTAGGTAGGGAAAATTCGTTTTCTCCGTGTTTTTACCCGAGCAGAGCTCGGTCGCCAAGAGTTTCGAACAAGATGGCTACCTTAGAATAATGAATGACACGGTAGCATGGAATTAGTAAGTACCTACTATCATGGCAGCATGGAATTAGTATGTACTATACCTACATGACTATTAAGTGAGCATTCTCTTTTCACCAGAGCTTGGTCGACCAGGTAGTCAAAGAATAAAACCAAAACACATAATAAAAACGCGATTTATCCGAGTCTTCTTTAAATTCCTTGCGTAGATTCCCCGTAAGTAGAGGTTCCACAAAAACACGTTCGAATCCCTCAATCTTTTTTCCACCTTTTCCTTATTCAGCAAAAAAAGAAAATCCACTAAATGAATCTCAATCATTGCACGATACGTCGGAGCGACGTTGACGACGGTGAAGTTAAGTTAGGGGAGGAAACTTGTACATAAACTATAAGTTTCTATCGCTCTTGGATTTTCTTACCTTTTCGTCTAGGAAAACTTATTTTGAAAACGGTACAAAATGTAAACATGGTTAGGATTAAAAAGTAAGAAGAACATCAATCTGTTACTTCGTAGTTCACCGTACAAGGCCCTACTTGTAAGATGAATAATATACAAAATAACCAGACAAGAAATTCGCGAAAATGTTCTAACTTTGCTAATAAAACCAACTTTAGCCAAAATGGCGATAAACTAAGTTTGTTGCAGTACTGTGACCACATCATATATCTCATTTGTTTCATTTAGCACGGTACTCAAATAGCCGAAAGTTCTCAAATGTGCGGTCCTATGGTTGCCTAGGGAAGCGTTGAATGTTATTCCGGAACTTATTGGTTATAAAATATATAAGTACCTACAGAAGGATCACTTTCGGTATTGCGTGAATAAGAGATCGACTTTAGTTTTAGTCCTTTTCGGTCCTGTCCCCTTCATCTCCATTTCCAGTTCTAGTTTTAGTCCCTTTCGGTCCTGTCCCCTTCATCTCCATTTCCAGTTCTACGTCTTACAATCTACCGTTCTGTATGTCGTGTGCCGTCTGTAGATCTTACTGGTTAGCAATTACAATGCGGTGTCGTGTCGTCTAACAACAAGGCAGTGATAATCTGATCGATTGCTATAACTGGTGCAGCTGTTTTGCCATCTAAACCTTGTCGGTCAGAAACTGCAACAATTGCAAGTAGTGTACCTTCTCTATCTTATTATTTAGTGATAACGCCCCGACTAACAAGCCTGGGGCTCACCGGGCGGACGGTGGACGAGGGAACACATCGCAACAGCTGTGACTGCACCGACAAGACATCTACCTCATATTGGACGTTTTATTGGACAGCATTAAAAATGAATCGTTTATGTAGCAGATGCCTTATGCTTTTCTTTTGAAATGGAGTTCGCGCTGGTAATGTGTTCTGTGTTGCTGGATTCTTTGAATTTGTGGGTATGGATATATCTTACATCCTTCATGCTTCAGGCAATGTTTATGATCGGACATATTATCCCTGTGTCTCTTTGGACATTACTGACATTGGTGAAGCAAAACATCGTGAGGGAACCTGGACTATAGTTAATACAAGTCTGAAATCACCAATCCGTCTTGAGCAAGCGTGGTGATCAATGGTCGCGCCTTCTCTGGATGAGAAGAGGCCTTTTGCCCTGCAGTGGGACAGTAACAGGCTGGAGTTATATCCCGGTGTCTTATGTTGCTTCTAATTGGCTACGCGGCTTCTTTGTTTTCTGTGTATATTTTAGACTAGTCGTAAGATATTTGTCTAGATATTTGTTTATTCGTGTATCGTTTATTGGGAACAAAAAATAAATTCATTTTTACACGATGATAGATAGCTGCAATAGTTAAAACTGTGGCGCAGCAAACAACGCCCGACTCTTAGTGAGAGGGTAGGTAGGTTGTTCCAAGACTAAGACATAACAAAGGTAGGTATTTAAAAAAAATATTTAAAGAAAAGAAATTAATAAAATAATACATTTATTAGACATCCCTTTTAACGAAGAAAATTTGTAATGGGAACGAACGGTCAATCAAGTTTTTGTATCATTAAATTCAACCTTTCTCTGCCATTAGGTTCATTCCATTTGAATTCCCACTCCACCCAGTTAAAACCCAAAATTAAGCTTCATATTAAAAGCGAGATTCTGTCACCAAAACGTGGGCAATTTACGCTCGAATTAGGATTCCGACTTCATCTTACCATAGCTTAGCTTACCATAAAACGATATTCTTGGTCGTAGCTTGCACAGCTGCCGTCGAGATCGTGATTATTCAAATTTCGTCGGCTCGGCGTCGTTTGCGAGATGCCGCGAATAAATAGATATAAAACCAAATGTAGGCCTACATTTGGTTTTATATCTATTTATTCCCAGGCTTATTTATCTCTGAATAAATTGAATATGTTTGCAATTTCTATTCTAATTGGGTTTGTTTCGGTCTGACGTTATTAATTCCACGGTTTGCTTTTGATGTCACATTGTTTGTTTTTAATTCTACCTAGCGTAGTTAAACTTTACATTAGATATTAAACACACATTATCAACATAATCTCGTCATAGTTAGGTACGTCAGCAGAAATGCTTCGATTCAGATAATTAAGACGTTACATCGAATTTATTCGATCAGTCATAATATGTAACTTTAAGCTTCTACTTACCAAAACACACACGTCGTTCCCATTCAAAAGCGATTTATCTAAATCATATTAGAAGTCACGGTAATACAAGCTGACTGGCAGTTATATGGTAACGTGCATTCAATTACGATTAAATTTCCATTACTTACACACAAAGCTGAGGCCTGGCTTTTGACAGACTACTAGAAAATGGGAGTGCGCTGCTTTGAAAGGGTTAACGTACAGAGTGCCCAGTTTATCATGACAGGTGATGAAATTGAGATGTAGAGTGCTCGCAAGATAAGTCTGCGCGTGGTTGAAATCGGAACTAAGCCCACGTTCGCATCGCGGCAGGATTTTATCGCGCACTGGATTTTCGATTCTCGGTGTTGAGCCGAGCGTTGAAAATCCAGTGTACAAAATAAATATCGCGATTTTATTATGTCCGTGCGAACGTAGGCTTATAAGTATACCGCCCGCCGCCGTCTAGTCGTTTATGTAAGATCAAATTAAGTATGTAATTAATATAAGAATATTAAGATTATATTATTAATATAGATTTAATATTTTAAATATTACAGTATAGAATTGATTACGCCAGCAGCGCCACCAGTCGCGCGTAGACTTACGCACACAGAGGGGTTTATTTATAAACGTTGCTTTAAGTTAAGAGGGAACAGGGGCTGCGAGGAATTTGAAAAATAGGTATTTGAAGAAACTATTGCCGTCGCGCTGCGCCCGAGTTAAACCCCGTAAAGTGCGATAAGGACAACTGCAGCTCAGACCGATTATATCACAAATTTTTTGACGAAAACGACGTTTGGCATTCTCCTTTTTTCTCCTCGAAAACTAAGCCGATTTAATATTTTTTTACATTAAAATTTTAAGAAAGAGTTTGTCTAGGTTCCTATTATTTTATTTTATGCTAAAAACTATTCCGAATTAGTCTGGTAGTCCTCTAATCACGGCGGTAAAAATGGGGCATTTTTGTAATTTTTGGAGGGTCATAGTTTCCTTAATTGCTGAAAAAAAGGAAATGACAGGGACATGCCTATAGAGACCCTGATTTTATAAAAAAAAATGACAGCTCTGGCCCTGTTCCCTCTTAAGGGACGTTCAAACGTATAAAATGTATGGTTATACAGGGTGAAATTGAATTCGTGGGCAATCTCTTAAGGGGTCATTGTACTCATAATTATAAACAACTTTCACTATGGGACCAACCCTGAAATCGTGAAAAAAAAATCAGCTTTTCCCTACGTTTATGTTCGCATAGCTCGTCAAAATGTAGGGAGCAGCTGATTTTTTTTCGCGTTTTTAGGGTTGATCACATAGTGAAAATTGTTCATAATGATGAGTACAATGACCCCTTAAGAGATTGCCCATGAATTAAATTTCACCCTGTACAGTCGTTAAAAATTACTTAACTAAGTAACGTTTATAAATAAATCCATGTATGTTTATCGAATGTATTAGAATATAAACCTACTTACATACTTACCGAATTTGACACTATTTTCAACCTATAAAATACTTTTGGGCAATATTTCTTTTCTTTTTTAGGTGAGATCGGATGAGACTTTACTCCGGATGCTGTTTTAAAATCTTGTTTTCATGATAGTCGACCTCTGAACTTCGAGACGGCCGGCGTAAGAGCTTTATCTTCCTGTATTGAGTGGGATGTCTTTCTAGACCCCTCGCTGTCTAACAAGTTATTTATCTCCTACAGCAAATTGTAGATTAAAATAAGTACCTACCTTCTTACTACGTAAGTAAAATGTTACGTTGGTATAAATTAAAATTGCTTGAGCACATGTTTTATAACTAAGCAACAAAAATGGCTGACACATGGCACCTGTAACGGGAGTGAGTAAAAATTCGGGTTTAGTTGACTCATCGTTGATGAATCAAACCCGAATAGAATATTATTACGTCACTAATTTTAAGAGCTTTATAGGAAGTGTTTCACCGGACGGTGTTCCGTTCTATTAAAAAGTTTGTTCTTTACCGGCAAAGTAATATTTATAACTTTGGTATCGATAGGTTAGGTAGGTCAAGTGCCCAGGCTTTAGGAATATAATGTAGGAATCTAGGTAAAAATATGATAAAATGTATACATAAATATCTGTTCGATATAAAGGATGTGGCGTAAATAATGGATAACCCTGAAACTGTCGATTGGCCAGATTATCATCTAGCATTTACCCCACTTATATCGCCATATGCCCATGGTTTTTTTTTCGATACAGGGGCCCAAAATTGCATAATTCCTTAGAAAAAATGTTGAAGTTATAAAATAAGCATTTTGCAATGTTATCTTAGAATTTAATAAAAAATCTTGATACTGATCTGATAATACAAATATTCAGGAGTGACATAAAAAAAACAAAACGAGAAAACATCACCAATTGTAGAAATTATTATTATTATTTGTTGGTACAAGCTACTTAAAAAATAGGTAAGTTAAAAAAAATTATTTTTTTGGTGTAAACTTCTCAGACGTGATTGGTATCGATACCTTAACACGACAAAACAGAAGAAAACAGATATTCTCAACTCATACTTCAAGTAACAACACTACCAGCGGTCGTTGACCTCCAAAAAAACTTCAAATCATTTATTTTATCGTGTTTAGATGCAGAGTTTCGCTAGCTAGTTTAATTTAACTCTGTATTTCTCAACTAAGGCCATAATTTATAGAGACGGCTCGAAGGACCGAAAAATATTGGAAGATCCCAATATTTTTGGTCCTTCGAGCCGGATATAAACAAGTGATATATGACTACTATTTCTGAACCTGTCAATACCAACTTAGTAGATTCACGGTCAGAATTAACTTTATGTACAATCCTCCTCCGTCGTTTGCTACCGCCTTCATAATATTTTACTCAACAGGCTATCAGGCGTCATAAATCATCAAACTTTGTACTTCGTACCGCAGGGATCTATTTATACCGAGTGACTAGGCGAAACTGTCCCTTGTATGGTAATGCTGACTTCTTCTGACGCGAGTTTCCCTTCGGTAATTACCGGTAAGCATTTGCTGTAAGCGTTGATTGAGTAATGTTGACTTTGTGAATATAATGTTGACATAAATTAATGCTTTAGTCGAGACAGCAAGGTATCTCACAATACAATTTTATACCACGATACTAGAAAGCTTCCTAGCTTTCTTGTATCGTGGTATAAAATTGTATGATTATGATATAGAGATACTTCATGGGCTTGGGGCTTGTGGCTAAGTTCAGTATTAACAGCCGCACGGGTCGATCAATGAGGTTAAGCTACGCTTGCTGCGGTTGGTCCGTGGATGGGTGACCATCTTTACATACCGAAACCCCTCCGTGCCTCGGATAGCACGTTAAGCCGTTGATCCCGGCTGTCATTCGTAGATCTTTGACAGTCGTTACGAGTCGTCAGTAGCCTGAAAGTCTTACCAAGGGGTTATTACCTATTGGTAAAAGCTTAGCCAGATAACTATGATATTTCATATATTTTCTAAGATTTAGATCGTCAGCTTCTGAGCGAAAGAACGGTTCCCGAAATCTGGCATTAGAGCTTATTAAACCTGAAAAAAGGTTTGGATATTTTTTATGAATGAATTTACACCGAGTCCTACATACTCCTTCCTATTTATAGCTTTTGGGTAGCCTGATATTTATATCATATAGAATATTATGTTCTCATAAACTCTCCGTATCTACGAGTACCTAACCGCGGAACCAAATGTTTACGGATAACATAAAGTAGAGTTGTGGGTGCAATAAAATGTTTCTTTAGGCTTATTTTATGTTTTCAGCCGCTGGGTACTGTATTATTATGTCAGTATTTTAGTATGGGGGTTCGCTATTATTATGATAGTAAATAAGATCGCAAATGAAAGTGCCAATGCGTTTGTTCTTCTTTTCGCTTCGACGGTACATCTATGATTACTGTTTGGGCCCAGTACGAGTAGGTGGCCACGTTTATTGCGGAGTCAGAGGCATTGTTCAGATCGTCAAGGGTGCAGGTGAATGGCTATTTGGGACACTAGCACAGGATTCACCGATAAGTTTCATTGGGGGTCCGTTTAAAAAAAAAAAAAAAAAAAAACTTTTTTTAAGATAACATTTCGCGGTCCGTTTAAAAAGACGAAAATTTTCATTTTAATTTTTTTTTTCTTAAGTTCTGGTTATTTTTACTATTTACTTAAGGGCCGCACAAAATAGGTGGACGGTCCGGTTCCGCCCTTTGGTGACTCCTGCTGTAGCAGATGGGACATAGTTTGTGTCTACTTATGTTTCAGATTTTTTGGCATCTGATTATCTACATTGTATTGCAATATCGGCACTTATCACAACATGAACCACAGCAGTAAAGTTATTAATGAGCTATTTTGGAATAATAAATTCTGGTGTGAAATACCAATACTGTACTTACTATTCAATGTTGAGTATTGGTTAGCCAGTTCTGAAAATCAATTTGATTACCAAAATATATTCGACCAATCGTCGGACCAATTAATTGTGTTGCGCGGTGCGCCAGTCCTATAATTTATTTGTGATTTGTTTGCCAGATTGAATTCACTGAACACAATATTATATTGCATGAATTTCACATATTTGTCCCAAATGTGGTCAAACAATAAGGTGTGAAAATCAATAAAATGGTGCTGTTTTTGTATGTAGGAAAACTTTCTGAGATGATTGTAGTTACACTCGCACACGAAGGGTTCCGTATCACCGTGTCAAATATAGCAAAAAAATACTGAAAAAAACACATTTCTTGTATTTTTAGGGTTCCGTACCCAAAGGGTGAAACGGGACCCTATTACTAAGACTCCGCTGACTGTCTATACGTCAGGGCCTCAAGTCTGCTATTACAATATTGTCAGAATGGTCTATCATTGATTTCATAATTGTTGATTTTGACAAGTTAGGTAATCTACTAACATATTGGCGTCATTATGACTTTCCAATGGTCAGCCACTGACACTCCATTGAAAGAAATGGCATATATTGGTAATCTTGTACATAATGAAAAATGAATGACTGACTTAGACGGTAATCTGCTAAATTTTTTACAGTACCTTTGATCAGTGACCTACTATGAGATCGTCATTGTGCAGTCATTTTTTTTAATTCGTTACGAGTATCGTGTTTGTGGAATACAATGATCAACCAATGATCGACCATTATGAATTTACAACCATTACGATCGCAGATTACGAACTTTTAGCAAAATGACAATGGGATCGTGTTGGAATGACGAATTTATAAAAGAGCAGACTTGGGCCCCTGTCCATCTGTCACCAGGCTGTATCTCATGAACCGTGGTAGTTAGACAGTTGATATTTCCACAGATAATGTATTTCTGTTGCCGCTATAACAAAAAATACTAAAAACAGAATAAAATAAACATTTAAGTGGGGCTCCCATACAACAGACATGATTTTTTTCCGTTTTTATAGATAATGGTACGGAGAACCCTTCGTGCGCGAGTCCGAATCGCATTGGCCGGTTTTTAATTTTACTTTATTTGTTGGTAGAGCGGCAATAGACATTCACAATATGTGAACATTTCAACTGTTTACCTATTACGGTTCTTGAGATATATTCTTGTCAGACAGGTGGACAGCGGAGGCTTAGTAGGTAATACGGAACCCCCGTTTGGCACACTTAGGGAACGGAACCCTAAAAACATATGACTACGAAAAATAATTAAATTACTGTAATAAAGTATTGTATATAACTTTTATATTAGCTAGAATGATGGATAAACGTGAGAAAATATAGGTTTCTTACGCAAAACACGTGATCACTGCACCGGATAAACGGCTCCAATTATAATAATTTACGTTGAAGCTAGATGAGAGGAAGTGATAAAGATTCGCTAATTAAATTTAATATTTCACTTCCTTCCAAGTTTTCTATTACGCTTTAATAAATTCTTCAGAACCTATCTTAAATTCGTCCCGTTTTTAACATTCAAGTGACGTTGATGTTTCTTGAGAAAAATTACGAAATTCCCGTCACGTTGTAATATCATTTGCATATAAATCTTTCTTAAGAAATGGGTGTCTCTGAAGCCGCGGTGCCGTTTATTAGATTTTTCTCGCTTGAAACAAAAGCCGACTGGGAATTAGTTATTTGGTTTGAAATAAAAAATAAGGCCCTTGGTCTGGGGGCCAACCACCACCTCTTAAAGCAGTATTATTTTAAAATTAATTCGTGCGTTTAATATGGGAAAGTGATGTCTCCAGATATATTATGTTATGTCTTGTATGGCTCCATATCTTTCTCAAACTGAAGTAATATTCAAATAATACTGCTATAGGAGGTAGTGGGACAGTCATTGCAGTCATCAATTTCTTGTTTGTAATGCTTTACATTTGTCACACATTAGTATTTATTCGTCTTGTCATATGTATGCAAGAGTTCTGTTAAAGTTTTTTGCATAAATACCTACTTGTAAGCTTTGCTCGAGACCCTATCTTCCTTTTCTTGGTCAGCGTTTGGTTAATTAAATGGCCTCGTTTCTCCGGGACAGGCAGTGTACTCCACAGACTATCTCAGAAATAAACTAAAATCATGGTCTAGTGCTTCAAGAGGTTTAATTATTAATTTGTGACATTTTAGTGAACGCAGAAACCATTCAATGGTTTTCTAGAGTACATACTTAATAATACCTTTATTATTTGGCTGTTTTGGATAATCTTGTTTATGTAAAACCAGACCTAGTGTTTTGAATATTTTTTCCAGCGTTACTATTCTAAATTTAAAAAAATACAATATGGCTACGAACATATTCCTCTATGTAGGTTATTGTTTTTCCTCAACAGAAACCTATACAGAGATTCTATACCACTTTGCACAACAATACCTTATCCTGGTGTATAATTTAAGCAAAGGGGTGGCAACAGTTAGCCTGCATTGTTCACGTGCTGGCCAGGCTATCTCGTTTATGCTAATACTTTCTTAACAGATTAAGGCTTTGTCAAGAGCTTGAACTGTTGGTTTTATATTAACTTTGTAGTTGGACTGTTCGTGTATTATTTTTGGTGCTTATTATAAGAAGAGTTTTATTTTTCGGATCCGTTTAAACTTTTTTAAACGGTTAGCAGGTGTATTGTAGCGCTATATTTAGTACATTATTGTCTTAGTAAAATTCAATAATGCTGCATGTCTCCTGTGTTACCTATAACTTATAAGGTAACAAACCACGTGTAAAAATGTTATTCAAATAATTTATATTTCAATTTATTCCATTCCAGTTCCCACTCCTCAATAAAACGTGAACATTTTATAACATTCGAGTAACATTCTTGTACTACGGAACCAACCTCACCGATCGATGGAGGCGCCCTCTCGCGGCTTTATGTAGCGGAAACCGAGTCGCCCCACGACTTGGTTACATTGTTCCTCCATTGAAAAGTTAATGCAGAAGGTTTACCGCATAAAGTTTTTAAAAACCAAAACAAATTTGGCAAAGATAACCTACCTAAGGTTTAACCTACCAGCAGGCTTAAAATGAGTAACACCTCAAACTTATTCGATCAGCAGCAGGCCCAAAAAGTCTGACACTCGTTTTTGACAAACTGGGCCCGGGTGAGTTGAATTACGGCGAGAGACCCTAAAAATACATTTATTTATTAACTTTAATTGAAACGGTTAAAAATAAATTACACAATAATTACAGACACGATATAATAGAACATTATAAATTTCAGCTATCTTACGCAACACAATTTTCGTAAACAATTACGACAAATTTGTTTCATTTTGACAGTTCAACAACATTCATTGCGTTATTTACGTTGTAGAGCAGAATTGTTTTTCGAACTTATGAAACAATAGATTAGCAATTTGTTTCTAAACGATTCAGATTCCGATTTATCGTGTATTAGGCAATTAAGATACAGGATAATATATAAAAAAGTAAACAACACACAAGACATGCAACATAAATATCTAACGACCATATCGGATAACATCTAAACTAAAGAAATGCAATCATGACTTTTTCTTCTTTCGTGTCGTATAAACTATACGAGAATACCTCGTGCGGTCGTAAAAAAATCATCCTTTGACAAGATTGGTAGAGCATTGAATTTTCCCAAATTTCCGTATTTTTCCGATTCCGTAGAAACGACGACCCAAGAAATTCTCCGTAAGACTATTTGCTATCGTGAGAAGAAAGTTTGTAGAAGTGAGACTTCTGACATTTAATAAGTCGTTTAACAAAGGAAATACCTACAGAAATATAGACAATGTTCTATTGTTAAAACATTGGCTATTTATAAAGAAAAATAGCTTTTATAAGCTTGATGATATTATGTTTACAGAAAAAATTGCCTACTTAAAATCTGTGCCAAGTCTTTTTCGAACAAAGCCTTGGCATATCGGCTAACTTAATTATTTAATTAATTACATTTCAACAGGCTTACAAACTTGGTTTTCCGCTTCATCTTCAGTAGCATTTTTTCGGGTAATTAGAGGCTGAGGGAAAAGAACCGCTGTTATAAAAATATGGCCTTGATTTAATGCTTTTACGCGACTGTGAAGAACTAAAAATCCACATCGATGAATACCATGAACAGTTATTTTTACTCGAATGCGGCGAAGGCAAAAAAGCAGGGTTATGTGTTTGACCTGTATGTATGTATGTGTGTATGTCTCTATGTTCCCTCGTAACAACTTAACGGCTGATCCGATTTAGATGAATGATATGTCGACATTCTTCTTTATTGCGCGAGTTATATTACGATAATTTAAAAAAAAAAACTCCTTTCCCTATCGAGTGTGTGTCAAAATGACGGGTTTTAAAAGGTGATTACAAAAATAAACACGAATTATAAGTTTAAATGTAATTTGGAATGAGAAAAGATAAAAACTTAAAAGCTAGAAATAAAAAAGTAATAAAAAAAAACCTCGACGGAAAAAAATATAAATCATATAATTATAAAAATATATATATTTTTGGTATCGCAGGGAGTTAGGCAATCGCCTGAGTAACGTAATCGCTGACTAATGCAGCGGATGCGCTCGTGCGTCATTAATAAACTGCACAATTGCAGATTTGCAGATTCTAGTAATAAGTTTAGTTAATAGAAATCATGATAATTGTAAATTAGTCTTGTAGAACATTTCAATCAATAAACATTGTTTTAATTTAAATAAATATTATTTTTAATAATAATTTCGTTCGCCGTAACTTAACTGGCGCAGTCGGTAGGATCGCGACACTCTACTTCGAATACAACTCTTCGGTAAGAGTGAACGGTATCTATCGTTATCTTCGCGATCATCAATTCGAATCTACAAAGGCGAGCAACCTGCGGGAGTCCTGGAGAATTGGGAGCCCTGCTGTTCTACGAGGCCCGGCTAGAGATGCAGAAGATACTGTGGTAAGTGCTTGTTGTATACCCAGTTTCCCATGCTATATTTCCTGCCGTATTTTTATAAATGTTACCTGTGTGTTTGTTTATAGGCTAAAATCGCTATAGGCAAATTACATTTTATATGAGTTTATTACATTCATTTTAATTTAGGTGTTTATGTATGCGTGCTAAAATCGCGGTATACATTTCGCACTTCACAGCAATTCATTCTGTAACAAGAGACTCGTTTACGTATTCGCTATAATCGTGATTCGTATAACATAATTAAAATAACTTCAAGCTAACTTCTTAGAGAGTAGGCAGTATATTAGCCGTAATCTCAATAGTATTTTAAATTGAATTAGAATTGATTTCTTTTGTATTTATATTTTATTAAATCACGATGGCTATGTCAAGCATTGATCTAGCGACTTTCAAATTCGTTTCAGAGCTGTTGCCAAAATACGATGGCAATCCTAAAACATTAAATTACTTTATTAGAGAAGTTGAAAATGTGATGTTATTACTGGATCCACAAGTTAGAGTGAATCCTGCTATTGTTAGTTTAATTAAAAGCAAACTAAGCGGTTTGGCAATCAGTGCAATAGCATCCGAAGAAACAGTGGATAGCTGGCAGACAATTAAGGCTGCATTGACTCGTAGATTAGGCGAACCGCGCAACGAAATACAGCTGATGCAAGAACTAACGCGTTTGCGGCGTAATAAAAATGAAGACGCTGAGACATTTGGTAAACGACTAAGGGAAATTTTAGACACCTTAAACGTAGTAGGTAGGCATACGGATAAGTCATACTATGAGAGTATGGTAATAGATCAATACGTTAACCATTTGGACTTTCACGTTTCTATTGGCGTACGAATTGCGCAACCTACGACTCTTGAAGCAGCTATAGTAACGGCTAGGCAAGAGGAGGCACGTTTGGCATTCAATAGATTTAATAATAGTTTTAATGCACTTTCCATCCAAAATAAACCGAAAGAAATACCCAAGCCAAACCAAACGGTACCCCAAATTAATAACTTTCCCCCGCGTAATAGCTGGAACATAGATCACACACAACAGAGGGGTCAAGGCATACACCAAGGAAGACCCGCTTTAGGTAACGTAAGACCTAGTGGTTCTGGTACTTTCAGAAACTCAGGTAATTTTAGATCTCAGCCGAATATACCTCGCCAACAGGTGAACCCGCCACAAAAGGTGTCTGACGTCACCATGAGATCGGTAAGTAAGCCCGAAGCACCGCGTTTTGCTTCCGAAGAAATGTTTTATACAGAACACAACCAAGACCAGTGTTACCCTGACTACAATGCCTACTATGAAGGTGAGTGTAATAATAATTTACAACTAAATGGCGAAGACTACAGCTACACACAGGAGATGCCTGTGGATGAACCAAGCCATCAGGATTTTCCCCAGAACGAGGAGCCATTAAACCAAAGGTAGTAAAGACTTTTCACCTCAACAACCAAGGTAAGGACCATCTTCCTTATATAGAGTTGCCGGAATTTCAAGGTAAATTTTTATTGGATACTGGAGCTTCGAGTTGTATGATATCACCTGACGTAATAACCGGTACTAATCTTGAACACTGCGTTGAGCGCGAGCCATTTCAAGTAAAAACGGCGCATGCTATTACACGTCATGAACATGTTGCTATTTTACCTTTACCCCCACAGTTTAAGACAGACATATATCATAAATTTTTACTTTTTGACTTTGACCCAAAGTATAAAGGACTAATAGGGATGGACTTTTTAAAAGAATTAGGGTGTAACATAGATTTTAAAAATAAGTTATTGCGAACTTATAATACCGAAATACCAATTTACTTTGATTACCCAGTAAAAAGACTAAAAATTGAACCTAATTGCGAAAAGTTTATAACAGTAAAAACGAATTATATGGATGGTCACTATATCTGCGACGACTTCAATTGGTTTAAAGGACTCAAGTCACCCGCCGCTGTAGTAACGGTAAAGAATGGAATTTTTAAAACATCTATAATTAACTCAACCGATAAAAAACAAGTAATTAGTAACAATTGCCACTTACCCCTTGAGCCTTTACCGTCACAATTGATAAATCAAAATAAAACACACAAAATTAACACCCTTCAAACTAAAACTGACATAGACAAGGAGCTTTACGAAAACTTAAAGAAAATTAGAACCAGCCATATGAATGAAGAAGAAAAACGTGAGGTTACCAAAATTTGTTACCAATATCGTGACGTATTTTACTCCGAGAAAATACCGTTATCTTTCACACATACAGTAAAACATGAATTAAGACTAACTGACGACACACCCATTTTTGTTAGAAACTATAGGCAAGCCCCGCAACAACGTATAGAAATAAAAAAACAAATAGATAATTTACTAAAACAAGGAATCATACGAGAAAGTATTTCACCCTGGTCTTGCCCTGTCCATATCGTCCCAAAAAAACCCGACGCTTCAGGGAAGGTCAAATGGAGACTTGTTATAGACTATAGACGACTGAACGATAGAATTGTCGAAGACAAGTACCCGTTGCCGAACATCAACGACATACTCGATAGATTAGGGCGCGCACAGTATTTTACAACCCTTGATTTAGCAAGTGGTTATCATCAGTTGGAAATGCACCCCAACGACATAGAAAAAACTGCATTTACTACAGAAAGAGGTCACTATGAGTTCTTAAGAATGCCGTTTGGATTGAAAAATGCTCCGAGCACTTTTCAGCGGCTTATGGACCATATTCTTAGAGGAATAGATAACGTATTCACTTATTTAGATGACGTCATAATTGCAGCCACCTCACTGCAGAATCATAACGAAAAACTCAAGTTAGTACTTCAGCGATTCAGAATGCATAATCTCAAAGTTCAATTAGATAAGTCAGAATTCTTACAAAAACATGTGAATTTCTTAGGACATGAATTGACTGACCAAGGACTACAACCCAACAAAGACAAGATAAAAGCAGTTTTAAATTTCCCCATACCACGAACACAAAAAGACATAAAGTCTTTCCTAGGATTAGTAGGTTATTACCGAAAATTCATTAAAGATTTTGCGAAGCTTACAAAACCGTTAACAGCCTGCCTTAAAAAGAACGCAAAAATTGTCCATAGTAACGAATTTTTAGACGCAGTTAACAAGTGTAAACAAATTTTGACCAATGCCCCAATATTACAATACCCTGACTTTGACAAACCATTTATCTTGACAACAGACGCATCTGACTTTGCGTTAGGCGCAGTTTTATCGCAAGGCAATGTTGGTGCTGATAAACCAGTAGCTTTTGCTTCAAGAACGTTATCAGAAACCGAGACTCGTTACTCGACAATAGAGAAGGAATTACTCGGGATAGTTTGGGCTATCAAATATTTTAGGCCATATTTGTACGGTCGAAAATTCACCATCTATACAGACCATAGACCTTTGACATGGCTGATGTCTTTAAAAGACCCTAACTCAAAGTTAACACGTTGGAAACTAAAGCTAGCGGAGTACGACTATAGGGTAGTTTATAAAAAGGGTAAACAAAATACTAACGCTGATGCATTATCCAGAGTCAAAATCTTTCACAACAGCATAGATTCTCTAGCTGTCAATCTTGACGATAACGACGACGACGAGATTATAAACAGAATATTTGAGAACGCCCGTAGACAAGCAGAGACAAATAACGACCGAGACAACAACAATGACGGACTTAGCAATAATAATACCAATGAACCCATCGACAATAGTAACTACCCTGATAATAATAACGATGTAGAAGAAAGAAGTGCTAACCAACCCCCCACTGACAACGGAACAGACTCAATGAGCATTGTTACAGTTGACCCAGACCAATTAGTCTCAACAAATCATACCCAACCCGATAATGAAAACAATGGCATACCGATTTTATCCGATGCAATAGACAAACAACTGAAACAATTCTATATTAGATCTACCCCGGGCTCAACATATAGAGTAGAAAACAGATCAACTAATTCTAGGACTGTTATTAAAGATGTTTTCATCCCCGTAAACAATACGGAACCCGAAATTATCAGGTTCCTAAAAGAGCACACAATAGCAGACCGTATCTTCCACTGCTATTTCTACGATGAAAATCTGTACTTAGCCTTCTCGAGAGTCTACACTACAATTTTCAATGACAGAGGTCCTAAACTTATAAGATGTACATCACGAGTTACCCTTGTTGAAAACAAAACTGAGCAACAAGAACTCATTATGCGATATCACGAAGGTAAATCATCGCATAGAGGTATACAGGAAACGTATAAACAACTCCACAGAAATTATCACTGGCCTAATATGCTATTGTCAATTCAAAGATACATTAATCAGTGCGACATGTGTTTAAGAGCCAAATACGAAAGAAACCCTTTGAAACCCCCACTAACGTTAACAGAGACACCTACGAAACCGTTTCAACATCTGTTTATGGACCTATATTCCACTGGAGGTGCGACGTTCCTGACAATTATAGATAATTTTTCAAAATTTGCCCAGGCTGTACCACTAAATGCTTCAAGTAGCGTTCATATCTCAGAAGCTTTACTACAAGTATTTTCCATACTAGGATTACCTCTGAAAATTACCACAGACTCAGACACGAAATTCGACAATGACGTCATAAAAGAAATATGCGCGTCTCACGACATTAACATACACTTCACTACTCCTTATAACCCGAATTCAAACTCACCCATTGAACGCTTTCACTCTACCATTGCCGAAATAATAAGAATTCAGAGAATGACAAATAAAGATGACCCTATACAATTACTGATGAAGTACGCCATTATTGCCTACAATAATGCCATTCATTCTACGACAGGCTATACACCGCGTGAGCTTTTATTTGGTCATACAGCATCCAGAAATCCACTAGAACTCTACTATCCTAAAGAGTTCTATCAGGACTACGTCCTTAACCATCGCAAAAATGCAGAAGCAGTACAGGATTGCATAGCAGCCCACGTATCCAAAAATAAAGAGCAGGTAATAGAAAAACGGAATCAGGCTGCTGAGGCGATCATGTTTAAGGTAGGTGAAACTGTATATAAGCAGGTTGCAAAGACTACGAGGAGTGACAAAACGAAACCAGTATTTAAAGGTCCGTATAAGATTATTCACCTTCATCCTAACAATGTTGCCGAAATCATAGGAAGCCACCCCAACTCTAAATCCATCAGAGTTCATTTCAAACTTTTACGAAGACAACATCTTGTTCCAGGACCCTCGTCACAGGAACCCTCCTGCTCTACTCAACCGCCAACCTGACTCTTAACCCCGTAGATAACGTCAATGGCATTCTTTTATTAAAACAAGGTCAAATTTTGAAGCAAGTAGATACGTTTAGTTTGGCCTGCGTGTATAACGTATCCTACTTACACGAAACAACTCTAAAACTTATGTCCTTATATGCCAATACTAAAGCTGCAGAAAATAATGAGCAATTAAATAGGGCATACAAAGATCAAATAGATAACAGTTTAAATTTAATAGGTAAGAAAATAGTGTTTATTGCACCGCACCATAGGTTTAGACGTGGTTTTATTAACGGCTTAGGTTCCATTGTTAAAACCATAACAGGCAATTTAGATTATGAAGATGCTATTAAATTCGAAAATGAAATATCAAAATTACGAAATTCAGTAAATAAAATTAATGTGTCTCAAAAGCAATCATTATTCATAGCAAAACATGCAGTTGAAGAGTATAGTAAACAGATTAAGCTTTTAGACGAGAACCAGAAAAAACTGAGTCTAATGTTAAGAAATACCACTTTTAATAATAATATTATAGTAAATAGGTTGCACTTTCTAGATTTATATATACAAATAGATTTCAGTCTGCAATTGCTGTTAGACAAGTTAGTAATTTTAGAAGACGCCATGACTTTTGCCCAGTTAGAAGTCATGCATCCAAGCATTGTAACCCCACACATTCTTGTAAACGAAATGTTAGCTATTCAGAAATCATACAATTTCAGACCAGTGGATAGCGTTACTATTAGCAATATACATAGCTTAGAGAAGTCTATTAGTGTAAAAGCTTATAGTACAGATCACACGTTAACATTTATATTAGATATTCCTTCCATCGATACAAACCAATATGACCTAATCCATCTATACTCCATTCCCGACAAGCAAAACCTGGCAATCATTCCTAAATCCAAATACCTCGTACTGGGCACCAACGAGTACTCGTACCTAGAAGAGGACTGCAAACGAATCACACAAGATACACAACTCTGCACGTCGTTGAACACCCAGCCTGTTGATAAATCAGAAGACTGCATAATATCCCTTGTAAAACACCAAAACGCAAACTGCACACGAGCCAAGATAGACCTCAAACAAGGAAGAATCCAGAAACTCCAAGACAACAAGTGGCTTATCATCCTGAAGGAAGAAGAAGTCTTAAGAAGTAAATGTGGAACTAAATCTGTATACAAGAGGATATCAGGAATACACATCGCCAGTATTACAAGTGATTGCCAAATGCAAGTACTTAACCGAACACTAACAACAAACATCAATACCGTCGCAGTAGACGAAATCATACCACTTCCTAGTAAAGCCGTGATTACAGAGGAAAACATCCATTTCAACCTACAATTGGAAGATATATCACTGGACAGCATTCATGAACTGATAGAACGAGCCGACAACCTACAAGAACCCATAATTGATTGGCAGACTATGATGGCTACGCCCAGTTGGTCAACACTAGGACTGTACCTCATCCTGATAACAATCCTTCTGTGGAAGCTTTGGCAGTGGAATCAGAAACAACGACGACCAATACAGAATCAACCTCGCACCGAGGACGCTGCGGGAAGCTGCGGGACGCGCTTCCATCTTAAGGAGGGAGGAGTTAGGCAATCGCCTGAGTAACGTAATCGCTGACTAATGCAGCGGATGCGCTCGTGCGTCATTAATAAACTGCACAATTGCAGATTTGCAGATTCTAGTAATAAGTTTAGTTAATAGAAATCATGATAATTGTAAATTAGTCTTGTAGAACATTTCAATCAATAAACATTGTTTTAATTTAACTCGTATCATCCCAACCATAGTAAAACAAATCCAATTTTTATAAAAATCGAATCAGGGCACGTTTATAGGTGTATAATGAAACCTAGATATCAAAAAAAAAAATATCTTATTTAGATTTTTAGTTTCATAACCGTTCCAATAATGGAACACTAGGATTATACATACATGTAAGATACTTTTAGTGGCTATGGATTTCGTTTGGAAATAAAACTATTGTATTCACCTTTTTTATTTATTAAGTCTTAGAAAAATTAACACATTTATTAAATCTTATAATTATTACATAAAAAAATATTATTAGGTTTGTTATTCAGTATGAAAAATAATAGAACATTTACTATGTAAGGCAACATTACATTTGATACACTTCATAGTTGTATTTTTGTGGCATAAACCACATCGAGTTTGTTTATTTTTTTTGTCGATCAGATGTCCTTTACCATCCAATCGAATAGCATCAGGCACACGTTTTATTACTGCTAGTGAAGATTTAGGATTCGATATGGTTGAAGTACTAGGAGCTGAATTTTTCATTAGAAAATATGTACAAACAATATCCCTCGTAAACGATAAAAGATCATGTGGCGTACCGTTACTTTTCTTTGCAGCTGGAGATATTTTGTACAGCTGAAAAGCGTTATTGACTGCAACATTTAGTGGAAACATAAGTAACTGCCAGTACCATCTCTTCAGCCGAATCGCGATTCGATAACAACCCACATTTTGATCAAGTCGATCCACGCCGCCCATAAATTTATTATAGTTTACGAAGCAACGAGGTTGGTCAACATCCTTCTTCTGTTTATCACAGTATCGTTTGACTTTGCTTATGGGTTCTGAACCACATTGAGTCGAGGCCACTGTGACAATGTTATTGTCGTTATATCTAACAAGAGTGATATTAGATAGTACATCAGTACATTGGTGATGAGATCCTCTACTTGTTTTTTTCATTTCTTTCGAATCTTTGAGAGGTGCTTTCTCAGTTCGGTTAGCTCGTATAGTCCCTGTTCCATCGTGACCCATTTTTTGAAGCTCTTCAAGCAGCGGTAATGATGTAAAAAAAATATCAAAATAATAACTGTAGCTACCTTGCGGCAGCTTTGAAATTAGATCCAGAACAACTGAGGCACCAACACCTAACTCAGGATGGGTATTTCCGGTACTAGCTCCCTGATAAAGCTCACCATAAATCAAGTAGCCAAGTCGCGTACAAATTGACCAATTTTTGTATCCAAATCTGATTGGCTTTCCATGGATATGCTGCTTAGTGCCATGTTTCCCATAATAGGGAATCATAGATTCGTCAATGCTCAATTTTTTTTCTCCAGGGTAATACTTTACCCATCTTGCATTGAGCAGTTTCCATAGAGGGCGCACTTTTGCGAACTTATCATTGGGGTAAAGATTATTATTGTCGGCAACATGGAAATAACGCAACAAATCTTCAAATCGATTTCTCGACATAAGAGCTGCCACTGTTGGAAAACTGCAATCAACTCTTTGTTCCCAATACATTCTGTATCTCGATACACTGTTATATCCCGACAATAATAAAATGGCAATAAAATGTTTGATATCCGTCGTAGTAACCCGAAAAGCATGTTTACCCTTCTGAATCGCATTTTTTTCTGTTTCTGAGCGCAGTAATTCGAACACCTATTCATCAAAAAATAGTTCAAAAAATTGAACAGGGTTTTCCAGGAAATCCGGTTCACAGTACTCCTTCACAGCCTTTTCTGGAATATCTACAAACCTCCACTTTCTTGTGACTTCAACACGTCTTCTTTTTGGCGGTGGCAGTGTCACCGTCGACGAGGCGAGCTGTGGAGGCTGCGACACTGACGATGTTGAAGGTATTGAGTGCACTTGTTCTTCATCTCCAACGAGCTCATTCACTATCATAGAGGTTTGAGACGACCTGGTGACCCGGAGTTCAGCTTCTGCAAGTAGCTGATGCCTTGACAAATTATTTATACTTGCAAACTCTTCGTCACCACTGTCTTCGTCGCTATTTTGCCAGTTATCAGGAGGTGTGATAAAAATATCAGCCGCAAACACGTCGTCATCCTCTTCCAAGTGCGAGATTATCTGATTTACATTCAGTCTGCAATAAAATAATATCATAATTACGTGTCATTACTGATAATATAAAAATCCTAATGCATAAAAATTACATGTGAGTATGTTCCTACTGCTCCAATAATGGAACAGTACGTAAAACTTACACTTACCCACAAATTAGCAAAGCTTTTTCTAAAAACGCATTATGACATGATATTACAATATTATTACATGTGTATAAACCGTAAATTGTCAATAGTATAATACAAAACATCATAATTACTTACGTTTTTCTGTTCGCCATAATTTTCACTAAAAACTTGCAAATAAAATATTTTTTATAGATACAAAAAACCGCGCGAAGTGAAATGACGTTTATTGAACTGACAGCTAGAAATGTTAGTAATACCAACATAAAAACATTAATTTAAAAATGCGTTCAAAAATTAGAATAAATAAATAAAAAAGTAACCGTTTTAAAAATGGAACACAGGGATGATATGGGTTAAATAAATATTATTTTTAATAATAATTTCGTTCGCCGTAACTTAACTAGGGACGATCAAAAGTTACACCATATTTCATTGGTTTGTCCCGTCAGCAAAACCAAAATTCTATAGATTATAATGCTTGTTTTTATTATCTTTTCATTTAGGTGTTTTTGCAGTCGGGTTTCCTATTTTCATTTTTTTTTGTCCCATCTCTTGATATCGGCGAAATTTGACACTTCTCATTAATTTTAAAAGTCGTTATCTACCCCTTACACGAAAAAACCTTCAAAATCAGTAAGCCATTTTTACAACCAAAGTGGATCGCAGCAAATACGTCTGAAATAGAATTTTCCAATTTCACGACTTCGACAAATTGGTTCGTAACATCCCCCGTTTGAGATGGCTCGATAGAGAAGGTGACACAATGAGCCACGAGCCACCCCTTTGGAGCGATTGGGTCAATGTTGTCTCACTTTGTTATCTGAGCTTTCCACGTGACCGGTGGAAATCGATTTAGTCTGCAGTTCACCAACACTACCGGTATTTTGTTTCAATGATATCTTTCGGTGATTCGTCTACATTAGGTACCGACTCGTCAGTAAACCAAAAGTTATTATTTTTCTTGTTGTCAATCATTTCATATTTAATCATGTAGGGATTTAAACCCCATATTTATAAACGTTGCCTAAAGTTATGTAATTATTAGCGTTTGGTAGCCATTTTCTTTTTTTGACGTTTTAGCTTCTCTTATAAGGGGGATTTCAGAATTTATTTACACTATTGTTTTAAGTTTAAACTGACTGACCAGATATATCCTTAAAATATCCATAAAATTCGGACCAAAGGACCGAAAGGCCAAAGGACAAATTTTAATCATTTTACGCTGACTTGATTAAAATGATTGGGTGTGGTAGATGATTTACATATAAATAGTTTTAAAGTTATCAGAGCATTAAATTGGTACCATGTATTCTCGGATAATAAATTCAGTTTTATTACTTTCGAATAATTACGGGGTACTCAATATTTAAATTTATTTATTCTCTGCGCTTTGTCACGATCTATCTATACGAGAATAGCTCATCTATTCTCGTGTAGATAGAAGGCAGAAAACCAGGTTTTGAATGAAACGTCGCTATTGAGCAATATGTAAAAAACGTAGCACATCTGCATATTATGCACTTTAAAATCTTAAAAAAAAAGTTAATATCAAAACAGCATATCATAGTCTTGTCATTTCCATTGGTTTGGTATTATAATATTGGGGCAATATTGTACTGGAAGAGAGAGTATTTTTAAGGCCCAAAACTTTTTGGGTGGGAAATCATCAAATGACGTCTCCCGCTCAGGGTGGAGCGGGAGGGCATGTCAGACTCTTACTGACTAAAACCCACCCGTGTTCCTTCTGTTGCCTGTGCAATGCCAGGGGGCCACGGTATCCCTTTCGGACTTTCCCGCAACCCCGGCAGGCAATGGTCTCATCAGACCCCTTCACTTGCTGACATCTCTTTGAGGCGCGCGTGGAACACTACGCGCCGTCGACCCGGGCCTGGTCCTTACTGGACGGCGAGCTACCCATTGCTCACCGTCTGCAAGCCCGCGCCTACGGTGGCCGGGAATCGGCAATCGATTCCCGAAGCCCAGGGCGTCTCCTCCTGCGGCGGCTAGGGGCGTGAGGGCGCGAAATTTGCCTCTCCCTCACGCGCTCCGCCTCCTCCTTCGCGAGCATTACTGCTTCGCAGAAGGAGGTGACGGCCTCTCATGCCCTCTCACTCCGTACCATGGCCTGGACCAGGGCCGGACGCGAGAGATCCCCGCCACCGATCGCCTCCACGAGGACACGGCGGTGCTCTGCCCAAGCCGGGCATACCTCCACCGTATGCTCCACCGTGTCCTCCGGGCGATCCACGCAGTGATGACACCCGGGCGTTTCCTCCCGCCTTATCCGAAACAGGTACCTCCCGAAACAGCCGTGTCCGGTGAGGACCTGCGTCAGGCGGAAGGTGAGGACGCCGTGGCGCCTCTCCAGCCACTCCTCAAAGAGGGGACTTATCGCCGCATTAGTGGCGTGCCCAGCACTGGGTTGCGACAATCGCACTCTCCATGACGCCATGAGATCCCGTCGGAGCTCTGTCCGCTGTGCCGCGATTTCTCGCGGCATCGAAGTCAAGCCCCGGCGTTTCGCCTCCCCGCGCCACTCCCAAATATGCGCGAGGACTTTTGCCTCCAGATCCCCCAAAAATGCTGCCTACGAGCATTATTTGGTTCGAAAGTACTGAAAGCTGTGTTCCAATTTTTAAAAGTCATAATTTATTGACTTGCCTTCACATTTTAGAAATTGCTCTTTTTAATGTAATAAACATCTATTTTTAACTTTATCGGAAAGATACCGAGCTTTGTGATCTCAATACCTAAACTTGTTACGCACAGTTATATACAGGACTGCTTTGTTGAGGAAAAGTGTTTGTGTTGTGTTAACCACATTCCTAATTCCATAAAAGAGGAACGAGTAACAATTTAAAAAAAATAAACTAACTGTCCTTCTATTAAATAAATTTTATTACTCCGTATCGGATTTTCTAGCTGATAAATTTTAGTTGAGTATCCAATGTGTCAAAAAAAAATGTTTCAATGTTCAATGTTTGATGGTGAACTGCATCAATGTTTGCATGCCAAAATGGTAGAATGTACAAGGATTCTTCATATTGTAACCATCCTATTGTAAATACAAACATGCTGAGCAAATTAATGAATATGAATATGGAGCGGGTTATGCTCATGATAAATGAAATTATCCAGAAAAGAACCGGAGTTATTTATTTATTTATTTATTTATTAATTTATAGTTAATTAAAACGGCACAGGTCCAATTACATTAATTAACATAGAATTGAGAAAAATAAAATAACAATAAAAATGAAAAACAATAATAACAATAACATAACATAAACATGTACAATACAATTCCATTCAATACGTGGATAAAATGATTAATAATTATTTGATTAAATAGTTAAATTAATTATACACGTCACAAACTAATATATAACAGTGGACACCCTCGCATATTGTCTCTCACAGAACTCCAGACAAGCACGCATAATCTTCTTCCATTCATCAGCAAACATATCACATTCAGGGTCGGCAGTCAGGAGGGCGTTTAGCATCTTTAGGGTTCGACATACTGGAGATTCGGCTCTAGCGACAGATCTAGATAGCGGTGGCGCGAACAGATTGTGACGGCGGCTTTGACGGTGCCCAAGGTATTTGTCAGGCACAAACAGACGGCAGAAAAGTCCGTGGAGTTCAGGGCAGTCAATCCGACCACTTAGGGTCTTACAAGCAACCGCGAGCTGATCAAAGCCCCTTCTAACCTCCAACGAATTGAAACCTAATACCCCTAGTAAATAATTGGTTGGGTACATAAATGGGAAGAAGTGGTACCGCCTTTGATACAAAAATCTCAAGAAGGTTTTCTGAACTTTCTCAAGCATCAGAGTCTGAGACGCAGTATGTGGATGCCAGACACAGGCGCTGGACTCGAGTTTACTCCGAACCAAAGTGGTGTATAAAAGTTCAGTAACACTGGGATTGCGAAAGTCACGAGCGTTCCTCAAGACAAATCCCAGGCGCTGGAAAGATTCCTTTGCAAGGGCAGACACGTGATCTTTAAATGTCAGACTGCGGTCGAACGTCACTCCCAAGTCCTTAACGCTGGTGACACGAGTGACCACTGTACCCCCCAAACTATAATCGAATTTTATTGGTCTCAACCCTCGACCATATGTCATAACGTAACATTTATTAATATTAAATAATAACTTGTTCGCAATGCTCCACTCATAGACGGTTTCGATATCTTTTTGTAGGAGTTCGCAATCCACCTCAGTTCTGATCTGCGCGGCTAGTTTTAGATCGTCGGCATATAACAGGCATTTTGCGAACCTAATCTTAGAAATTAGGTCATTGATCATGATCAGGAACAGCGGGGGCCCCAACACGGATCCCTGACTCACGCCCGAGCGAGTATAATAAGACTTCGATTCAAAGCAGCCATGCCTGACGAACTGTTTGCGATCCCGTAGGTAGTCGGCGAAGAAGTTAAGAAGGCCAGATGAGAAGCCCGTAGCCCCCAACTTTGTCAGTAGCACATCGTTGTCCACTTTATCAAACGCCTTCCGGAAATCAAAGTACAGCGTGTCGACCTGCCCACCGGATTCCAGGCTACTGGATATGAAGTCAACATGAATCAGTAGATTTGAGTTCACGGAGCGACCGGGTCGAAAACCGTGTTGAGCGTCAGAAAGATACATATTTGTTTGTTTGCAGATATCGGTGTGTAGTATATGCTCAAAAACCTTTGCAATGGTTGATAAGATAGCGATGGGTCTGTGTTCCTCGACAGATGTCTTGTCGCTGGTTTTAGGGATGGGAGTAACACGCGAAGTCTTCCACGGCTCCGGATACACGCCTGACTGAAGAGCTAGGTTAAAAACATGGCATAAAGGAGCTGCCAAGATACTGCTACATCCCTTAACGATATATGCAGGGATGTTATCAGGGCCAACCGAACTGCATGGTTTGAGTTTGGAAATTCCCCTAATCACGTCTGAGGCGACTAAAACGGGCAGGGGAAAATTACCTCCGTCACTATTCACCGTGATTGATTTCGGGTCCAATACAGGTGTGTCCGGCAGAAATACGCCGGAAAAATACTCAGCAAATGCCTCGGCCGCTTTGACACCCGAACTGACTCTTCCATCAAGCACAACGTTTGGCTCAAACCCGCCCTTAGATCGCAGGCTTGAAATATGCTGCCAGAATAATTTTGGATTTTTGCCTAGACTGTTTTCCACATTAGAACAATGCAGTCTATAAGCCTCCTGAGTTCTCACTTTTAAATCCGACCGCAGTGCGCTAAACTGAGCATATATTGCATCACATCGCGATTTTTTCCATTTATTATGGAGTTTTGTTTTACGCCGAGTGTCGCTCACAATATCTCTAGTAAACCAGACCGGGTACCGCCTATTACCAGAGATCCTTCTCGTCTTCCTTGGTATCGAAGAATCAAAAACATCGTAAATTATTCTGTAGAATTTACAAACTGAAGTTGACGCGTCATTGCAGCGAAACACGTCTTGCCATGGAGCAGAACGAACAAGATCGAACAATAATATGTAGTCACCTTTACAAAAATTCCAATCTTTACTACGGTCGATATTGCTAGGGTCAAGTTTTTCATGTACCTTATGCCTTGGGATGGTAACAGCTATATCTAACGGAGGGTGATACAGATCGATTGGAACCAGTTCCGTTCCCTTGACATACTCACAGTTAACAGCGACACCCTCCCGAGCCAACACTACATCTAAGTTACTCCCACGCATATTCATCACATCATTCATCTCTACCAGACTACAAAAGCTTAGGAAATAACAGTAATAATTATTTATATTTACAGACGCACTTTTTAGGTTTAAGTCACCTAAAATAATTACATTTCCTTTCAAAGTGTGAATAATGTCCTCCACCTTGCAGAACCACACCAAATAATCATCGTCAGTTGCGGTAGGTTTGATGTAGATAACACACACATACATATTTAGGCCATAGATTGTAATCTTCGCCCACAGATCTTCCCCGCAGGCCGTCTCGAATTCTTGTAGCCTATTCATGGTGACGCCAGGCCGCGCAGCAAGTAATACACCACCACCAGAGGTCACTCTGTCTCTGCGTAGAGTACGCCAATCTCCAGCCGATATTTCGGAGTCCCCCACTGACTCGTCCAGGTTTGTCTCGGTCACGGCTACCAGGTCATGCTCAGATAGTAATAAGCTTGACCTCCACATGGGTAGCTTGGTTTTGAGCCCACGTACATTTTGGTAAAGTAAGCGTAGATAGACATTGCGATCAGCAGAACCATTAGGGGCAGTAGTGTCAGGTACGCAATATTGCTCATTGAGTCTCATCGCTTCGGGCACGAAAATTACGGCGCCATGGTTTGACGCAAATATCCTCCGCCCAATTTTCAGAAGCCAGAACCCGATCAGCCAGTTTAGAGGGCACACCCAGCTTGAAGGATGCGTATTTACCACGGGATTTTAGGACTTCGACCGTGCAAACATCTATCCCGCAGATGGTAATAAGGTGATCACGTACCTGGCTATCAGATGTGCCTTGCTTAACATAGAAGAGATGCAGGTATCTCCATCTTTCTGAGGCTTCTAGATTGGTGGTACCAGGCGCTGCTGTCCCGCGTAACACATTACTGAGCGAACGTTGGGAGCGTCTGTGTCGAACTTCCGTCCATCCATCCTTTTGTGTGTCGCCCATCGAGATGTCAACAACAGCGGCAGCGGCAGCGGAGTTACCGACTTAGCTTGCAGAGTAAGCAAACTGAAGTGGCAGTGAGCTGGCCATGTTTGTCGAAGGACCGATGTCCGGTGGAGCAAACGAGTCCTGGGGTAGAGACAGTGTATCGCCGGCAAGCGTAGTGTGGGTCGCTCCCCAGCTAGATGGGCCGGAGACCTTAAAACAGTGGCTGGGACAGACTGGATGCAGAAGGCGGAGGGCAAGGTGTTGTTGTGGAGGCTTAGTGGAGGCCTAGCGGAGGCCTATGTCCAGCAGTGGACTGCGATAGGCTGAGTTGATTGATTGTTTGTGTTCAAAATGAGGTTGTACGAGTAGCTATACCTACAATAGCACAATATAAGTGACTAGATTGTATATTGTTTACTTTTTATATGTACCAACGCTTTATTTCAACGATAAATTAAAAAAGATGCCCACCTGAGCTATTCCACACCTGAACAAAGGAATATAATTAAGAGCACAGGGATTCTCATAAGCGCTTCAAGATGCCATTAATGCCTTTGATACTAAATTCCTTGGTATAATGAGATAGAGTGGATGCTAAGATGTTTGTTCGCATTGAAGTGTCTTCGGTCTACAGATTTTAATAATTGATCCGACTGTATTTATTGAACGAGCACTTGAGACATTGTTAAAACTATTCAATTCAATTTCTCGTGCCGTTACGATAGTATTTTGTTTGGAAATTAAATTGGTCCTTCGGAGCTTACATTTTAAGTATTTTAAGGACCAAGGCCCAAATTAAAAAATACAGCTGTATGATAGTAAGAGGTATTTAATCGAACCTCTAATAATTCCCATTTTGCGCTCCTAAAAATATAATTGAACACTAATATAATGATTGCGCCTCTTTTTGTGAACCTCGGATAATTGCTATTTTGGAGACCTAATAATACTAAATAGTCAAGTAACTGCGACCAACAACTGCGTGGTCATAGTTCTAACCTAACCTAACCCATTTGATCGGGTTGCCCTAACCTAGGTTCTGCGAACAATTCCGCTCGCGCGAGGTTGCTCACAGTTCCAAGCTAATCCAACACAACGAAAAACAAGAATAATAAAAAAGAGGCTCAACTATTTAAAAATGGTGCATTATTAGAAGCATAATTAGTTTTTAGAGGTTTAATCATTTAAAAAAAAGTGTTCATAATCAGAGGATCAGATAAAAAAATCCCGGAGTAAAATATGGGAGGTCATGTGAAGGAATTTGATATAAACGATACGAGACGTTTGATTTCATATTCAGTGGGCCGGAATCTAGCGAGCCTATGCTTTGGAATATTTTGTCGAAAGGGGCGCCTTTCAATTTATAACATGTTTTGACTCATATCTACGTAGGATTATTTTTAATTTTATATCATAAAACAAGTTTTGGATATATATTTGAATGCGGTAGCAATTTACAGTATGGTATGCAATAGGCTCGTACTCTATTACATGGGACTTGAACGTGTAGTTCGATTCAAACTTAATGGCGGCTCGGAAGTTAGCCACTCGCTGCGCAGTACCCCACCCTTCACCCCCGCTGCCACATGTCATGTATTAGTTACTGCGCAGCGACTCGCCTCATGTTCCGAGCCGCCATTAAGCTTGAATCGGGCTGTAACTGACGAAATGTGGTTGAACAATAGGTATGTACACTCTGCCTAACCGTTCGGGGAAACAAGGCGTGATGTGTGATATCAATTTCAAAACTATTGTTTGTGTAAAGCACATTTACAAATGTGGATACCTAAAATCTACCTAGGAACATATTGACTGTGTAACACTAGTACTTATAACATTTTGTAATTTAAGGATTATTTTTCAGAACCCATCAATAGAATTTGTATCTCTAACAAAAGTTCATATTTTTTATAATTTAATTACACATAGGTGGGTGTTTTACAGAGGTCAAAATTAATTAAATCCCGGGGCAGAATGATGAAAGGTCCAGCTAAAAGGACAGACGGACATGACAAATTATACGTGAGGATTTGTTTTACTACCGACACCAAAAAAATGAGCCACACGCTGAAATAACACAGAAAGAGTACGAGTATAGGGCAGATTTTTGCGTTTTTTGTGCAGACTTGTAATGTGTCACCACTGGTAGGATTTGCAAAAGGAATGGTTAATCTCTTACATGAGCCTGTCCGCTCATGTAAGTAAAAAGTATAAATAAAGTTACGTGTAGCGTAAAGATGGAAAGTAAATATACTCAATTTAAAAATTTCAACATCCCATTATGAATAATATTAATAAACCCGTTTGGTAGATAATACAAATGAAGGTATTTCGGGGCTTGATATAGAGATTATAGACTTAATCATACATTATAAGACCCAAAAATCCGGCGAATTTAAATTGAAAATTTCGGGCAAAGAACCTACCTATCTAAAACTTGATGGGTCGCAGAGGTTTCCGTATAATTAACGCCTCGTACTTCATAAAAGCAGAGGCTTTTCCTCTCATTTTCCACACTTATCTACGTACGACACTAGTGGCTGCGTTACAGTGCTTGAATATTTTTAATTCGCGTTGGAGAGCGCAGATATTTTTGAAACGTTAGTTGAGTGAAAATTATCAAGTGCTTTTTATGTTGATTTTATTTTATCTCGCTTCGTGGGGTTGTTGCAAATGTGTGGATGTTAAAAGGGGTATACTATTTGTATTAACTACTTAACATAACATCTCACCTTGTTATCCCCGAAGGGTTGGGCAGAGGTGTACCTATAGTAAACCCACATTTCTATTGCCATCAACCGGACACAAATCCAGACTCCGGGCTGCTACCGAGATATTCCAGAAAAACCCAATAACACTTTGCCTAACCTGGAAATCGAACCCAGGACCTCATGCTCAGCAATAGCGCTTGGTTTTTAAAAATCCACACTTATGTAAACTTATAATGCTGCTTCGTTACTACAAGTACCTACTTTTTCTATTATTACCAATACACTAATACTAAAATCTTACCAGCAAATGAATATGGTACCAAACATAATTATAAAATAATAATATCATCTTCGTTAACAAACAAAACAACTCATTAGTTCCGCTACACTGAGTGAAACCTTTCAGTTACAAATGAAGCTGCAATGGGCACTTTAATATGAAACGTTCAGAAACGAATTAATGAACCATTATGTCCGCCATTCTTTTTTATTTCATTGACAGCTTTCAACAAGAGCTGGCTAAGGGCTGGCTAATCAAACCAAACAATTAGTACGACGTTACATGGCTGTGTGTTGACACATAACAATCTGTGAGAAACAAGAGGGGTGTGAACTTGTAAACTGCGTTTTGCTTTTATAAGCTGATAACGGACAAGACAGTATTTTGTATTCGTAGAACATAGTATATGAGGTGTGCGTTACCCCAGCCAGATAATGTCGAAAATGTGTGCGTTACCCCAGCCAGATAATGTCGAAAATCGTCATCTAAGTCCAATAGATAATTAGAAATACATCTTCTGTAATTGGTAAGCAGATTTTTAAATTTGGTAAGCTGATAGTTTTTTAATTATTTGATAAAAACACTTCCGGCTGGAGTAACGTTACCCCAGCCAGATCTTTTGTTTTCTAATGGATATTTTGAAATAAATTTTATCTAAATAATTAGAAATGAATTTGAAATAAATGGTACAACTTAATTTGTATTTGTATTTGCTACGGTTGCGAAGATATTTAAAATCCTGCTGGAGTAACGTTTGCACGATTGCTGTATCTCGGAATTGACTATACGGATGATTTTAATATTTGTACATGAGATCTGGCTAATTAGTTATAATTTGTTACGCAATAAACGAATCCACTATAATGCACCGTTTTGAAGTTATTTTAGTAAATAGAAAATATGCTTTATAGGTCCTAGCACTTCCATTATGCGCCCCAAAGACTAAACTTAAACGTTATTATTTACATAATTACTTTCTTTAAATGGTACTGTAGTTTCATTAGTATCCTGGGGCCCTATTATGAACTCTTATTTCCAGGCAGTTTACGGCGTAAACAGAACTGCCTTGCAATTTCGTATTATGAACTCGTCAAACAAGCCAGTCAGTGGTCACGTGACACCCTGGCCGGCTTCTGCCCGACTATTGTCTGGAAATACCGTATTATGAACGTTCGTTTGACATTTCTTGACATATTAAAACTGATATTAAGTAACCTCACAATCCAGTCAATTTCCGCTACTTCATAGGAGTTTTTATTGAATGGTTTTGGATATTTTTGGCGAAATTATTCAGAGAAAATGTCACGTGTGACGAATATGTACCGTTCGAGTTTCTGGAAACTCCGGAAAGTGGCACTTCTGATCAAAATACCAAAATAACGGTAAAATTGAAAAACTCCTACAATGTTTCAAACTAAACATAAGTTAGGCTCCGCCGAGGGCGATAACTCTCATCCATTGAACTATAATAATTTCAACAGCCTAATAAATGGTGCACCATGATAATTACAAAATATTACCATGATAGAAAGAAAGAAAGAAAATACATTTATTTGGCACATACTAAAAGGCACACAAGTAGAAAGAGAAAAAAAAAAAAAAAGATAAAAGGAAAGAATACAAAATAAAAAGTGTAAAACTGCGTTGCATGATACCAGCAGGAATGTGTGCCTCGCGGCTACGGTTATAGGTAAATATAACATGTTGAAAACTGGATATTTAGTAAAAACACTCAAAAACACCACACCAACCATATCCATTCATTATCCATATTTTTGTTTATACTCTGAAACTAGTAGGTACTTACTAGCGCAGGGACATAATACATTCTGTGTAAAAAGTACTGGGAATTGTTCAATAAAACCATTAAGTAATTTTTATTCGTCAATATTTATTTTGTCGGCTCCAAAGTAGGCCCTTTCGCTTGCAATACAGCTACGCCAGCGCTTGACCCAGTCCTCCATACATTTTTGGTAAGCTGATTGAGGTATGGTCTAAAACTCCTTCAGTGAATTTTCTTTTATAGTTTCAATCGACTCGAAACGTCTTCCTCGAAGAGGTAATTTTAGCCTCGGAAACAGGAAAAAATCAGACGGAGCCATATCATGTGAATACGGCGCTTGGTCGATGACATTTGCTGAATTTTTGGCTAAGAACTCTTGCACAATGATGGCTTTGTGTGATGGTGCATCATCATGGTGCAAAATCTATGAATTGTCGTTCCACAAATCTGGGCCGTTTTCAGCGGATATTCTCTCGAAAACGCCTCATAATGCCTAAATAATACTTTATAATCACTGTTTATCCCTCTGGAAAAAAATCGTTGTGCACTACACCGCGGTAATCTAAGAAAACTATCAGCATAACTTTCGTGGTACTTTTTATAGAGAGTATTATACAAACAATACGATAGTATTATTTTATTAATTGCAACAATAAACATTGTCCAAGAATGAAGTTGTCAAATTCCCCGTTGAACATCAAGTGGAATACGTTCGGAAAAGAGAATCTCGCGTTACAATTTACAAACACGGAAAAAATAAATAAAAATTAATTGTATAGCACAATAAACATTGCCTTCATATTTTCACCTACTTTTAGTAACTATATTAAGATATATTTATTATTTTTATCATAAAATACGTGATCTAAATAAAACCGTAACTTACCGATACATATTTATTTGTGTTTCTGAACGTTACGGCAGTGAATTTCAAGCCAGCCACAGACAAACTAGCCAGCGTGAAGTCGGTCAGAATTACCGATGTCATAATACGAAATATATCCAGCCAGTGAAATGAATTGCCTGGAACTTGCCTGGTTTTTTAAAAGTTCGTAATAGGCCCCCTGTATGTAATTAAAAAGCTATGATGATGTTTCGGCCACGGCGCGCAGCTGAGTTATTTGACCACCGATTGACCGAGTTTACTGTAGTAGTGGTAACTGAATTTTACATCAATAATTAGAAATACACTTCAATTATATACATGTGAAATTTCAGACTTGTACATTAATTAATTAACGAGATAATCGAAAAAAATGATGTTTGCGTGGTAACCCGACCAAATCTAGAATGTTATAAAAAATCGGGCGCCCAATACATTACTAAGGTTAATACATACTTTTAGCTAAGGTTAATTTCTATACCTTTGGAAAACATTTATACATAGCAAAGTGAAGTACATACACAAAGGTGACAAAAGGGGTTTAATGTGTTCATTATGTTAACATTGAAATCTTGTAAACTTTACGTTTCAAATCTTCTGACTAAAAGGACTGGCGCTTTATTTAAAAACTCATCGTAATTTGTTTATAAATTGAAAATGGTAAGTACAAAAATTTAATTAAAGATACGATCCAAACTTATTCTAAGTTTGGCTTGGCAAAAATGGAGCAGGCGGGGCGGAACCGGAGCAAAAAACGACATTTTCCGTTTTATCTCTACAAGATTTCGTTGATTGGTTTTCACGAAGCTCTTGTCTCGTAAGTTAGTCAGATGCTTTTTATTGCTAGTGTCCATTTATCTCGGCCCTTTTATTATCGAGTCTGTAACCAATTCCTAATTGACATTTTGATAAAGGTACCTACACCCAGATGTCTTAGTCGTCCCTGTGAACCTGATTAATTGTCCGCACATGTGTTTGACAGACCTTCTGTGAGAAAATAGGGAATACCGTGTGAGGGAGATAATACTCATATCGCAGGACCAGATTCGAAGCTAGTCTATTTTGGTCCTTGTGATATATTAGCGCCTGTAAAAATAAATCAAGTGAAATACGAGCTACAAATGTAAGGGGTTCTTCCTCCATTTGTTGTTGTGAAAACCACTTTAGAACCAATATGTTGGAATAATGTATCGTTTGAAAGGTTCCTTGAGTTACACGGTTTAAATTAATAACGTAAACAGTTCCCCATCAACTTTGTTTGTTTAATTTTGATATGTGTTCCATATCAAGTGTGACTTATGTGATAAGGCTGTGATTTTCAACCATTCACTTGTCAAATCGACTAGTACGAGTAGGTACTGCTTGTAGGAATAATAAAGGATTTTTTTTTTTCACCACTCCCGCACGAAAGAAGTGTCTTTCCTCTACGAAAACAGTGAGGAATGTTGGTTTTTCCTCACTGTTTGAACAGTGAGGAAAGTAATGCTCCCGTTCAGGAACTAACCTTGCCTGATTTTTTTATGTTAAGTTTTAAAGATATTTTAAAATATAAAGAATGATTTTGATTAGCTTTGTGTCTATTTAATTTATTTACCTATGATGAGTGAATACTTTCTTGCTGGGAGTGGTGAAAAGTTTTGTATGCAACTTGTGAGCAAGTTCATTTGCTATTCGTTTTGTTGAGTCTTACTCAGGATTGAAATTTATAATCACTCGCTGCGCTCGTGATTCTATTTTTCAATCCTTCTTTCGCTCAAGACTCAAAATCAAAACTCATAGGAAAAACGAACTTTCCTCACATGTTGGATAAATAACTATTGTTCCTGGACCTTGTGATGTTTTTCATCTTCATACCAAGCGTTAAAATATTGTGAGCATAAAGATCGCTCAGAACAATGACGAAAATGATTAAAAACTCATTAACATTTTCACTCGTAAAGAAGGAACAAAATATAAATTAATTAATTTTGAAAGATCAGACACACGCTTGTCTAATTAGCGCTAGCTACACCTAATTAGCTAGGTCGTCATTAGTACCATATATAGAGGTAGGTGCAGACAGTCTGGTGTCGGGCAGCCATTGTATGCTGGAGGGCCCTGGAGACATCTCGAGCGCGGCGTGTGTGCTACGCCTTATTGAGTTGTACGGCGGTAGTTTTGTAGCGTGGCTCGTACGTGAGACGTCTGCCCCACGCTTCGGGCATAAATTGCGGATTATGACCCAACACTAGTGTAGATTAGGGCTTTAAAAGGGATGTGGTTTGGTCTAAATTGATAGTTTATGAAATATGGACTTGTTTTGGAGTTTTATCAATCCACTTAATGTTTTTAGTGTCTTACTTAGTGTGTTTGTATTGTCTGTAGAACTTGTGTCCTACAAACTATTTACTACAGAATTCACTTAGATATAGGATGTATAGTTACTAGCTTCTGGGTTGCTTGAACTGGATAAAATATTATGTAAACCTCCACTTATATCGTAACGAATACATCCGTCCGCTCCTAAACGATGCGATTTATATGAACCTTGCAAAATTATCCTTTAACGGACCCGTAGGATATTATCTACCTTGTTGTTCAAGAAGTAGGGTCCAAAATGCCTTTGTGACTGTGTAGGAGCTCGAAGCAAATCGGTTGTCACCCTTTGAGGAATGGCTCAAAGTGATAAATACAGCGTAACACCTTCACAAAATTCAATATCGAATGTTTTTCTTTGTGTATTATCGATTAAGTATTAGTGACATATAAACTGAACTTTGGGGATTCCTTTTTAAGTGAATATAAAGCGAGGAGGATCATAAAGGTGATGTGATATTTGTTGCATTGACAAATTTTACAAGTTTTCTCATAAATAAACTGGACAAAAGAGCTTAAAAAATATCCGTAACTAAGTATTGACAATATGTTCTTAGTATCATTTCACCTGATCGTCTTTCTGTTACTTCCTGTTACAAGTTCACTGTTGAATAAAGTTCCCTGGATTGCCCATTACAATTTTATCAACGGTCACGTTAATTGCCAGAATCACACCTGGCAAACAAATTGGTGCTCAACGGTGGTCAGACACACGGAATATACAGCTCCCAACTCCCATACTCTTTGCTAAGACCCATCCAGATCTATATTTAAACGTAGGCAGACTAAACATCACCTCAATCCTCTTACATTGTACACTTCCTTGCTCACGGCAGTTACCACCGCGTCGCCTCCTCCGAACAGGATGCCCGAGCTCTATAAAACATATATTGACATGATGGAGCACCTATTCTGGACCTGTACGATATCACGAGAAAAGATTACCGATTTGAATTGAGAATTCAAGCACGTGTCTTAAAAACATAAGGTCAAAGATCTTTTGGCGCTCGAATCACGAGGCGAGGTGATTGTTGTTCGCCGCGTTTGCGTATCGAGAGAGATTGACGAGTGTACAAGAGAGATCGAGACAAGCGACTGTAAAATATTGTGGAAACGCGGAGAACACGTCGCGTAGTCGCGGTTAGCTCGCTTCGCACCAGCTGTGTTCGCGGGCTTTTGAGTGGTTGTATAAAACAGACAAAGGGCTCGCAGCCTGTCACACTGAAAACAGGGTAGAACCACCACCAGACCACTTACCATAACTCTGTTAAGTACTGCGAAAACTAAAGTTACGTTTAAAAAAAAAACTTGCCTTCTTGGACTGTCAATGACATTAAAGAAAACACACAATAAAATGCCAATTATAGCGATAAAAGAAAAACAAATAGGACTATTTAATAAATTTACCAACCGACAAATACTTAACTATTTCAAGCTATTCCAGAATACCCCTCAACTGTTCGCCACAGCCGTCGTTAAGACGCGCATCTGCGACTGTAGTCCTGTACCGTCGTTATAAATAAGATTTGTGGCACAACCAACTTATCTCCCTTCACGATATGAAAACAAAACTATCTTTACAGGAAATTGTGGTGTTCTTGGCAGTTGAGGTTATGAATGAATTGGCATAAAATGGGACTTATATGAGCTATCTAATAATTTTATAATTTACCGTTTGCCGGTGGCTTCGCCCGCGTGCATGTTGGTTATTATCCCACGGGAACGTACTACCGGGATGAAAAGTATCCTATGTCCTATTCCAGGTCATTGTCTACCGGTGTGCCAAATTTCATCCAAATCCGTTTAGCCGTTTTAGCGTGAAAGCGTAACAGACAAACTTACTTTCGCATTTATAATATTAGTTAGGATTAGGTTAATGTTAGTTACGTAAGAACTGTCAATCAGTTCAAAGATTCAAAAACGACGGCAAAACAATTCAAATGTTCATTCTAAGTTAATCTTAGACATCACTTATATTGGGGAAGGGAACATTGTGTGGAAACCTGGACTTATCCTATAAATGTGAAAGTTTGTATGTTTGTGTGTTTGGATGTTTGTTACTCAATCACGCAAAACCGGCTGAACAGATTTAGATTGGCACACAGATAATTTATAACGTGGATTAACACATAGGATACTTTGTATCCCGGTAGTACCTACATTCCCGTGGGATAATAGGGATGATGCCTGGGTCAAAAAAAAGCGATTAGCTATTTAGTCCGTCAGTCAGATAATAAAAAAAAATTAGACACGTATTTTTTGCTTTATCATATTAATAAAAAATTACTTAGATACAACGCATTAAAGTTGGGGAGTGGGGGTTGATACGTCACAAGTATGTATAAAATCTACATACAAGTGACGTTATGGCACATTATAACTCAATGTATCGCCGCAATCTTTAGATAACGTAAAAAAAGAAAAAATACGTGTACGTTATTTTTTCATAGTCTTTCACATTACGGACAAAAAACATTTTTTTAGTCATCATCCCTATTGCCGACCTCCACGAGGGCGAAGCCGCGGGCGAAAGCTAGTCTATACTAATATTATACAGAGGTTAAATTAGTTTGTTTGTTTGTAAGTTTGTATGTAGGGCGAATCTCCGGACCTGCCAGTCGGATTTGAGAAATTCTTTTTGTATTGGATAGCCCAATTCTTGAGGAAGGGCGAGGACGAAGTGGCGGACAGAAGCTAGTCATTTAATATAGGTAAGTCTAGAATCACTAATCCGCTTTGAACAAGTGTGGTGATCAATGCTCCGTGCCTTCTCCTTATAAGAAGAGGTCATTGCCCTGCAGTGGGAGAGCTGACTGAGGCTAAAATAATGACATCTCTTTTTTATGAACCCACACAACTTCCGAGCCCTTAACTGCATGTTGTGCGCATAGCCGCACAGATTGCGTTGTCTCCGGCGCATTGAAATCGACAATATCCTCCGAGCACTTCCCTCCAGCCGCCCCTCGGCCCCACCGGCCTTCGATCGAGTCGCGTGATGTGGCATGTGATATTCGACTACATTCGACTATCTGGCAACTATTCCGTGACGTGGTGTGGGAATGGGCGTGAATTTTGACACTTTTCAGACGTATGCGCGATGTGGCTTTGTCGGATTTTTTTTCGGATTTGGGGTGGTCATTAAATTTTTTTGATCTATTTTGGATGTTTTATGATTAGACGTGTTAAGAAGTTGAGAAAGTTGAGTATTTAGGTACCAAGTAGGTGTTTTCAGGATTTTGCATAATTAATAAAAAGTAATTAGTAATTACAGTATGTTAAGAGCGTTTAAAATTCTAAAAGTGGGCAACGTCGCAAATAGATGTCAAATATTTCGCTGCTTTGATTTATTTGGCAATCTTGTGCCTAACTAGCAAACTAGAAAATTAATAATGAATTGCAATTATAACACTGAATTTGATGTTGTAACCGTTTTAGGTGTAAAAAAGGCACTTGGAAAGTTTTCAAATACTTTTTTTACATCTAAAACTATCGTATTCGGTGTTAGGGTATTAATGATTGCATTTAATAATCAATATTTTAGTTCACTAGTTAGCCACATATTATATTTTCAGTAATATTGCCAAATTAATCAAAATAGGTAAATATTTGACAGGTATGCGACGTTGCCAACTTTGATCTAGCGGCGCCGTCGTAAAAATATGCCCATTCATAGATAAATATCACCCGTCTCCACTATTTCATTGCCTACTCAAGGATGCATATCCGGTACGGCTCGCAAATCCTTCCTTATCCTAAGGTCACGTCTTCCCTACCATTACCGCGCCCCCCGGTCTACTCCTTGATGTGCTATGGCCTCTGTAGCCCCATGAAACATGAGCTTCAGGGGCTAGTGCAAATCTTGGGTTTCATACGATTTATCGAGGTTAAACCACGCTGGGATAGGTGCATTTCATTCATTCATTCATTCAAAGGAGCATGACACGTTCTTTAACGACGAATAATTTTAATTTAAATGCAAAATACGACCCCAAAATACATCTAGGCGTTTCCCCATTTACATAGGTAGGTACTGATTTGCTAACTTTACATATCTCTGTGGTATCTAATTTAATTACAAATATGTAGCTACTTTATCACTACTTGAATAAATTACCTTCACGATGCGATATTTTTTTATCAATTGTATATCCTTAGTTAAGATTAGAAAATAATGTTGACTTTAGGGTGAGGCTGGACTCATTATTGTTCTGATGGTACATTAGGTACTCGTAGCGTTTTCATTAACCGAAAATGGTTTACGCGAGTTTTTGTCCCACATCCACAAATTATTTGTCAACTGTCTAGCTCAACTGTCCTCTTTCTCCCACACTAGCTTCTGCCCGACATTTCGTACGCGTGAACTTTTTTGTTTTAACATAAAATATATTATGACACTCGGCAATACTCTACCTACCCGTTAGTGAAAGATTTTTTGGAATCGGATCAGTAGTTCAGAAGATTACTCCCTACATACAAACTCACAAATTTTACTTCTTCTATTAGTGTAGTATAGATAACAACTCAGTGGTCGTCTAACTCGTCAACGGCAGCTGGCTCCACTGTAGGTACTATTCTATTCTATTCTATTCTATTCTTCATGTAAAAATCTTTTGCTAAATGTCACTGCTATGCAAACGCTTGGCTTAATTTTTTTAATATTTACCTTATAAAAATTTTCTTGTTTAATTTCATTTTGACTTTGGAGACGTCTGACATTGACCTAGAAAACGTCCTTGACCTCAAAGCTTGTAACAAGGTAAAATTCCAAGATTTGAGCATATCTTGGTTTGAACTTGACCTTTGGGGTGTTCGACCTTGACTTCGGGTGATGACCTTGACCTTGAAAGTCATTGACGTCATTATATCTTGGAACCAATTTAGACCCGCCACTTAAGCTTCCCCACCCATAATACTCTCATATCCCACCAATCCCGGAAAAAAAGGAGTTTTGCGATTTTTTCTCGGCACCAATAGTTTTGCTAGTTTTGGTGTTTTCAAAACTAGACTAAAAATTATGTATTCTACCAAAAAAAAATTGCTACTGTAGAAAATCGCCTGTATATAAAGTAAGTTGAGTGCTTCCCGACAGTTTAGAGAAGTACTTACATTTCGCAGTCTCATCTATCATACCAACAACCCGTCAGTTCAAGTTTACAAATTGATACGATATTAGCCGAACGCCGCGGGCACTGCCCATTTGGCCCCATCAAGTGTCTATTTACTCATTTCGCCGGAGAGCCGGTGTCCTGCCCTCATGCCTGCAATAATAGCAGCGCGAAATTGCTGCAATCCAGCCGTGAGCCGAGTATCATCGAGTTAGATCAGTTAATCCCCTGGGGACGACGGCGGTTAATTCAGTCTGCACTGCGCTTGCGACGAATTTGCGTGTACTTTTCATATATTTCTCGTTCTATCTGTGATTCTTTCTAACTTTCAATTTGATCTTTGTTAAAGAAATGTCGTATCAAATAGTTTATTTAGAATCAATTATTGTTTGTAATAATAATGTTCAGGTTTTGGATTAGATGTTAAAGTGATTTGATTGGATGTAAATAGTTACAATGAAGATTACGGAGAATGGTGTTGTTACCTGCACCGAAGCGGTGGTCGTAACAGTTCCGCCTGAAAGGTTAGTAAGGTTAAGATAAGGCAAGCCTGCAACCTTTTTATGGTTCCGTAGTCAACAAGGAACCCTTATAGTTTCGCCATGTCCGTCTGTCTGTCTGTCTGTCCGCGGTTTAGCTCAAAAACTATTGGTACTAGAAATTTGTAATTTAGTATGAGTATACACGTTAATGACGCCAAAAAAGTAGTAAAATAAAATTTTGAAAAAAAACAATTATTTAGGGTACCTCCTACATGTAAAGTGGGGATGATATTTTTATTTTTCGTCCTTCCCATAGTGTGGGATATCGTTGGATAGGTCTTTCAAAAATATTAGGGGTTTGCGAATACTGTTTTTTGATTAAGTAAACCGTTCGTTACTTATCAAGCTTTAAAGTACCAATTTTCGATAGAGTCAAGTGTCCCCCCTCTACCAACTAAACGGTTGTAGTTAGAAATTCAAATGTCACGGGAGTAGTACCTATGTAAAACAAAGTTTAAAGGAAAACTATCACACTTAAACTTGTAAGTTTACGAGTAATAATCGACCAACTTAATTTTGCGGTTACAAAAACATGTTCTCACATATTATATTCCGTATGGGAGAGCATGTTTTTCAATTACAAAGTTAAGTTTGTTCTTACGATTCATTCATTCCAACTACGGAACCCTTCATTGTGCGTGGTCCAACACGCACTTGGCTGGTTTTTTTTTTTGGGTAATTTGGAGTTAGCTGTTGCTAACAGACATTCAAGGTAGATAACAAGACTTTAAATACATTTCCTTTTACGAAAACATTTCGTAGATTAGGTACTTAAAACAACACACTACTTTAAAGATAGTCCGAAGGTGGTCAGTGGGTCGTCTTAAGGGCGGATTTTTAGGAGTTGGAGTAGGTATTACGCTTAGAGGTACGATGAGCAGAAAAGCTATTTATTTGCAGAAAATATAGGTGTTACTAGTTGTAAAAGTTCGTGTTTTAATATACAGTCCATATTTTGCCTGTTTAGGGCATGCAAATTAATTTTACAACATCTACCTAATAGGTACCTACTTATTTTAACAAGATATGCAGAATATACAGAAAAATAACTATGTTGTAATAAAATTTTTAAATTTTGATAAATTTTTAGTAACAATAAATATAAGTACACACAACAAAACTTAACCTTAAAATAAAATGTTCTGTAACAAAAACAGTTTCTTAAACTAAATAAACATAAGCCAGAAAACAATAGGAAACTTAAAATATTTTTTTTCTTTATGTTGTAGAAATTCTTCAAAATTATAAAAATAAAATCAATTTTCTATTAGAAAATTAATTTTATTTCTGTCTAATTTTAAAATTTAAACTATTTTAACATTCAACAACCGTCCAGTTTCACTATCCTTGCTATATTTTCGCCCGTTTTGCACATTCACGAATGGGAGAGATCTAATCTCGCGCCGCTTTCAAAGTGAATCTGACTTGCAATGATTGATTGGTTGCATCCCCTTCCGCACTGAAATTGTATTCAATATTTCGTATCGTTATGTAGTTGTGGTGCAATGCAATTTGTATAAATTCTACGTATTGTAGGCGCGACGGTTTGTCGCATCGATCGGCTGTTCGTGTGGCTTAAGTTTGCATTATTAATTAGCGAATAAACTGTTCAACAAACAATCGATTTCCACTGTCGTCCGTGGGCACAGAAGGAAAATAAATATAATGAGAACATTACGATAAAAAAAAGAGTAGAGGCATAGTTTTTCGTATGTGAAAAGTTTTAATCAACCCCAAAAAGAGGTTACATAGTTCGTCCTGGCAAGTAAAGCCAGCAGAGAGCAGCGTGATATATGCGTCTCCAGAAAAACAAAATATTTGAAAATGGAACGTGCTTTCCGACACCCAAAAAGTGTGCATGGCATTCATGTGTATTATAATTTTTGTGAGCACCATTCCCTAAGGGCCCGTTCCACTGCCCGTTTTTAATGGGTTTCAACCTAATTGTGTAGTTATTACTGAAATATTTTCCTGTACGGTAGCCTTACGGTTGATAAACGGGAGTAATACGGAAATTCTACGTGCTTTTGGTGGGCGTTAGTTTACACTTGCTGTTTGCTTTGGCTATGTTTTGAATAATAAGTTAAGTTGGTGGGCAACATATTTGTTGCGGTAGACAAAACATTATGTTTATATTTGTTTAAATAGGTTTCGAATTTATGCATATGGTGCAAGCTGCGTTAGCAGGATTTAGAATAGGTAGGAACCTCTTTATTTCATATCGGGTGCCATAATCAAAAGTGATCCGATTTTTTACGATGATAGTGCCCTTAAAATTAAACTTATTTAGGCCATGTCATACTCCCCCACAATGCCCTACAAAACATCCCACGCCTACGCCATCCACGTGAACTGCTTATCACCTAGTTGATTCACTTACAAACAACCGCGGTAATCTGCACTCAACCTTTAGCTTCCGACACGCAAACATTAAAACGTCACTACTTGCTACCCCATTATAAAGCTGACATCCCACGAGTGCATACAACAGAGAGATACATACGTGTTGTAATTCAAAAACAGTTGAATGGAGGATTAAGACCGCTTCTCACTGCCCCTCGCCCTACTTCCTGCTATTCCTTTAACTTTATAAACATTGTTCGTTCTAAATAGGCGGGGTCGTTGACCCTTCGTGGGCTGTTGACAGGGGTGGCTACGATTAATTTTAAAATGCAATGGTATGTGAGTGTTGCACGCTATAAGGACGTGTGATAGTGATAATTTATTTAGAATGTATTACATGCGAATTTGGAAGGCCTAATTAATTACATGTTTCATTCTAACTCGTATAGGTACGGTTAATTAAAAAAGGTTAAAGAAAAAAACTCGTTGGAGGCCCAAGTCTTAGCTTTGGAAACAATAGACTGATAATAAGCGAAAAACATAAAGAAAACAGAACTGTACAGAGTTTCAAATGAATAACAAAAGTGTTAGAAATGTCCTTTGTATCTCAGCAGCAACATGAATCAAAACTCCCTAAAGGCAACAAATCCAAGACTTGTTGGCGGGATTTAGTGAAAGCAGACACGAAGTCAACAACCCAAAGGATAAGAGACAAGGCTGAGCAAAGTTAAGGAAACTTTGTCGCAAAACGGACCCACCCAGGTCGCATGTCGGGATAACTTCGTTAAAAAAGAAACTATTAAAGATAAAGTTACCAAAGAGTGTCGAGTTCGCAGGGAAGCTGTATGGGTCGGCTCTCGCTACTTTTTCGTAAATTAAATATTCTTAGATTTCATTGAAAAAGCTGCAGAGCCAGCAATAATTGAATTATTAATTACGCATGAAATATTAAGTAGTAGTTTTGAATAATGAAGCTTAAATTCTGCAAGGAGATAGCACGACCAATTAGGATAAACGATTGACAATCTGTTAAAGGTACTTATCTACTTACTTAGCAATCTTAGCATGTAAAGTACTTTGTACAGACTGTAGCCTCATATTTGGCCAAAAATAAAAATGTTGACGATCCCTGAAAAAGAGCAGACGTCGTCAACACGCAGGTAAATATTTTCGTCAGCGAGTTTCCATTTTGTACTATAAACCAAAAAATCCCCCTTTAGCAAGACGCTTCCTTTAATAAGCGTTTTATATTTAATTGGGTTCTTTAAGATCTTAAGTAGGATGCTGAAACGCTCCAAGCTTCTAAGAGTTTTCACCGAGTCCAGGAAGACCCTTTCGAATATTTTAATATTCATAACACAGGAAGGTCTTACCTGATATTAAAAAGAACTTTAGACTTCATCTTTATAGGTACATTTTCTTTGAAACTGTCTTGTTTTCTTTATACAGACAAAGTTTGTAACTAAGTTTAAATACGTATAATAGATCACCTCTAGTAGTATCAACAACATTGCCGAAGTATTATGTGATGTATAATAATAAACAAACATGTAAGCACTCTAAGCACGTTACACATGAAATATAAACAATAAACAAGACTAATGTTTTGTTTGCATATTTAACGGATAGTGCATTAATTTAGAAGGTATTAGCTGATAAGCTTAGTTGAAATGACGTTTACGTAAACAAATCTACTTGGAGAAACCAGCAAGGATTGTCTTCAAGTTCAAAGTAGTTGTGTGCATTGATTGCCCAAGAGTGCTTTATTCGAATACAATGGAACTATTAAAGGAGACTTACTACCTAGTCCATAAATTGGCGCTAGACCTGATTCAACCTTGGATCACGATCTTTATGTCTTAGGCCACGTAGAGACTCAAAATAGCGAAATAATCACTTTCGTCCACAAGCGTAAAAATACTGCACTATACTCCAATCACACACTAAGATATCCCATGGTTCTCACCACAAAGCTTATCTTGTACTTCCTTCAACAAAAACACAGTTCTTTGTACTGTCTTCGAAATAAACAAGACAGTGTTGCGTTGCAGATAGAAAAACGTTGAGAGAAATGTGTGAAATGCTCTCTTCGCTTCGCACGTTGGTTGGTGTTTTTTTCCGTCTATTTTGTGCATATGAACAGACGTCCTCGTGCTAACAATTTATTCAGGATTATACGAATATTTTTTTAAATTTATTTCGAACGGGCTCTGTGAATTTTATTGTGGGATTTGTCGAGCTTTGAGTGTTTGGATTTTTACTTGATGTTGGTGTTTTGAGTGTGTGTTTTTTTCAACCTGGACAGGTTTTTTTTAGTGTCTGATGTCATTTCTTCACATCAAGGTACCTTTATTTTAAGGTTTATATTGTTAGCTACAGAGATAATTGCATAGCTAAATCTGTTTGTGAATGTAATTTAGACGAAACATTTAATATCCATTTGAAAGGTCTAACTAAAGCATTTTAAAGCTTTATCAACAAACTTCTTCAAGCGTGATCAAACATTCCTGTAAAGCCACTCTCCACTTTGATTTTCTAAACAAACCTTAGATACACAACTCTCAACCCTTAATTAGATATTGTTTAAAATTCCTCCCAAAAACGTTTTATAATTCTGTTTCATCAAAGAGTTCCATAAACAATCTGCTTGATGAACCTGGCCGGATTACCTTTAAAAAGTAAAAAGCGTTCCAAATTCAAAATACGCTAAGCGTGAAAGTAGTCTGGTTGTACAGACGTTCATTGATCAGCGGCCGCCCGGCAGCTTGCCAACGAAAGGGAACGTATACTACGATACTACTAACAACTTCACAGATCGTTAACACTACAACATGCCAGTCAAAATTAAATCAAACTCTTATCAAGATAAGGTGTAGATTTCAATGTTTCAGCAGTGGTTGTTATAACAGTTTAAAATTAGAAAGTGTTAGTATAAGTGTGTACAAACATCTAGCATCTAATAGTATTTGTATTAGCGGCGCTGAAAGTTGGGCGAGATTTTCGATAGCATTGTTCTCAGTCATTTATGGTTAGAACTTAGTCAGGTCTGGTACATTATTAATCTTAGTTATTGTTGTAGTTTCTATTGTAGATTAATGGTCCAATAGATACAATAAATTCCGCAGACACGTTATATTACGGCAACAATTTATAACTTTTCTAATTACATGAACATGCGAACAGCTTCAATACTTTATGGTCGATGGTTTTCTGGGTAACAAAATGAAATACAATAAGGAACTTGTAGAAGCTCATTGCGGTTAAGGGTTGGAATAATATAGCAACACTTATATCTACGAGTTTATCGGAAACTTCAACAGAAGCCTGACAAAAGCTCCCACCTGAGACGGCGAGAACTAACCGTTTTCAACTTTCATATTAGTAAAAGATTTATAAATCCAATATTGTTTTATTTGAAATGAAATGTAACAAAATTGTTTATTCTATAAATAGGATAGCGGAATCACTTTTCCACGGCGTATTAAAAAACAAAAAGTAGATGGAATCGACATTTCCCAATTTACTACCCCTGAGAAGATAGGGCGAAACAAAATCAGGGATCAAATTGTCTTTTAAAGTCCAGACATAATCTTGGTCAGATCATGTTAGGGGCATGGAGATAAGTGTCTGAAGTAGTCTTTTGAGGAAAGAACCACACAGATTTGAAGGGCCCGGTCCAGGACCTCAAGTCTGCTATTACAATAGTGTCAGAATGGTCTATAATTGATGTCATAATTGTTGATTTTGATAAGTTTGGTAATCTACTAATTATATTGGCGTCATTATGACTTTCCAATGGTCAGCCACTGACACTCCATTGAAAGAAATGGCATCTATTGGTAATCTCGTACATAATGACAAATTAATGACTGACTTAGGCGGTAATCTGCTAAAATTTGGAGTTCCTTTGACCAGTGACCTACCATTAGAACTTCATTGTGCAGTCATTGCTTTTAATTCGTTACGAGTATCGTGTTTGTGGAATACAATGATCAACCAATGATCGACCATTATGAATATTTAGCTGATTACGAACTTTTAGAAAAATGACAGTGGGATCGTGTCGGAATGTCGAATTTATAAAAATAGCAGACTGGGGCCCCAGGCGGTGCAAGCATTTCTCTCTAATCGTGTAGCAACTCACAACTACCACTATACTACTAACTTTTAAATGTTTTTGTTTCTATCAAAATCGGCTATCTTAACCTGTCGAGACGGTTAACGTAGAAAATTAACGACAGTGAAAGTTTAGTGCAGCCTGTTTCAGCTGCCTGGCCGACTAGCGGTAGTGTACCTACTTTTATCCTGAAAATGTTGTGGTTTCGGAAACCATAGTTATTAGGAAAGTTTATCTTAACTTTAAGTCGTGGTTGTAGCTATGTTTATGTGTATTGCAGTCTGAAACTATTTGTTTGTATTGATTTTTTTAAATCTTCTGTTTATATTTCCTGGATCATTGCACAAGGTGTTGTGAAGACTAACGTTTAAAGCAAATAGTTTTTAGGGTTCCGCCCTGTCCGTCTGTCCGCGGCCTAGCTCAGAGATTATTTGTACTAGAAAGCTGAAATTTATCATGGGTATATATATTAATCACGCCGACAAAGTGGTAAAATAATCATAAAAAAATAAAAAAAGGGTAAATGGTGATGTCTTTTTCTCGTCTTTTCAGGGATCGGTTAGCAAAATATTAAGCTCCCCCCCCCCCCCGCAGCTAAATGGTGGGCTTTAGTTAGCGAGTTAACGAGTACTAATCGACCAACTTACATAGTTGGTTCTTGCGATAAATTCATCCCAACTACGGATACCTTTATTGTGCGTGGTCCGACACGCACTTGGCCAGCTTTTAAAGCTATGTTATCTAACTTTTAGTTTTAATTACTTTTATTGTAAGTACCCATTAGTACCTATGTATTAAGGATACATACTGCCTAATAACAAGTCAGAATAACGATAGAAATATCTTCATGACTTCAGCTTCAAAACCAGCATTAAGTACAATAAACTTTGAACACGATAGCAAATTCAGCAAAATACCGAACACTAGTAGAAGTCTGAAAGCCACGGCATCTCCTAGCATGTAATAAAACCTCTTCGATTTTATAGTAAGCGAAATCGAAATCCACTAGAGAATAGAATTCAAGTTTCTGGGATACCAGACGACATAATAGTGCTAGAGATTGAGAATTTAGTTAGTTTCTCCTCGCTTCTATAGTTTCCTGGTAGTTACTGTCGTCTATCATTAGTATTCCCGTGTTAAATGGGATCGATTCGTGGTTATCTCGTCCGGTTTCATTATGGATGTTGGCTGGTAATTCAAACTGAGCTTCTGGCTACTTTCATAAGAGTTTAAATACTTCCTTCTAATTATTTATTATATAATCAAAGGGCTTTCTAATTTCATGACACTGAGGTCTATCCTCAGACACACTCTATTTGAAATAAGATTAGACATTTAAACAAACCTTTTTTAAAAAAAACATAATCTCTTCCCGGTCGTGACGGATTGCTGTCCCATATCGGATTAAAAGAGTAAAGGAACAGGGAGTGCACCTGTGTTTGGGCACACACTTGTGCACTATAATACCTCCTGCGTTCCTGGCTAATCTCCGTTGCGATTCGGTTGGAAGGATATTATTAACTAGCTTTACCCGGCCCGGCTTCGCACGGTAGCGTATCTACGGCGCACCTACCCTACCTACCTACCGACCCTACCTACCTACATAAAGTACCTACATACCTACGTACATACCTAACTACCTACATGCCTACCTACCTATTGAAATATGTACTATCGTGAATCCATGCCATGCAAGCCTAGTACTTTTTGTTAGTTTGGATTTATGGCAAGGAAAGCTAGGAACAGTTTGTATTGGTTTTATTATTTACCCCGCAACTTTTCCATATTTTCACTTACCTTTAAAATTACCCTGGACTTCCACATATATTTCAAGACCAAAATCAGCCAATTCGGTCCAGCAGTTTTCGAGTTTAAGCGAGACTAACGAACAGCAATTTTTTTTAATGTAATACACTCGAGAGCAATGAATCCGGGTCACTTAAAGAATGTTAAAAATCTCGGAAACTAAAAATGATAGGTTAATGCAATAAATTGTATTTAATAGACAATGTAATACTCCTTAAATGAAAGTTAAAAAAATATGAGTCACCATACATTTTATTAACACAAAATTACATAAAGAAAAAAACTGCTGATCTCTCCTTAAAACAAAAATAGGAAACATGAAATTTTTGAACTTTATTACGATTTTCTTGAATTTTAATACTTTGTATTGCCTCCTCGTGCTTCCATTACTGCGTTTACGCGGTTTGGCATGCTGTACACCAAGTTCCTTATACGATTTTGGGGAATATTCTCCCATTCCTCTGTGAGAGCAATTTCGAGCTCACGAAGCGTGATTGGGGGAGGGTTTCGTTGTTTTACGCATCTGCCTAGCTCGTCCCAAGCATGCTCGATCGGGTTGATATCCGGGCTGCGCGCTGGCCACTCCATACGAGTAATGTTCATCTCTTGAAGGTAGTCATTCACAATCCTACCTGTATGAGGTCGGGCATTGTCATGCATAAATATAGCATCCTCACCTAAATTGACCATAAATGGACCAACGTGATCATTGAGGATTTCTTCCACATATCTTTCGCTAGTTAAAGAGCCGTTTTCTATGATCACCAGCTCTGTGCGACTTTCAGAAGAAATTCCGGCCCACACAAGTACAGACCCACCACCGTAGGCTACTTTTTCTTCGATGCATGCTTGCTTGAATCTTTCCCCTGGTCTTCGATACACTCTGTGTCTTCCATCGTGCTTCTAGAGCATAAATTTTGATTCGTCGGAGAACATAACTTTTGACCAATCTTCAATACTCCAATTTACGTGGCTCTGGGCATATCTTAGTCTTGAAATACGATGCCCACGCTCCAGTACAGGTCTAAGGGGTTTTAAGTTAGATTCAGCAAGCCGACGTCTTACTGTCCATGCACTTGGGTTACTTCCTCCGAGGCGTCGAAACTGATTTGTGAGTTCAGTTCCTGTAAGAAAGCGATTTCGAAGCATGGTGTTCACCAAGTATCGGTCTTCTCGTGCTGTGGTACACCTGGTTCTGCCCGTTCCTGGTCTGCGTAGGTTAGAACCAGTTTCTTCGTAACGTCGGAGAACTCTTTGTACTGTTGACAGCGACACACCGACAGTCCTGGCTGTATCGCGCTGACTCCGGCCGGTTTCCAGCATTGTAAGTATTCTGGTGCATTCTTCAGGCGTAAGCGACATAATTTCAGCTTGAATAATGAATATAGAGCACTATCAACATGGTTTATGTACCCACATAAATGACAGATTACAAACAAAAGCAAAACCAAATGCTGTAATTTCGTAGTTCCATCTTCGAAAGTGGCCCTTTTTCAAATTTGTTTTTTTTATGATATAACTTTATAATAACTAAGAAGTTTTAATACCTTCATTTAAGGAGTATTACATTGTCTATTAAATACAATTTATTGCATTAACCTAGCATTTTTAGTTTCCGAGATTTTTAGGATTCTTTAAGTGACCCGGATTCATTGCTCTCGAGTGTATATATTATATATTTATAGAGAAGATTTATTACATATCTAACAAACCACCTTGAGAAGATAGTCACTCCACCATACCTGACGGTTTCCGGTGATAAATATCTCATCAGTCATCATCTCGGAGTCATCAGCAGTTTGTGTGATGCACATGTACTCAGCGTCTTTTCAGTTTTCCATCTGACGATGATATTCATATTTCAACCTATCATTCAGATGCTAAACAAAAACCCTGTCAAAAGATCAAACATATAAATCAACTCACCACGAAACAAGCAATGCGAGGTAACAAAAGAGTTTTCATATCCCATAGAAAGTCACAACGCTTTTCTTAACCCAGGGAGGGGTCTGCCTCGAGCTAAGAAAAACAGATTTAATCATGTCTACAACATTGGTATTAATATTGAAGACGATGTAGCAGGAGTATTACCGATGACAGGTAACGTGAGAAGAATTTGTTCCTCGGTTAATATGATTGATGAGGTGGATCGATGGTAAATACTATATGGATAGGATGGCTTTATTGTCTTATTTTCTTTATTATCGTAGTGGATACTTTTTTCTAAGTATACGGCAAAAATAAAATGATTTTACCTATGTAAATATTGAAAGGTCCTGGAACCGATCTCAGCAAATGATGTGTCGTTGGAATTGATTTCAACCAGAACATGTCCTTTAGATGATGAGAACACTAACGTCAATTATGGTCTATAAATCAAATTCCAGAACTCATAAAAAACGTTGTATTTTATTTTATCGTTCGTTCTATTTCTGAATTAAATACGGATTTAACTTGGAAAAAATACTGACCCTGTTGACCACACAATATTTGACCACATTAAATAGTTGATTTTGTCTGTCTATGGTAGGTACCTATCCTGTAAGTTGTAAATTGAAACTATTCAAACAATTAAAAAATTGTTTACTTTTCCAAGTTAAATGCGCATTGATTCAGAAATAGAATGAACGATAAAACCCAACGTTTTTTATGAGTTCCGGAGTTTTATTCATAGACCTTTGATTTACGGTACAAGAATTGCCAAAAAATACACATTCAGCTTTTATTTCCAAATGTTTGTTAATAAACTGTACCAATTCGTAAAAAACAACCGAAACACGGAGCTTACAACAAAAGAATCGACAAATCCCTCTGAAATATCGTTACCCGTGGCATACTCGCAAAAATCCAGATGGTCGCATATATTTGATACCCAAGCAATTTATTTTGATTTACATACATCGAGCTCGTATTTGAAGCGATCCAGATGGACGCAGATTTAATCCCGTGACCCGCGCAAGAGGCGAACATTGGTTTGATTAAAATAAACGCTGTATGTAATCCGAGGTAAACCGTTTACGCGGGAGACGGGACCGGAAATCGAAAGCGGCCATATTGGATGCGGAAATGTGCGACTGGCGCCCATCTCCAGCCTGCGACGGACGCTGATTCGATTTGTGGCACTTTCGGTGCACACAAACGAAAATTTCTTGGAATTATTTAATCCGATTACGTATTCGTTGTTCCTTCTATAACGATTGCTACGTTTGAGTTCTATTTCCTTTTTCCTTTGTTCTGTGAATTCTGATTCATGGATGTCACAAAAAAAAAGAAAAACTAAATAAAATAATTGCATATGGGTTTGTGGCTGTTCATTGAAACAGTAGCACAGTAGATAGATATAATACTCTGTATTAAGTTACCATAAAAATTAGATAAATATAAATGTATAATTTTTACAAGGGGTGAGGGTGACACAATTAACGGTAGATTAAATTCGAATGTAAATAAATTTCCTAAATAGGTTCTAGGCGGTTTTAATTAGCGGATATTAGTACTTAGCGCGTGCTTAGCTTACTTTCTATTATTACCTATATATCTATTGACGCAACGGTCGTCCTGAAAAGGTAACTTATCTGCTATCTAATTACGCAACACATTTTCGTAAACGATTACGACCAATTTGTTTCATTTTGACAGTTCACAACATTCATTGCGTTATTTACGTTGTTGAGCAGATTTTTTTCGAATTTATGAAGCAATGGACTAGAAATTTGTTTACAAACTATTTAAATTCCGATTGATCGTGTATTACGTAATTAGGGTACTGGACTTATCCTATAAATGTGAAAGTTTGTATTTTTTCGAACTTATGAAACAATGTTTCAAAATGATTCGGATTGATTGTGTATTTGGTACTTAGGGTAGTACTGGCGAAACTATCCAATGTTTACAGTTAGCTGATCTCAGAATTATCTATCGAATATCGAGGTCCCCATCATATGAAAATAGTTTTAGTAAGAAGTTTAATGAGGTGATGAAAAGCACATGGAAACGTTAAAAATATGAGAAATACTTTTAATACTATGTAATTAAGAATTACTACCAAATTAATTAAACCTCTGTATTTTCTCATGTATGTTTTATATAAGCAAAGAAAGAAGAAAATAAAGAAAAATTGTTTATTCTGCACAAACATAATGCACATTACAACGAAATGACATAAAATACACACGTACAAAATAGCCAAAAGCCTCGTATTCAAGCAGTAGAAGTTTGACAATTTCATCTATTGCTTGATGTCAGGGCCAGGGACCAAAGACACACACAGATACCTAAGGCGAAAGCGTCATGGTAGACCGCGAAATTATTTTTTTGCAATTTGTCAGTATCAGACTGGAGCGGGCCGGGGCTGCCTTGAAGCGGCTCCTGCCCAATCTAGGGGTCCAAACGCCTCATGCCGAAGGCTATACGCGGGGGTTGTGCGGTCCATGGCCCTTTACGGGGCACCGGTGTGGGCGCGTTCATTGAGGCGGCGGCCAGCCCGCCGGTTGAACGCGTCCCAGAGGGTCATGGCCACCCCGCTGGTCCGGGGATACCACACGGTCACTGGTAAGGCGGCGAGCATTGCCGGATTGCCGCCTGATGATGATGGGATCTGGAGGTAAAAGTCCTCGCGCATATTTGGGAGTGGCGCGAGGAGGCGAAACGCCGGGGCTTGACTCCGATGCCGCGAGAAATCGCGGCACAGTGGACAGAGCTCCAGTGGGATCTCATGGCGTCATGGAGAGTGCGATTGTCGCAACCCAGTGCTTGGCACGCCACTATTGCGGCGATAAGTCCCCTGTTTGAGGAGTGGCTAGAGAGGCGCCACGGCGTCCTCAACTTCCGCCTGACGCGGGACCTCACCGGACACGGTGGTTTCGGGAGGTTCCTGTTCCGTATCGCATCACTGCATGGATCGCCCGGAGGACACGGTGAAGCATACGGTGGAGGTCTGCCCGGCTTGGGCAGAGCACCGCTGTGTCCTCGTGGAGGCGATCGCTAGCGGGAAGTCTCGCGTCCGGCCCTGGTCCAAGCCATGGTACGGAGGCAGAGGGTATGGGAGGCCGTCACCTGGAGGCGGAACGCGTGAGGGAGAGGCAAATTTCGGGCCCTCACGCCCCTAGCCGCCGCAGGAGGAGACGCCCTGGGCGTCGGGAATCTATTGCCGATTCCCGGCCACCGTAGGCGTCGACTTGCGGACGGTGAGCAATGAGTAGCTCGCCGTCTGGTAAGGACCAAGCCTGGGTCGACGGCGCGTTGTGTTCCAGGCGCGCCTCAAAGAGATGTCAGCGGGTGAAGGGGTCCGATGGGACCGATGACTGCCGGGGTTGCGGGAAAGTCCGAAAGAGATACCGTGGACCCTGGCATTACACAGGCAACTGAAGGAACACGGGTGGGTTTTAGTCAGTAAGAGTCTGACACGCCCTCCCGCTCCGCCCAGAGCGGGAGAAGACATTTGATGATTTCCACCAAAAATAAAAATAAAGTATCAGGTTGTATGTTGATGTAAATATGATTCGCGGCCATATCAAATGTTTATTTATAGAATTATAATCATAAAAATCATCAATCCAACTCTCTAAGTTCATGTACCTAATCCTATTGAATGACTATTTGAGGATAATGTTAACTTAAGGAGTTGTACCTATTGATGATTCTAATGATAATAATTCTGTAAAGCCATATCTAATACGGTCGCGAATCATATTTTAACCAACATACAATCTGAAAATGACCTGCAAATTTCAAAAAACGAAAGAAAATTCGAATTTCGCGGTCTACCTTAGTGAATCCCCCATATACGAGTATAGAGTCCACACCACCACTCAAGTCCGATAGACGCGGCGCTAGTGACATTGCATCAAATTGCATTTTTTTTAATGTAGTTCCAAAATTTTCTGCTGGACTTCAATGGTGGCGCGGCCTCTGCCTACGCACGTAACTCTGCTCAGTTACTTATATAGAATTACCATAACTACTTTAATTCAATCCAACTGCACGTTTAATATATTCATATGCCAAGAAAGTGACTTCAAAACTTCACAATAGGAAGTCTGAAGAAATTGAGATTCCGTACAAGTGCCATCGAAGTTCATAAACTATGAAGTTGTGCCGTTCTGCAGTTGTGCCGTATTCGCTCCCGGTATCGGATTCTCGGCACGTCGGGGCAGGGCGTTCATTTGTGAATATTATGTACGATTATTACATATTATGTTTTAATAAAGTACAGTTGCAATGGGAAATATTTCCGATTGTACTTTGCATGCAAAGTATATGGGCTTTTGTGAATGTTGAAATATTATTATAGTTCTGTTTTAAAGAAAAAAAAATGCGTAGGATTTTTGTAAAATTAGGTAGTTTATTATTAGTAGTGAAAATAAAGAAAAACCGGCCAAGTGAGAGTCGGACTCGTTCACGAAGGTTTCCGTACCACCGTATAATATTTAGTAAAAAACGTTTCTTATGATAGAAAAAAAAGAAAGAAAATATGTTTATTTGCGGTCTACATGACGTTAATAAAGAACAAAACACGAAAATAACAATTTGAGGGAAAATTGCGTCACATCCACGCAAAACGGCCATCTCTCTGCATAATGCTGTGACCCTAAGCGAGACAGAGCCCCAGGGCTGGTTTTCAGCGACAGCCGGCGTTGACGATATTACGTCAACCGGTGCAGCATATGGTGAAATAAATACAATATTTAGTCCTAAATGTTTTTATAAATATAATATTTAATATGACAACATTTCGTTCCGTCGGCGACTTGCAATCTGTGCGCACCTGTCATTTAGCTTTTTTTATTCCACACGTTCCATGCTACACGTTTCTTGTATGGGAACCCCATAAAAGCAGTTTTGAAGCTTTTTTTAAAACTTTAATTGTTGTTATAGCGGCAATAAAAAGACACAGTCTGTGAAAATTTCAACTGTCTACCTATTACGGTTCATGAGATACAGCCTGCTGACAGACAGACGGACAGCGGAGGCTTAGTAATAGGGTTCCGTTTGGCGGCCTTCGGGTACGGAATCCGAAAAACTGTGGTTAAACGTTTGGCTATGTAACTATTGTAACTATGTAAGTACCTATATGCTTTATCTCGGCCAATACGATTTGTGTGAAAACACATTTTAAGAATTAGGAATCTTTACACGAACAGTTTACCTGTCGAAACTTCGTCTAAATGTCTAGACTTCGATAAAAGTTAATTTCGAAAGTTTCAGAAGAAAAATGTCTGCAATACCAATCAGATTCCAGCACAAGTTAGGAACTACACCTTTATTTAAAAAAAGTTGGTACACAATGTCGCCAGACGAAGGCGGAAAACTGCACTCAAAAGTTCATTGAACCCACGTATCTCGTCCAGAGACAACCGTAGTATCACAAATGTTTTCCGTGTAATAACTCACTTAGGGAGGAATCCTCGCGTACCTACTCTTGATAACTCCTTGTAAAAGTTATCCTCCCAAATGTCATAGTCAGCATGATTCCTTGTGAAATTGGAGCGGTGAGGGCTTTAAATTTTTGCCTCATTTTCCCGTACCCATATTTGAGAGTACCTAAAGCGTCGACGAGCCGTGATGAATTTAGAGAATTATATCTCCATTTACGCTGACGGGTAAGCACCGTCACCGCGCGAAATGGAGATGCTCTAAAATGTATGTACTTGTAATATGTGTTTACTCCATAAATTGATTTCCATGGTCCCTTTGCTGATCGGTACAAATATTATGTTTTAACCAGAACGGAGGTACATAGGTACTGACTTATTATTATACTGAACTCTTTTTCTTAAGTATAAATATAAACTTTATGTCTCGGTAGGTTTTATTTTCTACCAGCATTTATTAAATGCTAATAAACAAACTAATCATAAGTAGTCTAAACTTCTCGATAGCGCGACGGGACTTTGTAGAACAATTTCTGTGAAAATTCATGGAAATTGTTCTACCAGAATCGCGTCGCACCTGTCTGCGGGAGCCTTAAGGCGCAGCATTCCGAAAACGGTTTTTTTTAAAGCAGTGTATCTCTTAAACCGTAAATAATTTTGACCAAAAAAAAAGAATGATATTTTCAAGTCTTATTTTAATACAGTGATGGAACTCAAATCATAATTAAACATACATTAATGCTTCAAAAAAATCTTCAAACACACCTCTTAATTGTCTCTACAAGCAGTTTATACCTTCACTAACAATTATAATTAAAAATATACCATAAAACGTCTAATGTCAACCTGCATTCAGTGATGGATTATGATGAGTAATATGAGCAATATGATGAAAAAAACAACGAAAAACATTGAAAAAGTACAAAAGTTCAAGTTCACTCTTTACACGTAAAGAAAAAGACAGGGACAAAGGCAAATCGGAACCCTGCGCCTTAATTCCAAAGAGGTGTCCAGCCAAATTCTCGTTGGTAGGTTGTACTGTAACTATACTTTTTTATACCTTTCGAAAATAGAAGCTTCGTTCATAATTGCACGAAAAGTTAGTTTTTAATTAAAGGAGACAGGATGTTCTTTAATTAAAACCAAAGTACTTGAGGAAGAGAGTAAAGTTTTGAATGGCTTCCACATACTTTGTACTGTTTAGTGACGCTGTGTTACCACAAGTTTTTCTTATCATTTGACTTTGTCTTTTAGGACAACGCAGCCTGTTTTATGATCACGAGAATTTTCTTTAAGTATTCTTAAAGACTAGCGAACCGCTTCTGCTTCGCACCCTAAACGTCTTGAAAAAAAAAAAACGAAATTTTATTATTACCTATTACTTATGTATAAGTTTAAAATAATGTATGTATTCATAAAAACCTTCCGGAATACATTCTTTAAATGATGATGAAAACCACATCAAAATACCTTGCGCAGTTAAGGGTAAAATAGTCGACGGCTCGAACTCGTTTTTAGTAATATGCATGCTAAGTAGTCTAATTATATATTTATTAAGTTATTTAGTATCTGTTTATCTAGTTTTTTTATAAATTAATTTATGTATTTATTAATTTATTTAGTGAAATAGACTATGATTTATAACGAAAATGAACGCGTAATATTTGTCGCTAATGACTCAATATTGTTGGTAAGGTAACGTTAAACCATGCCGCTAATTCTTGGGTAGTTTGGCTTGGATAGGCTTCCACCATCTCTTTCAATTCATTGTTATTCACCCGTGTGGGCGATCTTCCACGTGGTTCGTTCTTCAAATCTTCCATCAGCAAAGTTCGAAAGCGTTTAAACCAAAATCGCACGGTGCGTTCATTAGCAGTCCCCTCTCCAAACGCAACATTGATATTGCGAGCTGTTTCTGCCGCGTTAGTTCCGCGTTGGAACTCGTATCCATCTTTCTTGTCTAAGCTGAATAAAAAAAAAAAACAACTGAAAGTCAATAATCGAATGTGCACATTTTTTAAAAGAAGAACATCATAGGTACCATGTGAAAAAAGTTTCTCTCAAAAATCTCAAACCATGAAGGTTCTATGTCAATTCGAAGTACCTATTACAATAAAACGGCAATTTCATACTTTATCCCCTATTATTTTCAGTAGTTGAGTGATAATCGTATCCAAACAGCAGAATCGCTAAAGTTGAAACGAGATTAGATTTTGAATCAAGCCTTTTAGCATCCTATACATCTTGGGTTCTATCCAATTGTTTGCTTCTGAGGAGACAAAGAAGTCTAACGTTTAGTGCATTAGCACTGCTAATGGCTAGACTTCGCGGTCTGAAGAAAACGATTACATGCATTAGAGACTGTTAGTGCTCCCGCAGACATACAATTCGAAAATTCAAAAGTCATGTATTCAAACTAGGCTGAGAATCACCACTTTTCGAACGTCAAAATTGTAAGTTGGCTAACTATTTATAGTAACTTACTAAGATACAGATATGAGAGTCTGTTTGCCTTATTGTAACTTTCAATCTCTGATTATATATTTTTTTCAAACTTATGAAGCAATGGATTAGCAATTTGTTTCAACACGACTGAAATTCCGATTGATCGTGTTTTACGTAATTAGGGTACAGGCGTCCTCCTACTTGTTCAAATAACGTTATTTTTAAATACATTAGTCAAAAAAAAATGAGCGAAACTTCGCAGACCAGATGGGTATATATATGGGATATATATATCTAAACATATTTCTCAACACATACTTCAAGCAACAATTAACACTACCAGCGGGCTTTGACCCCAAAAAGGAAATCATCAAATCTTTTTTTTGTCGTGTTTGGATTTTGTTACCCACCACTTCTGCGAAGTTTCGCTAGCGAATTTAATTTGACCCTGCATAAATAAAATAAAATAATACGAAGATAAAGTTGCGAGTTGTTGAGGAGCTCGTGTCTAAGTAATAACAGCCGCAAGGGTCGATCCATCAGGTTAAGCTACGCTTGCCGGGGTTGGTCCGTGGATGGGTGACCAACTTTACATATTATCGAAATTTCTCCGTGCTTTGGAAACCACGTTGAGCCGTTGGTCCCTGGTGGTTCTAGGATCACATTTGGTCAGAAGCCCAAAAAGTCTGACAACCAGTCTTATAAAGGGGTATCGTGTTACCTAGTAAGTAGGTTGTGGAAGTCAGATAGGCAGTCGCCTCATGTAATATACTGGTATTCTGGCTGCATCTGGTTAGACTGGAAGCTGACCCCGACATAGTGAGAAAAGATTAGGCAGATGATGAGTATAATATACGTGTGACGTTTAAAAATGACAATGATTTCAAACACTAGCTTTGCCCGCATTATATCTTTATAAATTATTGCTTATGTTACCTAGTGATAACATAGCATTCCACTTGTGAAATAATTTTTAAAATCGGTCCAGTAGTTTTTGAGAAACAAAAATACATTTTTTTCTCTTTATAATTTATTTATTTATCACAAACACTGCTATCATTACAGGATTTTCCTAATGCGGTAGCGTGGTCCTTATTTAGTGTAGCTGCAGTTGAACAAATTCAACATATGAATTATTATTATGACGGAGATTCACGATCGGTGTTTCAATTTAAATTATCTTACTAGAAATACCTACGTTTGAAAATGACAACGACATAAAAATAGTTTCATATACAAAGCACCTGGGAGCTGGGGAGAGCACTCCCGGCCGCAAACAACGCCACCTGGTGCTCATTACTAATTAAGCGGTCTCTTGGGTCTTGTTGTTGCAAGCGCAGCTTTCAGACACTGTGGCAAGAGTATCATTAACAAACTGAGCGACCTGTTAGGAGACAACATGCAGCTGGTAATCATAGCTGTAGAATAACAATCGAGATAGGTCACCATAATTGAGGTTTTAGACAAAGTCTGTGTCATTATTGTCGAATATTAAATATCTAAAGATTTCCTCAACGATTGGTTAACTGTTCTCATTCAAAGACTACGCGTTGTAACCTTTAGCAGGCTGCTTGTCCATCTGGTGCAAGACTTTTAACATTTCTACCAGTTTGTGAAGTCGACATTCCAGAACCTGCCAATCGCAACTGTTGTAGTTCTCTTTTCAAAGCTAAAATATATTATTTTTGTTGCAGTTGTTACTCAATCCCGGCGAACAACATGTCGGGTGGGTCCCACGTTTCTCGCGCCACGTTCGGAGGCGCTGACTCCGAGATATCAGGCGGTAGTGCTCCGCCCCTGCCGAGTCCGGCATCCGCGGGGGCTGCGCTAGTTTCTCCGGAGACTCTGAGCCGGCACAGTAGCCCTCCACCCCTACCACCGCATCCGTCATCGCATCACCACCCGGCACCGTCATGTTCTTCACATCGAGTCCATCTGGAGTCACCTTTGAGGTACTTATTTCATTTGTTTTCGTCTTTTCTCTATTTTTTGCTAAGATATTCAGCTACGGCTTTGGAATATATAATATGTAGATATAAAACAGCGTCTAGATTATCTGGTCAAGTCTAATCAGTTCTTTAAAGATGCTTTATTAGATTTTATTTGGAAGACGTATAAGAACTCAAGCGCTCAAGCTTAGCATAGAAAGAAAAGCAAAGTAAGCAAGTTCGTTGGACGCAGATGCTGCTGTGATATAAGTTATTAAATTAATTAATTTTGTGGCGAGTAATTTCATTAACGGTTCTTAAACCTGATATAATTTTACGTCCTACGGCCTTTAATTAGAGCAAGAAATTTTACTGTTTTTTAAAATTAATTTATACAGGTATGTATAAATGTAATCTACCTGCTTCGCATAACATTCTTAGATCTATTTCTTTTCTTCGTGTTTCCAGGAAAATGTTTTAAAAGCGAGTTCATAAATAGGATATCCTTTCCTGGTTTATTTGTTAACAGTAAACTGTATTCGTTTTATGTAGTTCCTACAAATAGATAGCGTTCCAGTGTGAGTTTTGTAGGAAGTTAACACAGCAACATGGGTTGCGTTAAATCTATTCGTGACACACTATTGAATACAAACGCAAACGCAGAAGTAACGCCAGACAAAACTTGAACCACAGATAACGTAGACCGTTTATCTCAGAAATGTTGAAGAGAACTTGTTTGAACTACATATAACTAAGTAGTTGTTTGATCTTTCGTAGTCTAGTAATTGTTAAACTATTTCCTTTAACAATTACGACGGTAGTTTCTGAAAGTTTTCAAGGTAATGCTGGTTCAGAGTTTAAAATCGAACTTTAAATACAACTGCAATAGAGAAGAAGTCTCAATTTTTTCAATGAAAATTCAAATACAAAAGTTGATAACGAACGCCACGATACCAAAAATAGCACAAAAGAAAATCCCAATTGCACATTTATAAGCGTTCCTGATATAATAAAGGCTGGTGGTGCTACAAAGGGAAAAAGAATTATGCATTTACATTGTACATACTGTGTTCGTAATGAACATTGAACAGGCCCGCGGGGAATCGAAAAACTCCATACCATGGATTTGCGAGCTACCCACAAATAAGGTAACACGAAACCACGTTTTCCATACGTCACAGTGTCGGTACGATAAAGGTTTTAACTTTAAACAAGGATGTAGGAGACACGGGGCCTTTAGAGTTTGTTTTTAGTTATTGATGTTTTCGGACAAAGTCATTATGTGGTATTGGCCAAATGATTACCAAGAGTGGTGCTAGAGTTGCACAACGCACCTAAAATCAGTAGTAGTTTTCAATGGAAAACTGACCCCAGGCCCCAACTTTCTGGAAAGCTGATCTAGATTTGTTTGAAGAAATAACAGAATCCAAGTATTTACTTGGATTCTGTTATTTTTGCCAACCAAACAAATATTTAACGCAATGACTGAATCGCATATTCAACTAAATAAACCTGAAGAAACCGTGGGCAAACAAAACCGTTCTAAAACATTTCAAATTGTTATAAAAATATTTTTCACGAGAAGCCAATGAAAGCTTACCTCGATCTTATTATCGTAGCAATTACAAAGAAGTGAGACTTTTTAAATCCGAATCACCATGGCAACTAAATCCACGTTTTTAAAAATTCGAGGAAAATCGGAGAATTTGTCCACGGAGTTTGCTCATTTAATAACCGTGGAGAGAGAATGAGGGTGGAAATGTACCAAAATGTGCCTTCATTTGTTCAGTAGAAGTATATTAGTTGGTTAGTTAAACGGGTTTATTTGGCAAGTCACTGCGTTATTTGGACAGAGAAGAGGGGCTACCAAATAGGACTAACGCACTTCCGTGGAAGGTCTCATTTCGAAAAATCCTTCTATTGTTTTTTGAAAATCATTACCTACAGGTAGCCAGTAGTCACTGAGGGTTTTCATGAGGATTCACGCCACCATTTGGCGCCACTTTGACAAAAGGTCTTTCATTCGCCTATGAATATAAAATATATGATGACGTTCATCATTCGTGTCATTCATTCGTTCATCATTCAGTCACCAATAAGGAAAATAAAGGCGCTTTGACACTTTTGACAGGTGCCCGGACCTGACGTCTCAGTGCTGTCACCTAGTGAACGTCATTACAGAAAACCCTCATTGTTTTCGAACGAAAAAGGTGAATAAACAATGAGGATTGACTATGGTCGATGTTTTCCGTGTAAACGTTCAAAGGTATGTGAAACGGTCTAGGAATATCGAGCTGAAGTTAAATAATTAAAGTGCTATTTCCTAGTTCTACTTTATTAACTGGGTTAGTTCGAATGGTTCGTCGTAGGTATTTTGTTAACATAACGCTAATGTAAAGTAAAACATACTAATGAAGTTAAATAATGATTCTAAAACAATGTTGTGATTAATTATAAAATCGTGTTCGGTCACTGATAAATTCGAAAAGCCCTCAATAAAAATAGCTATCTTTCGCTCTGTTCAGAATTACATAGTCTTTTATTAATATATTATATTCATCATGCACAAGCGGACTTAATACTCTAGAAATACTATGTTACGATTTCCTTTCTATGAATGCATTTTAGAAGCTCTGCATACCAAACGCAGCAACTTAGCAATGCCTTATTAAATAAAATACAAATACAATTTATCTGCAGAGCGTTCCGGAATAACTTTAGTACGGATGTACTAAGTAATCCGCGGATCTGTCAGAGATTTACTGGGTTATAGTATTTCGTTGTCGGATTTAGGGAGTAAGCTCCGTATAGTTAATTGTGTAGTTTCTTAACATGCCTCTTTGTGCTCTTCGTTGGCGGTCCCTGAGTAATATTACTAGTACGGTTTTCTTTTACTGCTTTTGTGTTGTAGGAGGATGTTTCGACGAAGTTTCCTTTTCAGCTTCTGGATGTAATACCATAAGGAAGGTTTTGCCTAGTCTCAAACTCAATCATTTAAGTATTTAAATTTTACAGGCACTTTTGAATTGTCAAAGGAGTCGATCATTCAGAAAGAAGAAACTTATGGACACTCTTTAAAATTATATTGTTATAAAATATTAGTTAAGTAGGTACTCATTATTGCTGAATTTATAATTATATGTGAGAACGATGTAAAAGACGTCTGCCTTTCAATATTATTTAGAATGTAAATAATATTTAGGTATTATTGTTGCGACACCTAAATACCTAACCATCTTAACTAAAGTAAGGCCATTTTAATAGGTAACATTTGACAATTCATCAAAATTCAACAACTTAACCTTGTAACGGCGGGCATAAAATAATATATTTTTCATCCCACCATCTCGGAAAGAGTATTTTTAATCTTCAGTATCTGAGTGGAAAAGCCGTTTTTATTCTCTAGAGGATAAAGTAAATTGAATTTAGAACATCGTGTGCACTAAGTTTGTGAATTAAAAAACATTAAACCTATTTACTGCTACTTCTATGGTGCCGAATATATCATACAACTTTTTTTTAATTTGTTAAAAACTCAGACTCGGAACCTTCTTGGTGTTCTTTTTTCAATTTGCTTTGTACGCGGTTCTTTACGCGGCATTTTTTCACGTCATTGTTAAACCTTAGGTATATTAAAAACAAGAAACTTGAAAACAAGTGAAAAAACTAAAATGAGTGATTCTAGCGACGAGGAAGTTTGCTTGACGCCAACAGAATTGACTGAAACTGTTAATAATGCGCAAATGAGCTTTCTCCCTCAACAATCACGCGAGAAGTATTTAAAACAGTACGATATGTTCAACACGTGGCGACTAGCAAAAGGAGCCAAAACTTTCTCAGAAAACGTTTTGCTGGCATATTTTATAGAATTATCCGAGAACAAGAAAGCAAGCACTCTATGGAGTACGTATTCGATGCTAAAAGCAACAATAAAGATGAAAAAAGACAAACATATCGATACCTATCCTAAATTAGTGGCATTTTTAAAAAGAGCCTCATCTGGTCATCAACCAAAAAAATCGAAGGTTTTCACAGTATCTGATATTGAAAAGTTTCTTAACGAAGCACCCGATTCCGTATATTTGGCGGCAAAAGTAAGTCAGTTGCACATTCAGTATCTACTTAAGTATATTAATCTCAATTAAATAGTATACTTAGTAGATGTTGATAGGCATAATTATGCGTTCATATCAATTTTATTCATTTATCTACTACAATACTCTTTACGTTACAGGTTGTTCTTATTATTGGAATAAACGGAGCATGTCGAACTAATGAACTAACACAACTTAATGTCAAAAACATTGAGAAACATTCAGATGACTTACTATTAATTAATTTACCTAATACAAAGACAAAAAGAGACCGCAACTTCGTCATTCGCAAGGAATACGTAACGATTGTTGAGAAATATCAAGCCTTACGCCCGCCTAACACTCCAATCAATCGATTTTTTCTACAGTATCGCAATGGAAAGTGTGTTAGACAGCCTATGGGTACTAATAAAATTGGCAGTATCCCACGAGAAATAGCAACATTTCTTGAACTTCCAGAACCCCTGTTGTACACGGGTCATTGTTTCCGACGAACTTCAGCCACACTTTTGGCTGATTCCGGAGCTGATCTGCTGTCCCTTAAGCGCCACGGAGGCTGGAAGTCCAATGCAGTTGTAGAGGGATACATAGAGGATTCCATCCAAAATAAGTCTAAAATATGTGAAGGCATCGTAGGAGCCATTACACTGAAAGAGCCTCAATCGGATCCTTGTACTGGCCCTTCTACATCAAAAATAAGCCGTTATGAAACACCTAACCATCTCCCTCTCTCTCCAACATTCACGCCAAGGGAATCCGATGAATCGGTACAACTATTAAGTATGACAGATAGTTTACCGAAAAACAGTACACAAGTGACTAACACCAATATTACAGTACCAAACAAAAATATTACACTCAATTTAAATAACTGTAGCAACGTTACTTTAAAATTTTCTTAATTATACCTTAGTATTATTTTGTTATAATTTAAAGATTATTCTGTAATACTTACCTGTCATAATGTAGTAATTAATACCTAAACTGAAATAAAAGTGTACCTATCTTGTGATTGTAAACGTTTTTTTTTTTGCATTTAGTCATTTCCTCGCTGAGGTGGAATGAAAAGTTACGTGTTGCACTCGAGTGCAAAGATTTTTCACCTCGTGCTCTTTTGATTCCCTCGCTAACGCTCAGGATTCTAATTTTGAATCACTCGCTGCGCTCGTGATTCAATTTTAGAATCCTTCGCTTGCTCGGTCATCAAAATTGAACACGCGGTTAAAAAGCAACTTTGCACTCTTGTATAACAAATAACTATTTCATCCCACCATCTCGGAAAGAGTATTTTTAATCTTCAGTATCTGAGTGGAAAAGCCGTTTTTATTCTCTAGAGGATAAAGTAAATTGAATTTAGAACATCGTGTGCACTAAGTTTGTGAATTAAAAAAAACATTAAACCTATTTACTGCTACCTCTATGGTGCCGAATATATCATACAACTTTTTTTTAATTTGTTAAAAACTCAGACTCGGAACCTTCTTGGTGTTCTTTTTTCAATTTGCATTTTTTCGCGTCATTGTTAAACCTTAGGTATATTAAAAACAAGAAACTTGAAAACAAGTGAAAAAACTAAAATGAGTGATTCTAGCGACGAGGAAGTTTGCTTGACGCCAACAGAATTGACTGAAACTGTTAATAATGCGCAAATGAGCTTTCTCCCTCAACAATCACGCGAGAAGTATTTAAAACAGTACGATATGTTCAACACGTGGCGACTAGCAAAAGGAGCCAAAACTTTCTCAGAAAACGTTTTGCTGGCATATTTTATAGAATTATCCGAGAACAAGAAAGCAAGCACTCTATGGAGTACGTATTCGATGCTAAAAGCAACAATAAAGATGAAAAAAGACAAACATATCGATACCTATCCTAAATTAGTGGCATTTTTAAAAAGAGCCTCATCTGGTCATCAACCAAAAAAATCGAAGGTTTTCACAGTATCTGATATTGAAAAGTTTCTTAACGAAGCACCCGATTCCGTATATTTGGCGGCAAAAGTAAGTCAGTTGCACATTCAGTATCTACTTAAGTATATTAATCTCAATTAAATAGTATACTTAGTAGATGTTGATAGGCATAATTATGCGTTCATATCAATTTTATTCATTTATCTACTACAATACTCTTTACGTTACAGGTTGTTCTTATTATTGGAATAAACGGAGCATGTCGAACTAATGAACTAACACAACTTAATGTCAAAAACATTGAGAAACATTCAGATGACTTACTATTAATTAATTTACCTAATACAAAGACAAAAAGAGACCGCAACTTCGTCATTCGCAAGGAATACGTAACGATTGTTGAGAAATATCAAGCCTTACGCCCGCCTAACACTCCAATCAATCGATTTTTTCTACAGTATCGCAATGGAAAGTGTGTTAGACAGCCTATGGGTACTAATAAAATTGGCAGTATCCCACGAGAAATAGCAACATTTCTTGAACTTCCAGAACCCCTGTTGTACACGGGTCATTGTTTCCGACGAACTTCAGCCACACTTTTGGCTGATTCCGGAGCTGATCTGCTGTCCCTTAAGCGCCACGGAGGCTGGAAGTCCAATGCAGTTGTAGAGGGATACATAGAGGATTCCATCCAAAATAAGTCTAAAATATGTGAAGGCATCGTAGGAGCCATTACACTGAAAGAGCCTCAATCGGATCCTTGTACTGGCCCTTCTACATCAAAAATAAGCCGTTATGAAACACCTAACCATCTCCCTCTCTCTCCAACATTCACGCCAAGGGAATCCGATGAATCGGTACAACTATTAAGTATGACAGATAGTTTACCGAAAAACAGTACACAAGTGACTAACACCAATATTACAGTACCAAACAAAAATATTACACTCAATTTAAATAACTGTAGCAACGTTACTTTAAAATTTTCTTAATTATACCTTAGTATTATTTTGTTATAATTTAAAGATTATTCTGTAATACTTACCTGTCATAATGTAGTAATTAATACCTAAACTGAAATAAAAGTGTACCTATCTTGTGATTGTAAACGTTTTTTTTTTTGCATTTAGTCATTTCCTCGCTGAGGTGGAATGAAAAGTTACGTGTTGCACTCGAGTGCAAAGATTTTTCACCTCGTGCTCTTTTGATTCCCTCGCTAACGCTCAGGATTCTAATTTTGAATCACTCGCTGCGCTCGTGATTCAATTTTAGAATCCTTCGCTTGCTCGGTCATCAAAATTGAACACGCGGTTAAAAAGCAACTTTGCACTCTTGTATAACAAATAACTATTTTCGTTTTGTTAGAACTGCACAATTGCTTAACTTTTTTCAATTACGATTACTTACATATTTATTGTAATAATGACCGATACGAGTAATTTTACGATTTGCTTTCACTAAACTGACAGACGTCAAACGTTACCTATAAAAATGGCCTTACTTTAGTATTATAAATGCGAAAGTCAGTTTGTTTGTTACGCTTTCACTCTAAAGCGGCTGAACGGATTTGGATTAAATCTGGCACATGGGTAGACCATGACCTGGGTTAGGACATAGGATACTTTTATCCCGGTAAACGCAGAGGATGTTGCGGGCAGAATTTAGTATGCTAATAAAATCATAATTCACAGTTTTCTAATGAACTTTTCAGTATAATTAGTTAAGTTCACTGGGTCACCAAACCATAACAGATCACTAATTAACATCTCGAGGAATCCAGTTCTACAAATCTCAATCCGACGGCGTTTCAATACAGACTAGGAATTAAAAAAAATAAGGATTTAAAAAACTTGATTACCTAACTGAAAACAAAGGTTGTGTTTCATTGATTCACGGAAATTAAGAGCTACAGGTATTATTAGTACCTTAGCATAAGACAAGTAGAATTTAAGTACAGACGGCAGCACACGGCACGGCAGCAGTTTCGGGTAGGTTGACCACCTACCCGAAACTGTAAAATTTTCCCAATCAACTTTGAACCTTATGTTTTAGTAATAAAGTTGAAAATGTATTAAAGAAATTTGACAGATTGTAGTAGGTTGACGTGCTGGCGTCTGTACATTTAACACTAGACTGATGATGATTACGAACAGTCTTAAAACTCTGTTCTGCCTGTAGGTAAAATCAGGGAAAATAATTTCTAAGCAAATTGACTACCAACTTAAATTGACCGTATATTCAAATCATTTGACAGCCGTATGAAATGGCCTATATCACTGCAAATTGACGTAGGCTGTCAATGTCAATTTGCTTAAAAATTAATGTACTGTACTTACAGTTTCTGAGTATTTTATAGATATTTTCTATCTCTCTGCACAGATTATCGAGTCCTCCATCGATGTCCCTGGGCGGGTCGCTGTCACTCCAGCCGGTGTTGTACGGACCAGGAGGAACAGCGCACGCGCCGCTGCCGCCATCAAGACGACTGTCACGACCTTCGGCGGCGATACAGACCATGCATGTTATAAGCGCGTAAGTAATTTTTATTTTATACAGCAGGCCTTTAAGACGCAGATATATGCCAGTGACCTTCCTTGAGTGGTTAGCTTGCGTGATCTGTACTGAGCTCACGCAACGCGACGTACGTCCAGTCAGTAATAGGACTCGCCCATCAAGGAGCGCTGTCCAAAATTCCAAACAAAAGGTATTGCTTGGCGTTATTGGTATGCCTCGTTGGTCTAGTGGTCGCAAGCGCGACTACTGAGCATGAGGTCCTGGGTTCGATACCCGGGTCGGGCAAAGTGTTATTGGGTTATTCCATCTAGAATTTGGATTGGAGCAGCCCGGAGTCTGGATTTGTGCCCGGTTGATGGCAATAGGCTCGCCCCCTAATACATGGAACTTGAACTTAACTGGCGAAAAATGGGTGTACTACAGCTATACCTCTGCTTAACCCTTCGGGGATTACAGGCGTGATGTTGTGTTATTACTCCAAGAGGTGGATATTTTCATACTTACACATAACTCCATAAAATCACGCCTTTTCCTCATGTTCAACTATAGAACGACTCCTGCTTCTGCTTCGATATTTTCGTGTTCTTCAAAAGTCTGTCCAAAAACTTATTACGGCTGAAGACCGCATACGGCTTTTACAAAACTTAACTGTGCCCGTGGACATATCACATCTAAATATAGAAAAGAAAAAGAAAAATTGTATATTCTGCACAAAAAAAACGCACGTTAAAAACAAATAGAACATATAAGTTTGAAAATGTTGTCTGTTGCTTGATGGTCAGGGCCAGGAATCAAAGACAATTTACATTGCGTCAATAATACTACTAATACCATTATCTGTGGTAGACTGTCTCTAGGCATTTCAGACTTTTACTATTAATCTACCCGTTTATTATAGTACTCTTTGTATTATACTCAAGGCGGTTATTTAGCAAGTGCACCATTTATCAAATCTGACTTACAAAACAAGTACAGTTTAAACTTACAATTCCTGCAATAAATCAGGCGTGTTCAAGATGACACATTTGCATTAATTTAATATTATGTGCATTAATAGCAATTAGAGTCAGTAGGTCACAGAATGTCACCTGCCTTACTTACCTACTTTTGGAAAACAATGTTTAGATACTAGGTAGATTCTAGACTAGACAATGATCAATGATAGTGGTCAATCTGATGTTAGGTACTTGACAAATGTAAATCTTTTTCCTTACTGCTACTAATTTTTCTTCAACTTTGCAGTTTTTCACAGAAATATAGATATTATTTTCTCCGACCAGAAAGCTAAATCATCCTCGTCTAAGAAAAGTGAAATAAATGGAGTATTAAAGCTGGTGATCGATATGATTTTGCTTAGCTGTGCGGAACATAAATCACTCTTTTTAATGGCTTGGAGTTATGACAGTAGCGGGTGCAGTAGTGTTAGTGCAGGTGGAGTGTTACTTTATAAAAAACCACTCGGCTTGTCATTACGTTTCCGATAAAGCTGGGCAATAGTAAGGGTCAGTTAACACCGAGACGTGACGCGAAGCGATAGTGATACAAAATATAACTTTATTTATTAGTCAAAAAGATACACATGTAATTGAGATAATTCGAAAATGCCTCGCGGCGTATTGCGACCAAGCAGCGAGGTGTGGGCTGCATGCGACTTCACCACTGGCCTCTTCAAGCATCGTCGCGTCGCGTCATCTCGATGTGAACTGACCCTAATGGTGAATTCCTCCACCAATTCAGGAGTTTTTCCAGTTTTTCACACCTCTCTCCGTTTTCTGGCCAATATCTAGAACATAGAAAATAATTCAAACATTATTTTCTATTTGCATTTCATTTCATTACTCCGCGTAGAAACTAATGAGGAATTTAATTATGTAAGAATCCCTGCAACTGTCATAGGAAGCGAGGAAAGCGGAAATGATATTAGAACGCCAATTTTCCGCGTTCATTTTATACAAGGGTTTTTCGCATTTACCTACGCGCCATATCCGAGCGCGTGAAATAAACCTCCACCATTTTATAACTTAATTTTTCCTTTAATATTTTACAATTGCCTCTCTGTGCTAGCACTTTCTATGTTATATCCTCACTTTGATAACAAAAGAGATTTTTATACTGATTATTCAAGCGCGTAATAAATGTCCTTCCTCTCCTTTCTTTATTTGTGATTTTCTCTTTTCTGTTCGATGGTCACGTCCACGTCTCATACATTCTTAGTGTATTATGTACTTATTGTAGCAAAGTTATTAGGTAGTTATTAATACCACGTGCTTACTTTAATTTAATTAGTCCAAAGAAATAAGTATTTTTAAAGAACATTAACAAACGCGTAAGGTGCTAAATTCAATGAACCAAATTCATTTTCTAAACATATTTCCAGACCTTTCCCCACAATTTCACACCATTCATTTCCCATGTGCTGCATTTGAGTTAATAAATGACCATTGAATTTAAGAGCTGGTGGAAAAAATGTGCTCGAGCCAATCATTGGTGGGGCGTTGAAATTACCACAATGAAAAATGCTGGAGTGAGCGCGGCGTAATAAATGACAAGAATGCGTAAAAGCTTGCAACGGAGCGCTTGCGGTGCCGCGGTGTCCCCTCGGCAACTTAAGTGCAGACATTTTTTTTTGCACAGGTAATATCGGTGTTTCTGGTAGGGAGATGTAGGTACTTTGTAAAGTAACTCCGAAATTTGTTACGGAAGTGAACGCATTGGGAGATGGGGGACTGATGTGCGGTCAGAAGTTGTATGTTTTGGGGGATGGTGTACTTATGTTGAAATTATGATTAGGTAGGTATGCAGCAAAAACGTTGAATAAGGAACACATTTTTCGCGAGTCGTGCATAAAATAATATTATATCGACAAATTATATCAAATTTCCCTTCACTAGAATCACAATTCGCGCAAGGGAAATTGTATTTTCCCTCTGAATGTGCACTCTAATGAAAAGCACTCAGAGCGGTGACACAATGTAGTCTAGTGCTTGGAAATTAACAGAGGTACACATTTACATAGAGCTACCATCTTGAGTGGCTGTGCTTATTTACGGGCACCGTGTTTCGGGAAAGGGAACTGGAATACATTTCCGTGTCGCTCGAAATACAAAGAACCGCAACGTTTTGTTAGTTCTCGCCGAGTTTATTGAAACAGTAAATTTGTTGGGCTCACAAGGCTATCGGGAATTTTGTTGGGCGCCAATTTTAACAAAATTTCGCATCTGTTAAAATGATGTGTTGTGTTCACTTATCGATGTGTCTTATGTGACTTTTCTGAAAGATTTGAAATGAAAATTTTCATAACACTAAAACAATAGGTAATTATTAGTATTTATGCCACTTTATCCCCATTTTGAACTAAACAATTATCTTCTATTAATTAATTCCTACCTATTACATCTGAATAGGCCTACTCAAGACAGTCTTGCCCAGAAACCATCTTGATGATAGGGTACAGTAAAGAACAATGAGCGTAACCGACAATGAGGACGTCTAAAACCGAAGGGGTGAGTTCCACTAGTTGACCTAATTAGCCGACTACGGCGAAGCAAAAAGGAGGGTTAGGTATTTTGCAAATTGACTACGACGTTTGGCGCAATGGAATGAAACTCTTTTGTTATTTGAAATAAATCGTGCCTATTAATTCGTTAATTTGTCTTGACAACAAATATTCTTCCTGGGGTTTGAATTCACAAAGGTTTAATGAACTGGTGAAATTAAATAACAATTGCTTACGGGAATAATTATTTTATACTTAATAACAATTCCTTACGGGAATAATATTTTAGTTTCGGTCATTTTTGGGTTCGAGCTTTGGGGGTACAATAGAATGGAATAAAATGCTCTTCATTATGTAGAATAAAAACCACAAACATATAAATTACAGAGAATAAATAAATTATAATAATCTGTAATCGTATGATGATTTGATGGGTCATTCAGTCAGTCAACAGAGATGTTTTGAATTATCACCTGCGAATGACGTGATTGTTTCATTACTTACTTCAGGGATCAAAACAATAGTAGATTGTTATACAAGGGATGAAAGGGACCTATTAAGGCACCAATAGTTCGAGTGCCTAAATAGATCTTTCACCCGAGGTAAACACTGCTTTTCATAGTTAAAAAAATCCATATCTGAATCTGATGAACTCATTTTATACAAATATCTGTCTATGTACGTAAATAATTAGCAATCGACAAAACAACTGAAGATCGAATGCTTTCCCGTCTTGTTTATGTTTCTTTTCCTGTGGCATTCTACCAGCCAGTATTTTTTTTATCATTGATGATGGTAAATATTTAGCTCAAATCTATGTAAATTAAATAATAATTTAGTGAAAAGTAAATTATAAGTGTATAGTCATGTTAGAAAATTATTGTTAATACTTTTTAATTAAAATTTTACGTCGCGATTTAACAGAGTGGCTGTATAAAAAGGTACCCTCAACCGTACTTTCCAAGTATCAGAAAAAAAAACAACTTAGTTTTCAAGCTATTACTTACAGAAAAGTCAAAATGATAACTTTCACACAAATTTATTTATGTGCTAGAATATCTATCCTCCATTAGATAGACTTAGAAACAGTCTAGTTAAATATGAATTGATTTATTGGAGATCTGTAGGTAAACAGACGTGACGTCTTCGAAAATCTATGTTTAACATACGACAACATCATTGTATCCAGGTTTTCTCACTATGATTGTCATTTATCAGGTATACTTAGAAAGAGTACTTAACTACTTACCATACGATTTTGAAAGAGCTTTCCTATGTTATACTTATAAGCCATATCATTTCATCATTAGTTACTCGTACTAACCCATTGGAAAATCTGACGATTGATATTGTCATATATTATATATCGGCATTAAAAACGGTTCCAAAATACCGGTAAAATAACGAAATTTAGGGTTTCCGGTACCTATATCGGAACAGGCACTAGAACCTAAATTGGAACCTTTAAGAACCTATATTTTACCGGTTCCTGCAAAATACCGGTATAATACCCGTATTTAGGGGTTCCGGTACCTGTACCGGAACAGGAACCAGAACCTAAATTGGAACCTTTAAGAACCTTTATTTTACCGGTTCTTAGGCAAAGCGAGTCTAAACTTGTGTTTTGAGGTGCGGTTGGGTGGACGGCGCGATGCTGCGCGCGGCGGAGTTTGAGAAGAGAGGAGTTTGAAATTTTTCGGATGCCCGCTTATGCATAAGAAATAAAAAAAAAATCAAGACTTCTCTATTTGGACTATCCTGTATAGACGGTGGATGAAAGTTCCGATTTAGCATAAGCATAGCACAATCAGCCTATAATGTGACCACCGCTGGGTCAGAGGCCTCCTCTTTGTGAGACTGTGAGAGGGAGTGGGCTCTACCACGCGGGCCCAGTGCGGGTTGGTAGATGTCACATATTTTCGAGATCTAGATTCCGATTTATTCATTAATAATCTTGATAATCTTTGCTTATATGATTGGTGTAAGACTAACACCAATCCCATATACAATATATTTGTCACCATATACACGGTAAGTATATGGAGCCAAACTTGGTGTGACCGTTGAATCTCTTGTGGTTTGGTAGATAAGGGTTAAAAGTTTTGTAATTATCCTTCCTGTCTCTGGCTTTGTGAAAGCCATACAAGACTTTACACGTTATTTTAGGAGGTAATGAATATTTGTCTTTATAAGGTTAAAAGTTTCTGTTTTTGTCAAACAACTTGAAGTTTATATCGGGGTTTTCATTAACCAAATAATTCAACTGCCTGTATATTCATGCTTCTACCTATATTTCTCCTAAGGGTTCTAATTTTTAATCCATTTATGATCTCTTCATGGAAAGAGTTTCAAGCCAAACTAATCTTCTAAAGTACTCTACTAATCTTTCCGTAAAAGTCAAGAGCATCATATACGCAGTACTTCCCCTAATGCCAGCATTTGTGCCTAACCCATGACGTCATAATTTTAGCAAGTCTATATACAGTATACGGAAGCGGAACGTTGCAACAGTAAGTAGGCATTGACGATCGCTGTGGGGAGCCAATAACACGCCGTTACTATGGCAACCGTGCGTGCCCGAGAGGGTCCCCTTCCCCCGAGGAACGAGCGCTTACGGAAACCAGAATACCGTGACATCTCATCTTAAGAGCAAACCTGAAAAAATCATCTAAAAGTTAATTCCCACTCGAGAGCACGCCGGGTCTACCTTTTCTGGGCATCTATTATTTAGTACTTTTCGGTACCTCAGCGTGTTCTAAGATATTATATTGCTATCACGATTATCGTTTGTCAGCGATGGATTAGATTAAACTCAAACTAAGCTTAATGTTTTGACTTTGATTGGCCAGGATTATTGGATTGGGAATTCAATTTCAATTTATATTTGGATTTGAATTTGTAATTGCGTTTCATATCTATCGGTGTTTCGAGAACCATCATCGTGTTGGCGTATTGCGTTGTTTAATAGACTGTATTGATATAAAATCTACTTCCACTTCCATTGCAGATATTCAATAATAACTACAGCTCAGTGACATCATCATTCATTAACTTGAGTAGCTTTCAATTTCTATGAAGATTTTAATTAAGAAAATTTCCATTTTCCGTATCCTATAGAATCTCATAGAGATGACAATATAAGCTACTAGCTGCGCCCCCGAGTCTCGATCCCGTGGGAATATCGGGATAAAGGTATCCTATGACCTTCTTCAGGTCATGATCTATTCTTGTACCAAATTTCATCTAAATCCGTTTAGCAGTTTTAGCGTAAAATTACGCTTTTACGCTAAAACGGCTAAAACAACAAACAAACTTTGTATTTATAATTTTAATTAGGATGATTGACGCTGCTTCATGTTATCCACAGACGTTCGTTGGAAAATCTTTAAATTCCCCCAATACAAATGAGAGCGGAAAACATGGAATTATGAACGTGATTTCACGTCAAATTCACACAAGTCAAATAAATATACTTCCAGTGATAATAATGTTGGGAAAAACGACGAATTGGATTTTACGTTTGAGTTGGAATGGTTGAAACCTTGACACAATACACGACATTTTTTTCTTTTAAGAAAGTAGGTAGGAATATAATTTGAAAATTTCTTAAATTTCGAACGTCAATAACAAGGTTATAAAGATTATTCGCTCGAAAAATGAAACTTTTTTCAGAATTTTGGAGCATTGCCCAAATCTTTTGTGCGGTACCAATCAGGGCCTATTGTGAGTTACATGAATAAAGGCAAAAGGAAGGTGGATCTTTTTGGAAAATCCACTCTATCAATTTAGTAAGACCACGCTGAAGGAATCTTAATGATTAAAGAAGATATAGGATATTTCAAAGGTTGCTGCGTTTAAAGAATACGTCTCTGAGTATATAAATCGTCTTTATTATCTTAAAGGCGATATATGAATATTGATATTGATTGTTTTTTTTTTTCACTAATTTTCCTGATAGTTATCACTATCAGGAAAATTAGTTTCCCTTTCATTAAAATACATTAAACTAGTTTGCAAGTTACATTTTATGAATGGAAGTAGATCGGGTATAGCTAGATCCAATAAAAATAAACTGTTATCAAGAGTCAACTTTGCCTATTGCAAGTTCGCAATCCAATACTGGAGTCAGGCCAAGTTGTGCTAACACCCAGTCTTCGAATTCAGCCAGTTGATGCTAGATTTTATTAATATACACATACATATATAAACACATACCCATGGGGGTGGAGAGAAACTACAGCTAACTGCTACGATCCTTACAGACTCAAAAGGAGTATGAAAGGATCGTAGCTGGTCGCTTCGTTTACGTTCAAAAAGGTCAGGTGCGTAGGTAGTACTCGCAACCGGTGTGCGAGTACTACGCACATGACCGAAGAACATCACCAATAAGGTCAATGAGGAGCTCGTAGCTAAGTAATAACAGCCGCACGGGACGACCGAAGGATATCTACATTCCAAGACTCTCCTGTGCCTCGAAAAGCACATTAAGCTGTTGGTCCCGGCTGTCATTCGTTGATCTTTGACAGTCGTTACGGGTAGTCAGAAGCCCGAAAGTCTGACAACCAGTCTTACCAAGGGGTATCGTGTTACTAGTTACTGGGTTGTAGAGGTCAGATAGGCAGTCGCTCCATGTAAAATACTGGTATTCAGCTGCATCCGGGATTAGACTGGAAGCCGACCCCAACATAGTTGGGAAAAGATAGATAATGATATATCCTTCTAGCAACATAACCCAACAACAACAACAGCAACAACATAGCTACAAATATTCTATGTAAGTATTCGAGTAAGTCTAGCTAGCCTAGACCCATTAAAATTAAACGCGAAAAATGTCCGACGCTGTTAATAAAAGCTTAAATTTTAAGTGAATGCTAAATTACGTTGTAAATATGAAGTAATTAGTGTGCGCGCGCCTGATTTAAACTTGCCTTGACTATGTGCGGTTATATTATTTTAATTGAAATGTTTTGGCTTGTAATATAATTATTGTACGGTATTTTTGAGACCCAGACTTTGAGAACATTTATTAGTATCTACAGCCTCTGGAGTTCAGGACATCCGTTTCTAAAACCAATTTTCGTAGATTAGTACATATATAATTCGTGTCATCTGTCATGCTTTATTGATTTAAATGAATGATGTAATTATGAGTGTGAGAATTTATACAGAATTATTGGTAGTAAAGGAAATAATCACTCTAATGTTCATGAATTTACCAGAAATATTATCATGATATGCTACAGGGTTTTGAAAACGCTGGTTTAGCATATACCTACGTAACAATATACCAAAATATATATATATATATGTAGTTACTAGATTGGTAGCGCTCCTAACATGTGTAGTTAGTAATATAAGCGGTACACGACAATATCCATTGCCTGGCTGGGTGGATAGATTGTATGTCTGTACCTAATAGATTCACACACAGCTGGGATGCTAACGCTTAGATATAGTAAGGCCATGCGCTCTTTGTATAATCTATCTAAGGCCGTGAAATGGTTTCGTTTGAATACTTATCCCAAGTATCATAAGGACAATTTTGAAATTGTCTTTATAGGCTATACAACAATTTGAGCCTAATTATTTTATGAGAATATAATTATGCTCTACTGACAGACAGTTGATTTAACTAGTTCATTATAATTGCAAATATATTTGTCTATGCAAGATGAACCGTTACCAAAAAGAAAGAGGCAGCTAAAATCGATTTGAATGTTTCTTTTGCACTGAAAGATGTAGAATTCTAAACCGTTATGGCCAAATAAAATGGGAGATATAGGGAAAATGAAACGTCGAAGATGAGCAACATCCGCGTAAAAGTTACGATGTTCTTCGGCAATTTACTCATGTGTGACTGAATTCTGTCACTGCGGTGCGTAATAAAAACAAATTACTCTCTCAGCGTCTATTGGACATTACGACGATGTTATGTTTCTCGTCGGCAGCTTCGTAAATGTTAGCATTTGGGGTAACAAATAGCCTAAATTAGTTTCTATCGTCTAATCCTATCCACTACATATTAAGTCTCAGTGCTAAGTTCTTATGGGGATTACTGGATTTGCTTTTGCTCCACGGAATAGAGTGATAACATTTTGGAATGGAGTGGTTTCATTGGTGCATACCTAGTTCACTAGAATTCGATCAGTCGCATAGTTATCAAATTAATAGGCAAAGTTTCTATGCTAGCGTGGTGGTGATTAACGCTGTTCGATGGCCGAATTTATCAGGGGAATTAGTTCACTCTGCAGTTTTGCACTTCAGGATTTAGTAACATTATGGAATTTATAGTTATAACAGTAACGGGCCATGCTTCTGCATTAAGTCCTCAGTTTTACCGTAATCTTTTCAACCAAACAACAAATAACTGTAGAATTTTCTCTCTTTGTGTTGCCATCAACAGCTAATTATACAAAGTTGTTCACCAACAAAGAGCTTGTGGCAGCTATATCCCAGATTACCGGATCTCCCACTGACACCGTCATGGCGTCATCCATATTTATACGCCGCGGCCTCCCAGTTAATCGGATTCAGCAGCTCTATACCCCGGACCTGCTAAGTACTAGAATAGTACTTTACTGGATCTGTGTAAGCTCTTCAATGAAGGTGTTATGTCACATTTATGTTGATTGTAGTCGGTTACTATGATAATTACTTTTTTTCACTGTTTTTGCATTTCATTAGCATAATGTGCTAGATTCGCGTATCAAATGATTGATGAAGGTTGTCCGGCTTAAGTTTCGTAATGAGGATTTCATCTTTTGTTTTATTATTTCCGTCATTATCTGAAGTCTGAGTTTGTCTTAGTTGTGTTAGTCTTTTTTTTAACATGGTACCTACATTCTTCGTTACTGTGCCAATAAAATCTAGAAAGATCTGTGTTTTTCTTTATTAAAAAAAAAAAAATACTTTTAGTGTAGACTACTCGTGTTATACTTATAGGTATATAGGTGTAAAAGTACTCCATTTTGATATTACTTTTAGTGAAACATCCTATAAATATTCCAAGATAAATAGGTCCTCAGCTCCATTAATTCTTGTCTACGATGCTTGTGGGACATAGTGCGGTCTTCAAGCAGTGAGATGGGCTCCCGAAGGTCCTCGCTCGTAAAACAAATAGCGAATGTGTGCTTGCCTCCACATTGTATTGTGTTGTCCGGAATTCGATAAACTATCTCGTGTTATGTGGGTACTGTATTTGTGTTTCGAGTTTGGCTATTGTTTGTCGTTGTTTCGGGAGAGAAATGATTTCTAAGATAATAGTTTCTCGTCTGTACCTACTGACTGAACGTAAGATGTCGAATTGTTACGAGTTAAAACTGAATACAATATTCAAACATGCATTTTAGGACTGACTGAGTACTGAAAGTCTAGTTTAATATTTTAAATCGTGTATTTATTTCACCTGGACTATCGTTGTGCCCGAAATTTTCGCAACCCCATAATTTAAATTGCAAATAAGCATCCTTGTTCGAGGTGTGGTGGTCTAATCCAAGCCGGAGGCATACTGCAGAACTGGCAACCTGTTACTAATTATTATTTTATAGAAATATACATTGAGATAACCCTCAATAAACTGGGCTAGTTTGCCGCTGGCTTTAATTTACCATACCTAGTTACTTACTTTGCAAATCTGTTTGCTTCGTGAGCAAACAAGTTTAAATATAAGACGATTCGTCAAAAAACACGAATCGTCTTCGTGTGGCCCTTATATCACCAATTTCTTTCTACTCAAACAGGGGCGACGCCTTAGCAACAACTCTGTCGGCCCTCTACGGCAAGCTGCTCGTCGTGATGGGGATCGCCTTCCCCATGGCTGAGGTCATCTCCACATACATTCCACCCTCATTCTACGAGGTAAGTTATGACGCATATTATTTAGAGTTCCTATCTATTGTCCTTTTATGTGTTTTAAGAAGTTGAATTGCTGGTGACGTCATTTGGACTTTGAGCAGAATAATTTATTTTTCTAGTTATTTGGCAGAGTTTTCACATTAAAATAGGCTTTTATATGACTCAGCTATATTGCTGCAGAATACCGATAGTATATGACATACTTTCGGGACTTTTATTTGAGAATTGCAGACTGATGACTGTCTCGTTTTTCCTGTTGTCCCTATTTTAATCTATTATTTATTACCAAACAAACGCAAAAGCTTCCTTTCCTGAAATAATCTTCCCGCCAAAGCTTTGCAGCCCTGTTATTCCAAAGAACTCTGCATCGTATACTTAATTAATATCGATTATTTTAATTAATTACCGCGCCATTTTCTTATATCCATTTAATAGAAGCAGGTCATAATGACGGGTGCGAAACGTTGAGCGCTCTTGGTCCAAACTGCGTATGAAAATGACTTATTCATAAAGGAGGTTAAACGCTCAAATAAATTATGATAAAGGTGGGTAACACTGAAGATGTTGCAAAAATACAACGTTACTCATGTTTGAAAAATGAATGAGAGATCTGTCATGTTTTCTTTCTTGAAATAAACATAGGTACTTATTTGCATTTAAAAGGTAAAAACGTGACCATATTTTGTTAGAAGTTCTTCATAGCTTTGAAAATATCAGTTCAAAAAGTCAATAGGTAAATAATTAAAACATTTTAAAACCTTTGGGGTCGTAATGGCAAGTTAAGTGAAAAAGCAATTTAACTTCAAAACTTCGAGTATCGACTTCACAAATTATACATTTTAATGATTTCTGTAGGCCTACAGGTAACAGTCATGAATAACCATTAACGTTAAATTAATTGGATGGGTCAGTGAACTTAATAGAAGGTATACAGGGGGGTAACTTTTAGTGTTCACTGCAGGCGTTTGTTTTGTCCATGTTCGAAATAGTTGTTTGAACTCTTCAAATATCATAGGCACACCTATAGCGATTTGGGTATTTTTTATAGTAACTCTCGGCATTTGGTGAAGTGGAACTGATAGTGAAGACCAGAGCTGGCCACCAGAACTACTCAATAATAAGCATTGCACGGGTTGCGATTCGATTACTGTAATATGGTTGCCAAGCAATTTATCGTTGAAATCAAATTTAAGTTGTTCGATTATTACTCGTTAACCTGTAAAGCCTACTTCGCTGTGATAGTTTTCCTTTTAAGAGGGAACAGGGGCTCCGAGGAATTTGAAAAATAGGTATTTGAAGAAAGTATTGCCGTCGCGCTGCGCCCGAAAAACCGAGTTAAACGCCGTAAAGTGCGATAGGGACAACTGCAGCTCAGACCGATTATATCACAAAATTTTTGACGAAAACGAAGTTTGGCATTCTCCTTTTTTCTCCTCGAAAACTAAGCCGATTTAATATTTTTTTACATTAAAATTTTAAGAAATAGTATGTCTAGGTTCCTATTATTTTCTTTTATGCTAAAAACTTTTCCGAATTAGTCTGGTAGTCCTCTAATCACGGCATTAAAAATGGGGCATTTTTGTAATTTTTGGAGGGTCATAGTTTCCTTACTTATTAATTGCTGAAAAAAAGGAAATGACAGGGACATGCCTATAGAGACCCTGATTTCATACAAAAAATGACAGCTCTAGAGGCATTATTCAGGAAGAAAAACGGGGAATACGTTTGTATGGAGAATCGCGGGCCCTGTTCCCTCTTAACTTCGTTATCTGAGATATTTTTTCACAAATCCAAGTACCTACAACCATTTAGCTGGCAGGGGTGGAATACAATAAACTCTAACAAAAATTTGAACTTTAAAGCTTAATATTTCGCAAACGGAACCCTGAATTGAAAAATGGTTTTCACACACCCTACCAATATTTTTGAACAACCTTTCCAATGACAGCCCACACCATGAGATAGACCAGAAAAAAAAACATCCCCACTTTACGTGCCCCTACACGTAGTGGGCATGTTTCTTTTTCTCGTCTAAAAATTACCCTCAAAGATAAACCTACACTCATTTTTCTTTTTCTTGATTTTATTTTACCACTGCCGGCGTGATTAATACGACTAGGTATGTATACCCATGCCAAATTACAGCTTTCTAGTACTAACCGTCTGAGCTAAGCTGCGGACAGACAGACAGACGGACATGGTGAAACTATAAGGGTGCCTTATTTACTACGGAACCCTAAAAACACTACAAAGTGAAAAATACCTAACTTAAATTTCGGAAGTCGGTGGCAAATAAAGTATAAATACAAAACCAAAGACACTATACTACATATACTTCATAAATTAAAGTAGTTTTCACTATGTAGTGTTTTTTTAGAAGACGATTGTTTTTTTTATGAAATAAAAAAATGCTTCATGAAAAATTGTCTGTCTATTTCTATGAAGGGCAGTGTGTAAATGTTTTTTTTTTTACCAGGGCTTCTACTTATACCTGTACATTGGCAGTATGGTGTTCCTTCTCTACATGTACGCAGCCCTCGCAAGGGACAGAAGGAAGTCAGAAGCAGCGGACACCACCGTTGTTGCAAGTTAGTACCTACATGTAGATGTAAATTTAGGAGATAGATACGATACACCGAATATGCGTACACCAAAATGTAACAAAGCTCAATTAAGGAGCAATTTTTTTAAAAGAACTGTGGTCGACACTATAAATCCATGTACGGGGTGGACTGGCACTTGGTACGGGCACTGAAATCTTTATACTTACAAGGATTCCAGTGCCTGTGTTAGGATAAATGAGGTTTACACGAAATGGTTCTGCATCTCGAGGGGTGTTAGACAGGGTTGTGTAACGTCACCGTGGCTCTTCAACTTGTACATGGATAGTTGTCTGACAGATTTGAAAGAGTGGATGAATGAGTTGCCTGTCAAATGCCTTCTCTACGCAGATTATCAAGTTCTACTTGCATCGTCAGCTGAACAGTTGCAAGACATAGTGACTGTGATGGATGAAGCATATAAGAGGAAAGGGATGAATATAAATGTGAATAAGATGAAGGTCATGGTCTTTGAAAGAGGAGAGGATGTATCGGTGTGTGATATGAAAATAAATGATAAGAATGTGGAGCAAGTAAGTGAGTTTGTATATTTGGGAGTCTGTTTACAAGGGATGGGAAGATTGATGAAGATGTGGAAAGGAGAGTAAATGCGGGAAATAAAGTGAATGGTGCTATAGGTACATGCGATTGTGACCAACCAGTTGATGTCCAAAAAGGCTCGACTGGCTGTTCACAATGGTGTGCTGGCGCCCACGCTTATGTATGGAAGTGAATGCTGGGTGTGGCAAAAGAAGCATGAAAGTAGGATAAATGCTGTGGAAATGCGTTCCTTGCGAAGCATGTGTGGTCTAATATGAATGATAGGCTGAGAAATTATGTGAAGATAACGGTGTGAGTTAAAAGAAGATGTAGTGACAGAAATTGAAAAGGGTATGCTGAGATGGTTTGGTCATGTTGAGACGATGAATCAAAGGCGACTAACAAAATGTATTTACAAGGCAGATGTGAATGCTGGGAGGGGAAGCCCTAGGAGGACATATACTGACCTTATTGGTGATGTTCTTCAGAAAGGACAGGTGCGTAGTACTCGCAACCGGCGCGGCGTGCGTGTATGACCAGATGTATGAACGTAAACGAGGCAAAAGGAGTATGTAAGGATCGTAGCAGGTGGCATTCTGTAGTTTCTGCCTACCCCCATGGGAAGAAGGCGTGAGTTTATGTATGTATGTATGTATTTCTATAACATAATATACATGACTGGTATTACGCATACAAATTGTAGCCAATCAAAAAAGTTCCTGAATGTAGTTACCTGAATTACTTTACCACAGAGAAAAAAAATATCGAGCTGCAATATAAATTGCCCTACACCATCATAGTAGTTCCTAAACTGCTTGATTAGAACCTCGGGAGCGTTCGTTGCTCATCGGCGTCAGGTCCAAATTGCATCATTACCAACACGGGGATGCTCTAATAGGAGAAGCGACTTCACAAAGTGCCCCGAGCAATTCACCCCCTCAAGAAACAACTTTTTTTTTCTTGAATTGCCAAGTGTTGCGTCTGAAGGTGTGGCGCTGAAGTACCTATAAGTTTTCTTGCGAAAACGAGCGAGATTGGTTTGTATAGGCACTTGAGTGTCTGTGTTGTATGGTACTCTTATTAAGAAAATAATGAGGACATAAGTATACTACAGCTCAGACATAAGAAATTTGATCGTATGTTTGGGGTCAAAGAATCTTTCAATAATAATAATGTGACAATCGAAAGAAAAATACCTAGTAATAACAAATTGAAACCATATTTTGCTGTAGAGGGAAAAAGCAAAACGTCTACAAATGCTTTACCAGTGCAAAACTCTTTGATATATTATTCATCCGAAAAGAAAATATGCATGGATGTTTCACACAAACACGCCTTATCCGGAAAATAGAACAACCAAATCTCCTCGGATTCATAAAAGCTGAAATCGGGTAATACGAGCACGGGGTATATGACATGAACGCAGTCAACTTTTTCAAACTTTTCCTTGTTTTTATCTTGTGTCCCGACTTTATTTTTACTCCTTCACGATCGTCGTCGTGGAAACGGACGTTTTTTATTTTTTCTATCGCGATTCCACATTTTGTTATTTAAATGACGGGGAAAGCCCAATGGAGGGCTGACAAACATGCCAGCTAAATGCGCTAGAGTGGTGCCAGATTCACGGATATTTTATGCCACTATATATATTTTTTTTATGATATATTTTTGTGTAGGTACCTACTCCAAGTGCTCTCACGCCCGACCCTTTTTGTGAATTTCTGATAAGTGTAGAATCTACATTTTTGTTGACGCAGGTTGGTTAAAATATTTCCTTGTAAGAACGAACACTGACTCCACTTCAGACAAACATTTATGAAAATCTAATTTTATTTGTTTTTTTTTTTCACGAAAAACTACGCCAGCATAATTTCAAGTGTTCAAACCTCCAGGGCTTTTTTCCATTTATCGCGAACACGAACCTAAGCATCGTGTTCACCCAGCACACTTACCATGACCACAATAGAAACGGGTTTTGTCGACGGAAGAATAGACAAAATGACAGATAAACAATCAAAATCTGTCATTTTTTCTATTCTTCCGTCGACAAAACCCGTAGAAAATCCGCTTCTATGGTTGTCATGCTACGCGTGCTGCTAGGTGTAAGTAGGACAGAATCATTAAAACCTTTGTCTACGATTAAAACTAAAAATGTCAACCCTCAAAATATCGAATGGCTTTTTTTATTGGACTTTTTTTTCAGCCATTTATTTTATTATTCTTCTTTTAGAATCAGACTCAAGCTCATCCCCTTCAGAGTCGGACTCCTGTTCATCTCGAACTGAGCGCAGCACCGCCACAGAAACGCACATATCGCCACAGCTCGCCGCTAAGCGACTGTCGCTCGGCTTCGCACTAGCGTCGCGGACGCATCACTACGGCAGCTTCTACCTGAGGATGGGGGCAGTCGGTAAGCTTTGTTACACGAGCATCTTTGGCAACAGACTCGTTTTTCCAACAACAACACGTGACGTTGCCATAGCCTCTCTAGCGAAACGACGTTCTCCATTCGAATGCCGTCGTTTCAGCGGTTATATTCCTTCTTCCTGGACCTGGTTGACGCAAACTATTACTAATAGATTGCGTGATATCAGGTAAAAATGGCCATGTCATATCTTTTGCTTTGATGCATTTATGCATCAATGATAACAAGGAGATTAAAAGCATTCCTGTTTTTGCAACACATCAAACCGAAGTGGCAAAAAGATATCACATGAAAAATTTAATACCTAGATAAAGAATGGAATGATATGGGAAACCCTAGACGTTTAAATAAGTAGGTATTAATCTGTGAGGCACCAAACTATCGATCATCCTATAATATTACCAACTTAAATAAGATCCTCAGAAGCATCTAATTCTTCTCATAATAAGTCAGACTAACGTATCTTAATCTCACGGTAACTGACTACAGTAATTGTTTTGTTGAATCAATCTGGCGTGTCGAAGTAAACAGGGCCGTTTAGCGAGCCTTTTGTCGGAGTCATGGATTAGTTTGCTAACAAAGTTTCTGCGCGAGAGGCAAACTTGAAAGTCGGGCCTTTGGCGCAGAAAGTCCGGATTCGCAACTAGGCCGGGTAATCTTGTTTATATCCGTTTATGGAATATGGATTTGCGAGATTACCTACGACTGTTTTGTTGTTTTTCGTGCCATAAATATGCGGTTAGATTTTCAGAGCCAGTAAAGCAATCACAGATTTTATGCCGTGACGATAGTTAGGGCTTATTTAGTTACGCGAGTGCTTTTTTTCAATGATTGTTTAAGATAACGCTCATGTTCTCCTATTTACCTGCAAAAATAAGTATCACACTTTTAAAATTGCAATGACTTTTTAAGTACACAAGATATACTTTCGAAACAAATAGGACTCGAAAAAGAGTTTAATTTTGTTCATAAAAACTTCATAGTCAGTCATAACTTCTTTTAAGAATGGCTGAAAAATACTTTAAAATCAAAAATAATCCTTTTCGAATTACAATTTTACCATTCATTTTTTGTTTCTAGTTTTGTTTTCAATTTTTTTCAGAAAGAGTCCATTACGGTGAAGGCAGTGTACCATCGAAGAAGTTCATATCTATACACCGTAAGGACTATTTCTGCTTGCAGCGCTCGGCCGCTCTACAACCGGGGCGGTAACAGATGTGTCATCGTGTTCACAGGATTTTGTTTTCAAACTGCTTAGATATGAAGTTTTTCGATAGTACATGTATGGTCTGGCATATTATCATCAGAAGGTCGTACAGAGTTAGTGGCCATAGAAAATGGCATTCTGACTGAGGAAAGATATGCCCAGGACATTCTCAATGAATATGCAGGGCCGTATTTAGCAAATTTGGGTGATGGATCGATGCTGATGCAAGATAATGCCCGGCCACACACGGCTCGGGTCGTGCAAGAGTATAGTATGTGAGTGTATTCAGGAGGTTGGTATCAGCGTGATGGCTTTGTCATCAAGAAGTCCTGATCTCAACCCGATTGAGCACGCCTGGGATGAGCTAGGGAGGCTAGTCAGAAGCCGTACCTAAAATAGGCTCTGATAGAAGAATGGGAGAATATTCCCCAACATCGGCTCCGAAAACTCGTGTTCAGTAAGCCAAATGGATTCGACGCTGTAAGCAGAGCCTTTTTTTTTTTTTTTTTTTTTGGGTGGGCAATCATCAAATGACTCCTCCCGCTCTGGGTGGAGCGGGAGGGCGTGTCAGACTCTTACTGACTAAAACCCACCCGTGTTCCTTCTCTTGCCTGTGCAATGCCAGGGGGGCACGGTATCCCTTTCGGACTTTCCCGCAACCCCGGCAGGCAATGGTCTCATCGGACCCCTTCATTCGCTGACATCTCTTTGAGGCGCGCGTGGAACACAACGCGCCGTCGACCCGGGCTTGGTCCTTACCGGACGGCAACCTACCCATTGCTCACCGTCCGCAAGCCCGTGCCTACGGTGGCCGGGAATCGGCAATCGATTCCCGACGCCCAGGGCGTCTCCTCCTGCGGCGGCTAGGGGCGTGAGGGCGCGAAAATTGCCTCTCCCTCACGCGCTCCGCCTCCTCCTTCGCGAGCATTACTGCTTCGCAGAAGGAGGTGACGGCCTCCCATGCCCTCTCGCTCCGTACCATGGCCTGGACCAGGGCCGGACGCGAGAGATCCCTGCCACCGATCGCCGCCACGAGGACACGGCGGTGCTCTGCCCAAGCCGGGCATACCTCCACCGTGTCCTCCGGGCGATCCACGCAGTGATGACACCTGGGCGTTTCCTCCCACCTTATCCGAAACAGGTACCTCCCGAAACAGCCGTGTCCAGTGAGGACCTACGTCAGGCAGCGGAAGGTGAGGACGCCGTGGCGCCTCTCCAGCCACTCCTCAAAGAGGGGACTTATCGCCGCAATAGTGGCGTGCCCAGCACTGGGTTGCGACAATCGCACTCTCCATGACGCCATGAGATCCCGTCGGAGCTCTGTCCGCTGTGCCGTGATTTCTCGCGGCATCGGAGTCAAGCCCCGGCGTTTCGCCCCCTCGCGCCTCTCCCAAATATGCGCGAGGACTTTTGCCTCCAGATCCCATGGCGGCAATCCGGCAAGGAGGCTCGCCGCCTCACCGGAGACCGTGCGGTATCCCCGGACCAGCCAGGTGGCCATGACCCTCTGGGACGCGTTCAACCGGTGGGCAGGCCGCCGCCTCAACGAACGCGCCCACACCGGTGCCCCGTACAGGGCCATGGACCGCACGATCCCCGCGTATAGCCTCCGGCAGAAGGCGTTTGGACCCCCTAGATTGGGCAGGAGCCGCTTCAAGGCAGCCCCGGCCCGCTCCAGTCTGGGAGCCAAACGTCGGAAATGCTCCACGAAGTTCCACCGACTGTCGAGGACGAGTCCCAGGTACTTCATCGTCGACTCGACGCCGATGTGAACCCCTCCTACCGTTATTTGGGAACCCGACGGTGGCGCGTTCCGAGGACCATGAAAACACATGGCCTCGGACTTGTGCAAGGCCACCTCGAGTCCCAACTGCCGATTCTGGCCACGATTGTCGCAACCCCGTGTGTGGCTAGTTCGGCAGCCTTCTGATGCGACCTCCCCTGTGCCAGGACCAACGTGTCGTCAGCGTAACAGACGACGCTGACGCCACTGGGGAGGTCAGCGCGCAGCACCCAGTCGTATCCGATGTCCCACAGATGCGGCCCCAGTACCGATCCCTGTGGGACACCGCACGACATCTCTCGCCGGTTCCACTCTCCCTGGTGACCGGGGTAGATAATGGCCCTGTCCGTCAAATAGGCCTCGACTACACGACAGAGGTAGGTCGGCATCCGGTGATACCGGAGTGCCTCCCTGATGCAACTCCAGGGCAGGGTATTGAAGGCGTTGGCGATGTCTAGAGACACCGCCAAGACGACCCCACCCCGAGCCACCGCATCCCCCGTCGTGAGGGCTCGCACGCGCATGATGGCGCCCACCGTGGAGCGCCCCCTGCGGAAACCAAACTGGCTCTCCGCCAAATCCGGCCCCACCCGCACCAGCTGTAAGCAGAGCCTGAGGAGGCAATACCAGTTATTAAAAAATAAATAACACCTAAAACATACTCGTAAATGGTAATTGAGTTTTATGACACTAAGCTAAAAATGGCTATTTTTATTGTTTTATCTTTTTTAGATTTAAAAATGTTACTAATGTATAATTTACTGTAGTTTCAAAGAAAGCTGATAAAAATAGCTATAAAAAGTTTTTTATTTTAAATCTAAATTCAATTTTAAAAGTGTGGTACTTATTTTTGCAGGCCAGTGTAGATACGTCTTATGGTATATGAACGACTGTTTAAAAATCACTGTGGTGAAAGTTTTACTTTAGTTTGATCTAATATCCATATAATAATACACCCGCCCTTTTCGTCTATTTAAACTTCATACGTCATCGTATCTGTGACGTCATAGACACGCCGCGCGACGTCATGCAATGTCAAGTCATACTATATAAGATGCAGACCTATCTTCTGTCTGGAGGTCAGTGTGCCACAGAAGACACTGTTTGTGATAATTATATGAAACATTTATTTATCTGAAATTAGGTCCAACAATATTGTAACGTAAAGTAAAATAATTTTGGACAGAAATAAATATATGCAATTACTGTAAGGGTTGAAATGCAAGGAATTTGTATAAAAGCAAAAACCCGAAGGGGCCACCCTAGAACGACATGCTTAAACTTATCTTATTGGGGATGTCCTTCAAAAAGGTCGGATGGGTTGTAGGTACTCACCAAAGGCGCGTGTATGACCAGTTGTATCAATGTGGACGAAGCCAAAGAAGTATGTTAGGATCGTGGGAGGCGGAGTTTTGTAGTTCCAGCCGATCCTCATGGAAAAAAGGCGAAAGTTTTTGTGTATATTGAACACCCAGTTTTTGAAAGCCTATTAAATCTGTTGTCAAATCTTGTTTGGCTCTGGCTGTTGTTATTCCGGTTAGCCAATCATAGCTGTACACGTAGCATGAACACCATAGAAACGGGTTTTGTCGACGAAAGAATAGACAAAATGACAGATTGTGAATCTGTCATTTTGTCTATTCGTGCAGTTAGTTTGAGTTTGTCAGTCTGTTAGCTTTTTGTGTTGATAGCTTTTGGAAACCAGCGGGGTAGGTAATTGCGTATCACACGTACAATGGCAATCGTTCGCTATGCCTACGCTCATTGCGTTATTTACGTTGTTGACCAGACGAATTTTTCAAAACTATCAATGATTTTGATTAGCAATGATTTAGGGATTTCCTTCAAAGATTTTCCCCTCTGATTGTGATTGCTAGGGTGTTACGCAATTCGTTTGCAGGTTATCAATCCTTTTTATTTCCTTTCAGCATTCGGCATCGGCTCCATGATTTACTCTGGTCTTGAGTTTGGCCAATATTGGGAGTTGGAGCGGAACACCAACTGCCACAATGTTCTGCTGGCGCTGACTCCTGCGACCAGGATGGCCTTCATCTTCATACAGATGTACTTCATCTTTCTTAACAATGAGGTACGTTGTGGCTCAATTGTTAGGCCCATAGTATATCGGAAAACGATACAGATTGGATACAATGACTGCCCACGTTCGAGACTCGCGGAAAATCTAATTGCGCCAGTGTGATAGGGGTCTAAATTGAATATGGTAGGTAATCGTAAGCATAGTATAATCAGCATATGATGTTCCCACCTGCCTGGTATTGGTCCCATCTGCCTAAGGAGGTAAAAAGAAATATAGTAGGCTATTAATACAGAAAAAGAATCAATTATTAAAATGTAATTAATTGTTAACGGCGCTTTTAAGCTTCCCAAAGTTCTGAACACTTTGTAGAGTTCGCGGTGAACGCCGCGGCCGTGATCGCTGTGATAATAAGTTTTATTTCAGAATGTTTGTAAAAGTTTGTTTTTTGGCTTCAGCAGTTCAAGGCAACCACCACCTCTTTTAGCAGTTTTATTTTAATCTTACTTGAGCGTGGGAAAGAGATGGCGCTAGACGTCCTGTATCGCTCCACTTCTTTCTCGCACTGAAGTAACATCAAAATAATACTGCTTAAAGAGGTGGTGGTTGGCCCACAGTACGTATGAAAATTTACGTTTTCCACGCTTGAAAGCAGATTTTATAACTATGTAAAACATACTATGACCTACTCCTTAATTAATAGTCAAAAAATCGACTACTACCAACTTATATTATCGGTTTAAGTATGTATTCAAATTTCAAATTCCAACTGCCATTCTTTGACAGTAATTGTGATACCGTTGCAGTTGTTATTATAAATTAGTTTGTCATGTCATGCTCACTTAAATGTCTCGCTGATGGTGGCGAGTGTGTTGGATCATTCGGTTCCCTACAAAATGGTTGAGCTGGATGGTGCTGATCCACGCGTCATGTTCGTGAACGGGCGCCGTCAGTTGAGACTGGTCATCTCTTATCTGCCAGGGCTTATTTTTAATCGTTTTTGATTTATATATATATTTTTTTTTTACATTGTGCTCACATATAGAATCAACAAGAGTAATGTACCCAGGATTTTGTAATTTATATATTTAAAAGAGTGTCCTTGGAGTTTCTTGCCCGTTCTTCTCCATAGAGATCTACGTTTTGGAATGGGCAACTAGCTTCAACTTTCTGACTAACTGACTCTTTGACAATTCAAAAGTGCCTGTAAAGGGTTTAATTGAAATAAATGCTTTGAGTTTGAGTTTAATTCCTAGTAAAAAGCAGTCTATTTACAATAAAATGACACAAGAAAACACGAACGAAAATCCACAGCTTTCTGACTAAAATTCTAATATTTTTTTCAAAGTGCGACCTAAAGTAAATACGTGTTAGGAGAATTAGATTCATCCAATCGAAATGTTTCTATAGACTTTGCTAAATCTATTATTACTCCAAATAAATTGACGACGTTGTATTTGTTGCCGAATTCAATTCAAGAGAGAATACGAATTTTTAGGCGATAATTTAAAACTTAAATACTTTGATGAAATTTAATAGGAATTGAAAAAAAATAAGGATTTTAAAAACTTGATTACCTAACTGAAAACAAAGGTTGTGTTTAATTGATTCACGATAATTAAGAGCTACAGGTATTATTAGTACCTTAGCATAAGACAAGTAGAATTTAAGTACAGACGGCAGCAGGTCTGCCTACCCGAAACTGTCAAATTTTCCCAATCAACTTTGAACCTTATGCTTTAGTAATACAATTGAAAATCTATTAAAGAAATTTGACAGATTGTAGTAGGTTGATGAGCTGGCGTCTATACAAACATGTATTTATTGACTTAAAATAACAACAGCATATAAATTTTACCCTCATTAAATAATAAAATGTCAAAACATAAGTAGTATTGGAAAACAATAGAAATAGACAGAAAATTGTGTGTAAAGTTTTATTCATTTAATTTCGATAAAATATTACCAATGGCACTACTATATCGGCAAATGATCCGCTTGAAGGACTAAGTGCGGAAACTAAACCCTATAACATAGAACATAGGTACTTACTTTACTATACCATCGATCATTTTGTACCAACATTCCCATAAAATAAAATAGTGAGCAATCCATCAATTAAAATCACGGCCCGACCAACAGCATTAATACCATTCATCACCATCGCTCATTTTCAGATGAAAGTGTACAAGCACAAAATAGTGGCTCGGTTTGGTCTGATGCATATGGTTGGGACCAACCTGAGTGTGTGGCTGAATGTGCTCGTGCAGGAGACGAAGCACGAGATCCTGACGTTCTACGACCCTGAGAACAAGACCATTGGACTGTCGCATAGACTTGGTAAGTTGAACTTTGATTTTTGTTTAATTAATTTCAGGATCGAAACGATAATTATGATTTCAGTACAGTAATAAATTGAGACTTCAGTAAAAATTTGAGATGAACATCATAAATTCAAGTTATCAAGTAAATAAAGACTAACAAAAGGTTTTATAATTTTTTTAAGCATTACTGGCAGATTATCTACAAAGTTTTGAAGATGCCATTAGAGTTTGTTTTTTATTATATTTATTTTGGTAATATGGCAGTTTATTTTTTTTTTGCGCAAAACCAGCCAGTTCTTTGTTTTTATATTTAGCAAGGAGTTTAAGGATATATAAATACCAAGGTATTCTTTTAAAATAATTATTAAATGCATATTGGTCCGAAAAAAAAAAACTGGCATTGGTGCCGATTCTCTTGTACACCGAACTAAACTAACTAAACTATCACTAAAATTCCTTACTTTTGGCTATGAAAATCTTAAAGCTATTCTGTAGTAAAAAGTCTCTAAATTTAAAAGTTATTTTGACACAACTAAATCTAATTTGACAATTGCGACTGCACGTGGTACATACTTGTTTGCCCTACCCCGTGATTTTATTTAGAGCCGAAGGCGCGCGGTGGGCCAGCCTCGACGTGTTTTATATGGAATTTTTCACTTTTTATATGGAAAAAAAAAAAAATTAGCAACGTGTTGAGTGTTTGGGGTATAAGGGTTCCATAAAGGGGGTCGAAATTTTCATTATTTTTGCGATAGGACACACCATTTTCGAGATAAAAGCAAAAGAAAAGAAAAAAATCCAGTACAGTACTGTTTTTGCACCCGAAGTCGAGATGTTCGTGTGAATTTTAGTTCATGACAACTAATAATAATCCACACCATTTTCAGTGCCGATTAAAAATGGTCAGAATTAGTTGGACAATTAAAATTTTAAATGAAAAACGTCAAATTCAGAATAGCAAAATTGACATTTTCACTAAATTAAAATCTCAGTACAATCTTAGTGTTGTCAAACTAAAATAAAGTTAAGTTGTGCCACTTTAGTCTATTTCAGAATGGGAAATCATCGTTTGACAGGAGTAAACTAAATTTTGGTGATTTTTAGTCTAGTTTAGACGCATCTGTGACAAGAGAATCGGCACCATTATAAACGTTATTTTAGTCGGCAAAATAATTAACCATCATTAGTACCTACCCATAACATAACACAGGTGTTTTTAAGATATTACGACGGCAGGTGGCTCAATTCTTGTAGTTAAGTATAGTTGAAAAAAAAAACAACGTGGTTTGTTTACAATATTACAAAAAAAATGTTAGCGTAAACTGGTATCATGTGTATTTAAAGGTAATTTTAATAGGTATTGTGTTTGATATGTGAATTAAAAGTACTATCCTTTTGTACTGTATGTCGTAAATTAAACGTTTATTTAAAATCAAGAAACCGAAATTGCTTTTTTAACTTTTCTAAAACGTAGAGAGAATCTATTTAAACAGAGGTTCGATGGAAATACCTAAATGCGTCCCCCATACATCCTACACTAACTTTTCATACAATACAATAAAAACATCAATATAAATTCTGTAATATAGTAATAAAAGTACGCCTGCCATAATATATTGTCGGTCGGGTGGACATTTTGAATGACCTGTCGTGTGCCACATGCCTATACAACTTCCATTGTTGGCCGTCAATCGATAAATGTGTAGGTACTCGCTTTATTTCTACATGTTATAAAATATCAACTTTGTGTTGTTGCTTTTAAAACCTAGAGTTGCTGGGGAAAAAGCGTGGTGGAATTTTATTTGTGTTTTACGGAAAGAAAAAAAAAAGATAAATGTGATAGAGTGTACATAGGTCATAACACAACTTTCTGCGTTATAAAGACTGATAATCTACACACGCTTACCATGACCACAATAGAAACGGGTTATGTCGACGGAAGAATAGACAAAATGATAGATAAACAATCACAATCTGTCATTTTTTCTATTCTTCGGTCGACAAAGCCCGTAGAAAACCCTTTTCTAAAGATACGTAGGTCTGTACCTATGTTTCAGGTGTTTTAGTGAAAACTGCGTTTATAATTCAGGTGTTTATCAAGAAATCAACCTACATTGCACTACTAAATAATTTATGTTAGTTTAAGACTCAAGATGCCTGAAACATTTAGTTTGTTTCGTTGATAATTCATACTTCCTATGTATATTTCAGGTGTTCAACTTATAGAAATTCTCCTGCTTTTAGGTATTCCTCCTCATATATTATTTCACATGCCTTTTTCTTCCATAACCTATATAGGTCAGTAGTATATTTATAGGCATTACTCTAATAAACAATAATATTACTAAAAAGACAGCAAAGCATAAGACCTACCTAAACCTTTATGTAGAGTAGTCTAAAAATAATAACCCATTTGGAAAAATATTGGACACACCTACGTCACCTTGCTAATAGTTTTAACCTGTTACACATAATTGTTCTCTGTTTTCCAATAATTTCCTTTGTGCCGGTATAATTGGATTAATCTTTGTTGCTGAACTCCCGCTTCAGCGGGATATTGTCACGAAGCGAACCTTTGATTTGATTCCAGTTTTGGTACTTACTATTGTTTACTTTAATGTTATTCGGCAGAGCTAGTAGTGTGCTTTTGGGGAAAAAAATCCACTGAAAATCAGGAGTCTAAGTTATGTCTATCTACGAATAGCCACGTAAAAGTTACCACAAAACATTTGTAATCATTTAAGTGAGCCACTAATTACCTACTGTTCTGCCACGCAAAATGTCAAACCGTAACAATGAAACTAGAAAGACTATAGTCGTCAAACACTTAGTAAACGATTCAGTAAACGTTTTCGTTTTGCGAAGTAAATTAAAAACTAGCGCCCTGAATGTCTCTGTGAAAAAGCAATTCTGTCGACGAGTCACACGACCTTTTTTGCGGCTATAAAACGGTTTGGTGGGAAAGCTAACGATTGCATTTGTTTTTTTTCTTTTGGAAGGGTCATACGATTGCTGACAAATGTGTGCACTGACTGGCCAGGTCCACTCAAATCTGTGTGGTTCTTTCCTCAAGAGATCTCAGACACATCTGCATGGCCCTCATTATGGCCTGACCAAGATTATGTCCGGAAGATTATGTCATACCTCTAAGCTTGTTTCGGTATTTCTTCTCAAGGTAGGAAATTATGAAAGGAAATGACTTACGAAATAAATTATGTTTTAAAACTAGATGAGGTCCGTCCTCATCTAGTTTTTATGTGTAAAAGTGTTTGGAACCAATTTACAGACATAAATATCATTTATCGTTTACGATTATTTTTCAAACCCAAGATTTTAGCAGGTTGTTGACCGTATGATAATATCAGCGTTGATTGTAGCTTCCCATTATTAAAAGAATACATTTACGAATTCCGATTTCAAAACATAGCAAATTCAATTATTTATTCATGAACGCATTTAATAAAAATACACCTAATACAAATAACAAAATTATGAACGCATAATTTTCAAAGGGCCTAAGGTAATTCCTGCTACCCTCGAGACCGCGGGTCGCATGATTTGTTTCCTAACCATCCCTTTGTTACAATTTATCCACTTTTAAACCCTTCTGCAAGTTTGAAGCTCATTTTATGGATATTTTATTACGTGCCTTTATTTATCGGTCGTTAGCCTGTTTTCCTGCGTCTTACCTACAGGAAGTACCTAACACAACATCGGCATCGAAAGTAAATTATATCCAATTCTTGAAATCATTATCAATATCCATCGCATTCAGGTATAAGTAGGGGGCGAACTTTTAATTGAAAAATATCATCCTTACAATTAAGTAACTGTGTTAGTGAAGCATTGGATCAAATTATAAACACAAACAGATGTTGCTTTAATCCAAACAATCTCGCCTTTGGGTATAATTATAATGGCCACGTTACTATCTACATGTCAATAGCCAACTCCTTTTTTTAAAGAAAAAATCATTCCCATGTCTGAAATGGGGCTGTAAGATTCTTGGGAGCTTATAAACAAAATATGGAAGTAGGTGCAGATTTCCAATTAGAATTTCCCTTATCATCGACAAAATTTCACAGAGGCATGTCGATTGCATTCCGCTGCGACCCACCCGGAAGGCATGGTGACCCACATTTCTGGCTGTTATGCCGTTCGACGATAATACGTATTGGATCATTTTAGCTATGTACCCTAATACCGTTTGCTCCACTTAAGCTAGTGTTTGCTGGCGCACGATCCAATTTGGGGTATCTTATTTATTGTGAATATGTTGGTCTAATGTTTGGCCTTCGCATTTTCTAGCAATTTTGGTGGGGTATTAAAGGTACGTTGACTCCTTGAATAATGGTGATGCTAAGTTGTCTTCTTGCAGATGCCAAGATTTTATTTTAGTCTAATGGCGACGTTTGTGTTTACCTGAAGATATAATAAGCTGACTTATGATAAATTTAATTACCCCTCTTAAACCTAAACCTAGAACTGTTCTTACGTTTGAGTGTCACTTATTAGTGTTTTTTTAAATTCCAGCATTTCAAAAGACGTTCGCATCATTTTCTACCGATGTGCCACCGTCTCACCCTGCTGCCGCTCACCTCCGCGTGCCACGAGGTCTGAAAGGCCCCCATCACATCTTCGAGTGTCGCCGAACCAACATCATGGGCTCCCTTGTCCAAGATGCCTCCCCTTTCCTCTTCCCTTGCACCATCGAATACTCTCTCATCTGTGCTGCCATCCTCTACGTCATGTGGAAGAATATCTCCAAATATCCATCAAAGGATGTGGCTGCAGCAATTGTCAAAGCTCGAATACTGGAAGGCCTGACCTACAAGAAATCGCCGCATTTGTACAGCGTTGACTGCGCAAGAGCACATAAAGGCCTGTTCTTTGGAATCCTCGTTTTGGTACTAACTATAATATCATTGATATTGTTCTTCGTTCTGGTGTCAAAGAAGGATTATGCGACCCTAGCGGTTGTTGAGGTCAATGTTTGTGAATTAGCACTGTATGCCATGACAACATTTGCTAGTTTAGCTGGAATGTTTTGCGTTAGAAAATTAAAATACGACGGTAACCGAAATCTTGAACTGGACAATATCCTCCTCGTAGGAGCTCAAACCGGAATGTTCATCTATGGCACTTTCACTATTATCGGAGGACACTTCACGATAGAAAAGAATACCATTCTAATACTGATCACAGCTCTATCCTCACTAATCCAGACTACTTGTCAAACCATGTTCATTCTCGATGCAAGCCGAAGATCAGCGAAAACGGCCGAACAATTACGGAAAAAGCCTGGAAGAGAGATAGTGACGTTCCTACTGGTGACCAACTTGGCCATGTGGGCGATAAATACACTTGAAAAGTCAAGAGCGGAATCTCATCCAGTCCAGCTGCATTTCTATGGACTGTGGGCTTGGACGATCATAACCCACGTGTCGATGCCCCTGGCGATCTTCTACAGGTTCCATTCGACAGTGTGCTTGTGCGAGATATGGAAACGAGCGTACAAAATGAAGCCCGCTTACATGTAGCGACCGGCTCGGAGGTACTGGAGCACAGCACTGTCTCTCAGACTGTGAACTGTGGTACTTTCGGAATCATACAGTAGACAAGTGATAGTTCGATGTTAGTGCCATAGTTTCAGCTAATCTCAGTGGACACGGAGCAAATACAATAATTAGATATGGATCATAACGCATAATATGTCCCACAAACTCATTAGTTCTAGTTCAGGATTTCATCACCGGAATTTAACCGAATCGTTTGAAAGTTGACTGCTGTAATGTTAAGTTATTGTATTAAAATATTTTAATGTGTTATTTATTTGTAGCTTTATTATACGCTTTAACTATCATAGCGGAACTGATACGTTGAGTCGCAGTATTTCATAATTAAACGGGTTGGATTTTATTGATTTTAGCGCTTTATATTTTAGATGTTAATTTTACTCCAAGTTTTAGTGTTAAATGTATTGTTATTAATATTAAATGTGAACCTATTAATGATAAGTTATGTGTTCATATTTCATCTTGTTTAATTAGATGTACGTAGTATTTTTTAAGAACTAGTTAGTAAGTATTAGTAGAGTCTGTATCCCACATTCCACGTTATAGTAATCTCTTAATCGCCGAGGCATATTGATTATATTTACGCACTTTGATTCAAAATGAATGTCTTCCATTAGGTTACATTGTTTTATACGATTTTTTTTTACAATACATTCTTTTTCTGCTACGTTTAAATAGCATGTATTATTTCATAGTACAGAGGGAACAATAAATTCTATCGACCTAACGATATTTTTTTGAGGAATATTGACATAAAATCAAATACATTGGTTACGATAATAAAGTACTTTTTACTATGAAACGCGTAATAGTCTGAGCAGATATTAGAGAGTTTTGTAGCAGATATTTTTGCGACGAAAATGTAGTAGTGTCAGTAATTTTGGATAAATTTTTAACTAGTAGAGATACCGTGGACCCAGTAGTTAGGCAAAATGTAACACCAAAGTCGTAAGAGTAAGAAATTGTTGGAGCTTATTACGTGAGTAGTCCAGTAAATATTTGTAGAACATATTAATGGTCGCGAAATGAACGGTAATATAGATGAGCTACATGACGTTTTGATTGTCTATAGATTTAGACTTAGTGATTTCGTCCACATCTTATGACTATTTCAATACGTTTTCAAAGACATATACGATGATTTTGTAATAACATTTTAAATTATTTTATAGAAAGTTTAAAAGCAGATGACATGGATTGATCAAAGACTACGTTTTAAAGATTTTTATAATAGATTTTAATGTAAACTGATTTAACTTGGAAAACGATAAATAATCTTATGATGTTAGCACGCCTGACGCAGCTGCTAAGTATTTTAAATATTGTAGACATATAGATATTAAAATGAACCGAACAAACTAACTTCAAACTAACTTTGTAGATCAGTCAGTTTTTAATTGCTCAAGATTGTATGTGATTTTCATATTTATTATTTAAATTAAACTATAGGGAACCAGATAACAATATATATCCGAATATATGCTCGTGAGTTCGGTTAGCCTCATCTTTTTATTAAAGATACATAACTAAGCGGAATTATATAGAGCATTTTCTGTTTTTCCTTTGATAAAATATGGTGCAATACTTTTCCTGTTTTTTTGAGAAACAAAATCGATCGCTGGATCTGGGAAAAAATCCTTTACCTACTGTTTTATACTATAGGAGTTTTCTCAATGTTCTATCTATGACATTTTTATTGTTCTAGAATACTTAGAGATATTGCTTTGCATAATACAGCAGTTTCTGAAAGGGGTTTCAGAAAACGAAATAATTTTGAACGTTTTGTATATTAGTGTTAGAGTCCTTTATACTTTTTTATATAATATAATATATGTACCTAGTGTAAAGTATGTCCTAGGTGTGTATTGTAAGTACATTGAATACTCAATATGAAATTTTAGCTTTAATTCATAAATGTGACGTACCAAATTTATACCTACTTATAAATTATTGTAGAATAGGAGTGATTGTGCGATAGGATGTACCATCGAAGAAGTTCATATCTATACACCATAAGGACTATTTCTGCTTGCCGCACTCGGCCGCTATAGAACCGGGGCGGTAACAGATGTGGTCATCGTGTTCACGGGATTTTGTTTTCAAACTGCTTAGATATGAAGTTCTTCGATAGTACCATCGAAGAACTTCATATCTATACATTGTAAGGACTATTTCTGCTTGCAGCGCTCGGCGGCTATAGAACCGGGCCGGTAACAGATGGTCATCGTGTTTAACAAAATGCCGTGGGTTTTGTTTTCAATCTGCTTAGATATGAAGTTCTTCGATAGTACCCACTTTGATTGAAAATTAAACAATGTTTTGTACGGACGTATTTTTAACGCGGCGATTTTTTTCGCGTATTGGATTTTCGACGCTCTGGTTAGCGCCGAGAGTTGAGTACCTAACAGTGTGTTTTATTGACGCACTGGATGCGCTCTGTTGGATTCTCAGTGCTCGGCTCAATACCGAGAGTTGAAAATTCAGTGTTTGATTAAAATACGCCGCGATAAAAATATGTTCGTGCGAACCTGCATTTTAGATGTATTTGAACATAACAGCTTTTGCAAACACTACTATACTATGTACTTTAATTTACGTAAATGTCAGTAAATTATTAAAATTCACTGTCATTGAAACTTTGTATTATTTATACAGATTTTTCTTTTTATACAAGTTAAATAATACATGCATAATACATAGTATACCTAGTGATAGTTATAAGATTTATTATGTGTTGTGGCTGTATTTAATTTAAGATGAAAGCCATATTATACGTCAGCGGAATTGAGTTGTTCTTGCACAGTTTTTCTAGAAAACAGATTTATTTTAGCACTAGGTACGAGTAGGTATGTTCCCAATATGATGCAGTTTTTTTCAATATAGTTTGGTTCCTTGTATTTTTACGAATTTTATCCCCGTGACTAAAGTGTATGTAAAAAGTAATATCACTATAATATAGATTAAGGTATTTAATTGTTTTAATTTATACTTAGGATAGCTATTTTACCTATGTACCCATTATACCAAATATACGTTGATTTATCCTTTATATAAACTCGATCACCGGCATTTGTTTTGGTTCTTACAAATTATGATGTAGCTTGAATTTTACTTGTACTTGATCTTGAAAAGAAAAGAGTGTTATTCTGACCAAGATTAACTCTTACATAGATATTATTCGATTAAAGAATTGTTGTTTTTGAAGTGAAAACTTCTTTAGGCGCGTTGAGCTCTTTTTGGGTGAACAAAAATCATGAAACTCGCGTCATCGTCACCGAACACTTTCCATGAGCTATATGTATACTGTGTATATATGTGTACTTTTTGGGTGGCTAGTTTTCACTTCTATCGGCAGTCCCCAAAGTTTTTTAAATAGGTATATTAAATACCTCCAGTAGAAAACATTTTACGCTTCTGCAATAGCTCATCGAACAACAAAAGTAAAAACTACAAAATAATATACCTACCTACTTTCTTTCAAGTTCCTGCACCACAATTACGTAATACGTAACACATTTTGTATCACGTTGCGAAGGATTTTGAAGGAAATTCTTAATCCATTGCTATAAAAATTCGTCTGCTCGGAAACGTACAGACGCCCAGCACATCAACCTACCCGAAACTGTCAAATTTTCCCAAACAACTTCAAACCTTATGTTTAAGTATTAAAGTTGAAAATCTATTAAAAAATTTGAGATTGTAGTAGGTTGGCTTGCTGGCGTCTGATAGAGGTAGTGCAATTCACGACGACGCGCCCCACTCCGCTCCGCTCCGTACTAAAGTACAGCTTACAGTACAGTCATCGCGGAGTGGGGCGCGTCGTCGTGGATTGCACTCTCTGTACGTACCTAAATAACGCTAGGAATGGCACTGGCAATTACCCCGCTGGGTTCTTATGTATGAAAAATTTACTCAAACAAGGTTCAAACGACTTCTTAATTTGCGAGAACATTTATTTTAAAAATGTTTTTTTTAATAAACAAATAGTGATACTAGAGTATTGTTTTAATTATATAATTTGTGAGCTATTTATTTGTTAGGAGAGATTGTGAATAGATCGGGATAGCGGTAAGATTGTCTCCTTGGATGTTTAACGATTACAAACCAATAAAAACTTTCTCGAAATTATTCTGAATAACGTTGTTTTATTGCAATAAACCCGTAGACAAGACAAGACATAATTATGTAGTTTATTTTTGCAGAATAATAATTTTTTACTTATTTTCTTTCTATTTGCCTGCAGTCTAACCGATTCTCAGCTCTGAAGTGTAAATGGAAATTCTCAGTAAAACCGAATGGTAGGTACCTTGGCCTAGGTACTTTTGGCCGGTCGCGGAAGTATCTGCGTTCCCGCGACCCGGGGCGTAGGTGTAAGATGGAACACCGGGGTGGTTTTTAGTCAGTACGAGTCTGACAGACCCCTCCGCCCGCCCCAGGGCGGAGGACATCCATTCTTCCATTCCTTCCATTGATTCTCCACCCCGAGAAAAAAAAAGGTAGGTACTTTTGGCCACCGCGCCATGCCCTCGTAAAAGAAGTCTGAGCCCACCTGTAGCTGCCGGCTGTCGCTCGTTCGATGGTCGTGACCGCCGAATCGTGGGAAGCGGTTATATTGTAATAATTTTATTTTACCAAAAAAGATTGTAAAAAACAACTTAAAAACTGGTAAGGTATTATAAATACTTACAATACAAAATAGGAGCATCTGCAACCGAACTAGTTGAAACCTGTATCTCAGCATGCAGCGCCAAATCTCTCATTATGTGTTACATGCGTAAGAAATTAAGCTAAAAGTACAGCTTTAAGTACATAAAAGAAAATCAAGTAAAAATTAAATAAAATAAATTTAACTACCATCGGACATCTAGACGCACTGCAGGTTACCATCCCTACCTAGTTGATATTCCACCAACTCGCATTAAGCGTTTTCAAACGTCTTTTATAATGCGCACAGCAAAGGAGTGGAACTCTCTGCCTGCGTCTGTGATTCCGAACGCATACAACCCTAATATCTATAATAGGTTGGGGAAAAAGTTGCTACGCATTTTTTAAGAAAATTCAAAACATTTTTTAATATAGTTTATTTACATTTAACTAAAGTATGTAGGTATCATTTTGTTCGATAACTTTTTGCCATCTTGTAGGTAGGGACATGATCCCATTGCTATAGAAATTTTGGGACTTTTGATCAAAATACCGCGACAAGTGGTTTTGGCAGTCCTCTCGTGATGTTAACCTGACACTGCCTAAGGAATTCTGACGAGACCGAAATACGTGGAAATCTGAAGGTGCAAGGTCAGAACTACGGCGGATGCATTAACACCTCCCAGCCAAACTCTCTTAATTTTTGCTGAGTGGCTAAAGATGTGTGAGGTCTAGCGTTATCATGATGAAAAACCACACCCCTTCTGTTGATTAATTCCGGCCGCTTTCTCTCAATTTCTTGCTTTAATCTCATCAGTTGTTCGCAGTAGAGTTCAGAATCGATGGACCTGCCTGGTGGTAACAGCTCATAATGAATCGTGCCCTTCCAATCCCACCACACACACAGCATCACCTTGTTGTGAGTTAACCTGGCTTTCGCCACAGTCTGTGAAGCCTCACCGGCCTTTGACCACGACCTTTTTCGCACGTTCTTATCGTACGTGATCCACTTTTCATCAACAGTTATCAGCTTCTTCAAAAATGGTTCGGTTTCATTACGTCGCACAAGGAAGCTGCGGAATGGGAGAGGGAGATTAAGACCACTTTTCTGATCCGTAGCAGAAGGGCGTCGGCGTCGGTGGAGGGCGGACAACGCTCTCTTCCAGCCCAGCAGGACCCGAGGTGTGGGATTACCCCGCGACGCCAAATAGGGGCCCTATTTGGCGTCGCGGGGTAATCCCACACCTCACTCCTCCCACGGGCATGAGGTGGCCCGGCACCAGTCTAGGATCATGGAAGGCGCACAAGATCTCATGATCCGGGGTCAGTGTAGAAATAGAACATCCGGGGGTTTTTTAGTTAGTAGGAGTCTGACACACCCCTTCGCCCGCCCCAGGAAGGAATTCAATGAGAATTGTCTACCATGGGACAAAAAAAATATTTTTGGCCAGTCTGTCCATCGTGAAAAGGTTGGAATCTCATTTCCTTGGTTAATTGGCAAAAAATTTTTTTTGTGAAAACTGCCTATTTTCTAGCTGACTGTACAAGTTTTTTCCAAAATCTGTGAATGCAGATCAAAATGTTTCTAAAAATTAAGGACAGTACGACCGTTTTCCTGTAGCTACAACAGTTAAGGTAGCTGCCCTTACTGCCCCATCACAATAATCCACCCTTTATACGAGGGTGCGTTTTTAAGTTCGCGGAATGGCAGGTAATGGGGTAAATAAAAATTCGGAAATATTTTTCTTTTTCGATATTATTCACCTGCAATAAGCTTATGCATACCATAAAAATAAAAAAAAGATTTAATTTGTCCTTAAAATACGCTAAAACTGCGTCCTTCACTTCTTCATCACTTGAAAATTTCTTGCCACGAAGCTCTTTTTTCATGTTTGTTTGGGAACAGATAATAATCGCATCGTCAATTTTCCCCGTCTTTTCTCTTTGATGGCTTCCCTCAAACGCTCCAAAATTGACGCATAGTATTCTCCGGTTATATTAACACCCTTGTCCTTATAATCTATCAGCAGGATTCCTTCAGTATCCCAGAAAACAGTCGCCATGAGTTTTCCGGCCGACTGCGACACCTTGAACTTCTTAAGCGGTGGTGTGCCTTTTTTATGCCACTGCATAGTCTTGTTTAGATTCAGGTTCATAATGATGAACCCAAGTTTCATCTCCAGTCACAATTCGACTCAAGATACCCTCTTGATCCTCGTTACAGAGGTCCAAAAACGCAAGTGCGTGTTGCTTGAATAGACGATGCCACTTGTAAACCATGGTTTTAAATATGACGACGTATTTACTTTTTTCGAATTTGATATTTTTGTAAATACTGAACATAATTATGTATTGCAAGAAGACACAACGCGGACGCCGTAATTATTTCGACGTCAGCCATTCCTGAAAGTCGAAAGCGATGTGCACAGACTACATAGGGATACTACGTATGCGATGTGAGTGGCAGGCACTGACCTCCATATATACAAGTACGCTGGACTTACGATACCCTATGAAATGACAGCTCTTTATTGTGCCTATTTGAAGCGCTGGGAAGAGAACTAAATCTGACGTAACTTGCAAATGGCCACTGTCTCGTTTGAATTGTCTCCCGAGTTTTTGGAGGTTTAACGCGATTAAGCTTCTTTGTTGTGTCGTATTAATTTAGTTGATAACATAAATAAGTGGTGGTCATTCATAGGTCAACTATGAAAGAGTGTTTGTTATGCAAAACTCATTACCAGAAAGGAAGTGGGGTTGCATTCCACAAGTTATTATTAGACATTTAAAAATCTGTCACTTATCTTAATATACGTAATAACATTATATTTGTCTTTGTATAACCGGTTTTTTATAAACCACAAAATTTTATAGTGCTGTAAAAGTTACCTGTCGATAAAAGTTATCGATATTTTTCCTAACGATATCTATTTACTTTCAAGAACGGAAATCGCCGATGACTGATTTTTATTATGAATGTGTGTGAATATGGAGGATAAGTTACTTCAAGGACTAGACGGAATTAAATGTTGTTTTGATGACATTATAATTCAAGGAGCAACAGAAGACCAACTGTTAACACCTCTAAGACAAGTCTTGCAAAATCTTAAAGAACAGAGAAAAATGTAATTTTTTAAAACGTAATATTAAATACATAGGACACACAATAGATAAAGAAGGTTTACATAAGAACAAAGACAAAGTCAAGGCCAAGAAACATAAACGAACTACGAACCTTCCTTGGTATGGCCAACTATTACAACAAGTTAAAACCGAACCTGGCCTCTTTAACGACCTCTTTAAATGAGTTACTAAAGAAAGAGAAAGATTTTCACTGGACTTCTAAATGTGAAGAAAGCTTTACAACAACATAAAGAAAGAGATTTTGAGCGACAGAGTTCTAATTAATTTTGACCCAGGTAAACCGCTGATACTAACTACTGACGCCTCACCAAAAGGCTTAGGAGCTGTTCTGTCTCACTAACTACCAGATGGCTCAGAAAGGCCAATTGCTTTCGCCTCAAGGTCACTCTCAACTAGCGAAAAGAAATATAGTCAAATCGACAACGAAGCTACGGCAATCTACTGGGGCATTAAACAGTTTTTTCACTACTGTTACGGCAGGAAATTAGTGACTAATCATAAGCCGCTTACCTCGATTTTCCACACCAGACATTACCTGCACTAAGCACAATTAGATTATTCCATTACGCACATTTTTTATCGGGATTTGGCAAAAGAAACATCAATAGACCAACATTGTGCGTATCAATTACAACAGATCAACATTTTAGTAATCCGACCAGAAGTTATAGCCAATGAAACGAGAAAAGACAATGACTTAAATACATTACTAGAAGCACTACAGACAGGTCACTATCTTTTTTTTTTTTTTTTAATTTTATTTTATTGAAAGGAACCCGTGTGGTAATACCCAAAAGATTACGTGCTCGTGTTCTTGATGAACTACATGCGGGACATATCGGTATACTTAAAATGAAATTGCTAGCACGCAGCTACATATACTGGAAAAATATAGACATGGACATTGAGAACAAGGTAAAATCTTGTAGAGCGTGCCGATTAGAACAGAATGAGTCACCAAAAGCTCCTCTACACCACTGGGAACAACCTAGCGGTCCCTGGCAACGAATTCATATAGATTTTGCAGGACCTGTTCTAGGATACCAACTTCTAATAGTCGTAGATGCATTTACAAAGTGGGTTGAAGTTTTCCCCACAGACCACAACTAGTGCATGGTGCATTGCTAAGTTTAGGGAGTTATTTTGCACCCCGTACACACTGGTATCAGACAACGCACGCCAGTTTGTATCCCAAGGATTTAAACCCTACCTTACCAGCTGTGGAATAACAACTGACGTCAGCTCCGTAACCACCCAGCAACTAACGTTCAGGCTGAACGTTACGTGCAAACTATTAAGAAAGACTACGTGCAATGGAGGGGGAGAGGGGCCACCTTACAGATAAGCTCCTTGTGCTTAAAACTCGGCTCAGACGTACACCAAACCAGAATGGACTTCCTCCCTATGGACTGATGTTCAGTCGGGACGTTAGAACAAAGCTGCACGTGATGTCAGAGACTCAACTGCCCCGACAGCGTTCAGATCAGAGAACACACCACCTCTGGTCAGAGCTTATTCCGTAGGTGATCGAGTGCAGACCAGAGGTTACTCCAACTAGAGACGAAGATGGGAGTTCGGCATGATAATGCGTTGTCTTGGCAATCTGCACTATGAAGTGCGAACTGACGGTGACGTTATATGGCGCAGACACCTGGAGCAGCTGCTGCCGGCCGTGGGAGTGCGGCAGCTAGGAATCGCGGCGGAGGACTGTTATTATATACTGGCCACCTAGAAGACACTCCTGTCAGGTTGACGACGTGTGACAATGATCATTCATTATCTGTCTTATTAAATTATATATTTCTACCTACATATTAAAAAAGGGGATTTAATAGCTTTCGACCCACAACCACACACACCCGCTACGGCAGTATTTAGGGAATTATTGCCGCAAATGCTTTGCTGTAATCAAATAATGCTATACACGCTGAAATATTAATGGTTGTTTCCCACAGCGAAATTAAAGGATTAAATAATTGCAGATTTACAATATTGTGAAAAACTCTAAACTCCAAAGCAACCTCGAACCAAATAGTAACACAGCGCGAACAGCCGACTGCGCGAGGCTGTCGCCAGTGTCGCGCGGTCATTGACCCTCGCGCTACAGCTGATATCTACCTATTCCTGAGTAAAGGAAACACACACAATACTTAACTGAAAGTTATTCCAAATTTCCCTTCATACTTTTACGGGCTTAGGACCGTCATAAATACCTTCAACTTACTGAACATGAAACAAAAAAATAAGTTTATTCTGACAATTTTTTTTTTCTTTTAGATATTAAAGTATTTATGGCGTATTTAAAAAATTGGAATCAATTTGTTTACAATATTTCGAATTAACTAACCTACTTTTAAATGGTCGCAATTTACAGAGATACGAGCAGGTACTTCTTAGTTATTACTCTATTTTTATACCCTAGTTCCTTGGCTTACTTGCACTTCTTCATAATAGCGTGCATACTGAAAGTGGGCAACTTCGGAAATAGATGTCAAATATTTCACGGTTGTGATTAATTTGGCTTTAATACAGTATGGAAATATGAAATATGGCTAACTACTGAACTAAAATATTGATTATCAATTAATGCAATAATTAATATCGTAACACCGATAATTAGATGTAAAAAAAGTATTTGAAAACTCTAAAAATGTTTTTTTTACACCTAAAATGGTTACAACATCAAATTCAGTGTTTTAATTGCAATTAATTATTAAATTATAGTTCACTAGTTAGCGATATTTCATGTATCTATACAGTAATATTGCCAAATTAAAGGTTAAACTTTTAAGTTTTCATTTGTTTCTTCACTTCTCTATACATTTTACTAAGTTTTAATTTCCCTTGTTTTATTCTCTCTTCTTAGTCTTCGGTTTTGTAGTTCTATCACTTCCTGTGTTATTATTGATCCCTATCTATGTTTTTTTGAGGTAAATGTTATCCTAATCAATCTATGATTGCTAGAGTAAAAACCTGCTCAGCGCTTCAACATTGTCTAAGTTTTTAGTTTAGTTTGTTGCTATATAAACAATTTAATTTTAACTTTTTCGTCAGACGAGAGCCATATCCATCTCAATTTATCAAATCAAAAAATCATCAAAATCAAATGCATCAAATTTATTTTTCAGACTTTTTGAACAAATTGTTTATTACCTTAAGTTGGTGGCTAGCATTACAAAAAAAAAGTTTGTTTTTTCTTTCCGAAAACGTACCTGCCCACTGTTAGATGCTCACCAGGTTCTTGTTTATCTATATTCGCGTTCATATTACCCATAAAGGTAATATATTTTGTACATCTTAATATAGCTGAGTCCAATTGTTTCAATTCCGAGTCGTTAGCTGTTTCTGGGGGTGAGTATGCAGTAATGAGTAATTTTATCTTGAGCCTTCACTTGTACAGTCTTGTCTCTTTCTGATGTAGGGATAAAATCTTGCTCAATGTTTTCTTACCAAAAAACCCACACCCCTTGGTCATTTTAGTTGTCCATACTAGTACTGTAGATAGTTACCTCAGTCTTTTATAAGAAATTGCATATCCCAGCTCAATATTTTTTTACTAGCTCGCTAATTATCTAATATTGTAGTTAGCTATGTAGTACTTTGAGGTTTCTGTAGGTTGGCAGTATGTTCCGATTTGCTTTGGGAGGTTTTGATTTTCTGATAGACTAGTGTTTATTTGTAAATTCATCTGGGAGGGTTATAGTTTACTCCTTCAACGATGACCGGCCGGATTGGGAGAGGGTCTATAAAATTGTTATTTAAATTATAAGATTCTCGGGTTTTCATGCTTCTTCAGTTCTTGTAAAGTAAGACAGAAAGTATTTCTTGTTATTTTGAGTAGGTGGCCTTTGTTGGAGTTGTTGACACTTGCAGTGGTAATAAGGAAAGTTGTCTTTTATTGGTATTAATAATAATAATAAAATCCCTTTTTACAGAATATTTACAGGAAATTACTCGATGATGTAAAGTTTTATGTTTTATACCATTCAAGTTATTTTTCTTCTTTAAAATATTGTTTTTTTTCCCTAATGTAGTAATTACTACTGATTTGGGCCTTGGTCGGCTTTTTACCGATTCTTCTGACTGTATTTCAAATACCTGTTTTTTTTCTTTTATTTGTTTGTTTATTACTTACACAATTATGTTTTCTAGGTCAGTACGACTTTTCACTCTCATTTTTCTTCTACTCCAAAAAACACTAATTTCTTTGAACACTATTCTTTTCTAACATGTAATAGGCATTTTTCCTGGTCTTCTAATTTTATTTTTTTTGACCTTTCTTTATTTATTTTGCCACACTTAGTATTTAGATGAGCTGTTATTATAGTAGTAATTTTATCTTTTAGTTGCGCAATATGTGACACTGTTTCTCTCTCAAATCTCTGTGAAAACTCACTTTCCATTTCTTAAATTAGATTTTTCATATCTAGTAAGATTCTCTCATTTTTCTCACAATTAGTGTCCTCTATCGGTGAGCTATTTTATAATTGTAAAAGTAGTTCTGTATCGATCCGCTGTTGAATGCTGCTATTAAGTTTCGGCTTCTCAACACATCTGGTGCCTGCGATGATTTTTTTGTGAGTTTTATTTAACTCATTGTTTATGTATATTCTACACAATTTCTTTTTTTTTTTATTAGTTGAATGCACTACAAAATAAATTGTTTAATTTGCAGCATTGTCCCTTTTACACTTGGTTAAGATACTTCAGTTCATGAAGATTTCTTTCAGTTTTCTAGTTTATTCTGTTGAAATGCACTTTGTATTGATGTCTAATGCTTTTCATCTATAATAAGGTAGCACTGTTTATATTATAAATTTCACTTTAATTACAGAACCAATGTAAACAGTGTCACTATGGCACCTAGAAGTACATACAGAAAGGTTAGATGAGTAGTAATTGCAACCGGAGTGCGTGTATGTCCAGATGTATGAATGTAAACGAAGCAAGTGGAGTCTCTAAGGGTTGTAGCAGGTGGCGTTCTATAGTTTCTGCCTGCCTCCATTGGGGGAAGAAGGCCTGATTATAAGTGATGTATGTTTAATTAACATTATACACATATGAAACACATTTTAACAATTCTTCAAAGGGGTCTAGACGATTAATGGCTACTCGACGCCGCCATGAAAACTCTGTTAGCCAGTCAGCAAAATTTTCTTTATTATTCTCCTTGTGGAAGGCCCTCTTTATAACTAGCCAGGGACTCTGTATCCTCTTTGTGTAGGTCCAGCCTGGTGCTACTGATCTATTTTCTTTTTTATGTGTAAACCCATGTTCAGAAAGGCAGTCATAAGCTCTCCAAAAGTCTGTGTGTAAAATAGAACCCTCCCGAACATGTTTTTTTATAAGTGCCAATACATCACCTGATCCTTCATTATCAGGACACAATTCCACACGCAGATCATCATGGCCATCTTCAACCATTCCTAACACCCAATGGCCTTCCAGTTGATGACCTCTGTTAGATTTCCTTTCCCCAAATTTGGATTCTTCAATATGTACAATTTTTCCAGGTCCTCCAATTAGTGGCCTTTCACTTTGGTTTTCTAGTTCGTTAACTACTACTGCTTCACGACAATAGCTGTACCAGTCACATATTGTTCTAGGGGACAAAACTGTTGATCTTATATCATCCTTTGTGTCTCTTTGCACTGTTTCATATGATGTATTGTGGCTAAATGCATACATCAATTCAAAAACAATTGGTAATGGTATATGAATATTTTCAAACCATGTTCCCGCAGCTCTGCTTTGGTCTTTTGTTCTGCAGTTCCTTTTGCGACAGCGGAACATTCCCATTTGTCCAGAATTGGATGTCATTTTCATAGGACGATGATGATACGTACACATCTTCCTTGTGGCTATCATGCCTCTCTGCTCAGCAAACTCTATGCAAGATTCATGGGTGCCCAATTTTGAATATAACCTTTTGTAGTTCCATAAAGCACGAATCTCGTCATTATTCATCCGCCTGTTCGAGGATCCAGTGGATCCAGCCAGTGGATCCACATCACTGGAACATCCTGGATCGGGAAACAGGGAGCACATGGGCACAAGCGGCTCATCAGATTCCAACACTTGCACAAAACAGGGTCCGTCATTACTTGATACGGCGCGCACAAGTGGCTCAGTAGAGTCCACCAGTTGCACGACACTTAACACTTCGGGAGATGAAGCAGCGGCGGAACACGAAGCGACGCATGAAGCAGCGGCGGAACACGAAGCGACGCATGAAGCCGGGAGCTCTAATGAAGTGCGCACAAGCGGCTTATGAGAGTCCAACACTTGCACAACACTCGCAGACTCAATCCGTGGTGCAGCGCGCACAAGCGGCTCACTAGAGTCCAACACTTGCACGACACTTAACACTTTGGGATCCCGAGATGACCCAGCCGAACACGAAGCCGAGAATTTCGGGGACGCCATGGTGTCCATAGATAATTATTATAATAATGGTATCAATCAGCGCTTTGTTGCAAACAGGAGCACGATAGACGCTCTCGACTGTGAGTGAAAATACTGGTAAATACATACGAATTACGATAACCACGATGAGATGAGTGACAACCATTGACTTATAAAACATGTCATTGTCATTCATGGCCGCATTCCGTATTAGAACATAATCGTTCACAGCGCTGACATCGATAATTGGCGTTCCGAGTAAGCTTGATAAGCATGTTATAGTATGTGTATACAGACCTCCAAGTTACCAGAATCTTTCAATGTTTGATTCTGTAATGGAAGATGTGCTAAAGAAACTAAATGCTAGTAGTAAGTCAATAATCATATGTGGTGATTTTAATATTAATCTATTAGAAAATAACTCTAATACTATCAGACTATTAAGTCTTTTCAGGTCATTTGACTTGTCAAATGTTTTTATTGAACCAACCCGAGTGACAGCTTCTTCTGCCACTTGTATAGATAATATTTTCTGTAACTGTGATTACTTACATAAACAAATTATAAATAAGTTGCCATCTGATCACAGTGGACAAACAGTTACATTTTGCTCCTACCTACCTTTACAAAAAATTCAAATAAGGTTTAGGCCAATTACATGTAAAAATCTAGATAAATTAAATAATGCTTTGGCAAGTAAATTATGTATTCAGAGTTTTAATAATATATGTGACCCAAATGAGTTCTACGCCGAGTTCTTTTCACTATTAAACAAACAATTTACTGACACTTTTCCACTAAAGACCAAAACAATTTACACAAAGTTCTTATTTAGTGATTGGGCGACTCCAGGTATTCGCAAAAGTAGGGAAAAACTTTTTGAACTTTATGGCCTAAAGCAACACATGAATAATACAAGCTTTCATCAGTATGTTGCAAAATATTCTAAAACTTTTAAAAGTGTGTGCAAAATAGCTAAAGCTCTTCACATTAGCAATAAAATAAAATCAGCTGATGATAAAATAAAAACTACCTGGCAAATAATAAATAATGAAACCGGTAGGAAAAAACAACGTAATACTGAATTTAATTTAGAGACTGCTCATGGTCCCATCAACTCAGATGTAGAAATAGCTCAGGAATTTGAAAACTTTTTTGTTAATATTCCCCACAAAACCACTGAAGCTTTAAATTCCTCACCCGCGCTTTCTGCTGCCTTACTTAGAAATAATGTAAAGGCATGCCCTTTGGAGTTTAGGTTTCAGCATACAAACCCCCAGGCTGTTATAAAAGCTTTTAAAGATCTTAAAATTAAATCAACAGAGGATCTGTGGGGAATGTCTGTAAAAGTCTGTAGATCTGTCATCGAAACCATTGCGCCTTATTTAGCTTTCATATTTAACACTAGTGTAGACCAAGGCGTCTTTCCGGATCTCATGAAACATAGTAAAGTAGTTCCTTTGTTCAAATCCGGTGATAGTAAGGAACCCAACAATTATAGGCCTGTGTCAATTCTGCCAGTTCTCAGTAAGGTGTTTGAAAAGTTGATTCTCAACCAAATGTTACGGCACTTTAATAAAAATTCCATCTTTCATGATCAACAGTACGGTTTCACCAAAGGGCGTTGTACCACTGACGCCGGTGTCGCCCTAATAAAGAACATTTTTAACGCCTGGGAAGAAGCACAAGATGCCATTGGAATTTTTTGCGACCTCTCGAAGGCTTTCGATTGCGTAGACCATGAGACACTTCTGCTGAAACTGGAGCACTATGGGATTAGGAATACAGCTCTTGATTTACTAAGATCATACCTGAAAGATAGAAAGGCTAAAGTTCAAGTCAACGGCACAAACTCATTAGGGTCTGAAATGGTAATGGGCGTTCCTCAAGGTTCGATATTGGGTCCATTCCTCTTTTTAGCTTATATAAATGATTTACCCCAATTATTTCAAAATCAACCAAAGATGGTGTTATTTGCAGATGACACATCATTGATATTTAAAATAAACCGACGGTCACAAAATCTCGACGACGTGAATAGCTGTATTGTTCAGGTCCAAGATTGGTTTACGGTAAATAATTTGGTACTAAATAATAAAAAAACAAAATGCATTAGATTTAAATTACCAAATGTTAGAAGCAGCGAATGTGACATCATATTGAATGGAGAAAAACTGGAATTTATTAATCAAACAGTTTTCCTAGGAATCACGCTAGACGAGAAATTACAATGGGGACCCCATATAACATCTCTCGCGGGGCGGCTAAGCTCGGCCGCTTATGCTGTTAGAAAGATAAGACAGTTAACAGATGTAGAAACCGCGCGTTTGGTCTATTTTAGTTACTTCCACAGTATTATGTCGTATGGCATTTTACTATGGGGTCGGGCTGCTGACATTGAATCCATTTTTATTTTACAAAAGAGAGCTGTCAGAGCCATTTATAATCTAAGTCGTCGCGAATCTCTCAGGGAACTATTTAAAAAGATTAATATTATGACGGTACCTTGCCAATTCATTTATGAAAATATTATGTATGTGAGAAAAAATCTACATCTTTTTAATAAAATAAGTGATAGACATAATTTTAATACTAGAAATAAAGATAAAATAGATCAACCATTTTTCAGACTATCTAAAGTAAATACATCTTTTATGGGGTACTGTGTTAAATGTTACAACAGAATACCTTGTGATATATTAGAATTAAATGAAAGAAAATTTAAAACTCATATAAAAAGTACACTTTGTAAACAAGCATATTACAAATTAGAGGATTATATCCAAGATAAAAATGCTTGGAAACATGCTGATCCTGCTCCATAGGACAATTTAGAATCTAGACAAAATCAAACTGGTTGCCAATTTAATTGTATAATATTATTTTTTTTAAACATTAATTTTATATTCTGTGATTACTTGAACTCACACACTGACTTATTATTAGTAGTACGTGTTAAAATGTTAAGAATATCGTATAATTTTACAATGTTTGTAAATATGTGAGCACCATGCATCTATCACATAATTAATTTATGTCATTCCTTCAATTTTCATTCTTTTTACCTATCGTGGTATAGTAATCTTATTCTAGGTGCATCGTCTTCACATATAATTATATAATTAATGTATACTTACAGAATATTGTGAAAATATTTTAAAAGAGTAACGGTGGAGTTTCTTGCCCATTCTTCTCCATACGAAAACGACCTTTTGGAATGGGCGACTAGAATCAATTATTATACTACGTGGAGCAGGACGCTTGACATTTCTTAAAACCACGTAAAGAGTGTCATGTTCTTTACCCGTATACAAAAAATCAATCAAATCCAATGAATACTTTAGCCACAGGAAATTATTTTTCATTTTCTTATTTTTCAACATGATGTAGATCTGAGTCCGTAATAATAGGTAAACATTGTAAGGTCAAGAACCTGTGCAAAACGTACGATTCTATCCTCTACGTCTCAATATGCTTGAGAGACAGAGAAAGGTGTCATACGATTCCACTCCGACGCGCCCCGCCCATGCAGTCCCACAAAATAATACTACAATTAGAAAGAAAAAGAAATATTACTTACGCAAATTATGCATTAGTGGTGCATAGACAATTGCGAGTGTGTGTGTGAGCGGAATTTTTTCGGCAAAAAGTCTCGGGACTCGCTCGGTCAGTGTCAGTGCAGCGGCTCCCTTTGAGGAGCGTACACCGCTACTTTGTTTATTACGAGACGAGCCGCGCGCGCATTGTCGTGATTTTGTGAAAAAAAAAATAGTTGTTATTTGTGATTAAAGACGATTTAGTGTGACTTATTGTTCAGTGTAGAGATGGGCTTAAACGTTAAAAAATAATAACACTGCTAAATGATAATGCTAACAATATTTAACAGTTAAAATTAGCAGTTATTTTTAGCAACTGTTAAATTTAATCACAGACGGATTGTTAACGTAATTAATTCTCATTTCCTTCATACTTTTCACAGGCTTAGGACTGTCAACTTTTTCTGTCGGCGTATTTATAATGAGAATCAATTTATTTACAACGATTTCTTTTTTTTATGTGTAATTTTTTTATAATAATCATATTTTTTTTGTTTTGTTTTTTTTTTTCTTGTATCTTTTGTATTTCTTTCTTAGATCTTGTTTTTTTTTCTAATAGCTACATACCAATTGGTAATATTACTTTTGTTCAAATTTAATATATTTTTTGATTCCGTTTATTTAACATCTATCTCGGAACTTATTTAACAGGTGTTGACGCAATTTTTTTTTATTAGTGTTAATTCGATTTAACAGTTAGCACTTAGCAGTTAATTAAATCAACTTGCTCAAACTTATCAATCTAACTGTGACTGAATCTGCAGGACCATTATTGCTTTGTTGTGAGTTGTGACACTGACTGCTATATTTAACAGCTATCCCAGAACTTATTTAGCAGGTGTTGACACTAAAAAAATTTAGCAGTGTTAATTTAGCAGCTTATTATTTTTAGACCCATCCCTAGTTCAGTGTTAGTTAATTAGGTATCGATGTCGCTTGTGCATAATGAACAACGGTGGAAACCTTGAAAATTTAAAAATTTGACTATTGATGTAAATTCTGATTGTGATGTGATATTATGTGATTAATTATTCAATCAGTGATCTTTTAATTAACAACGCGCAACTTAGTGAGTTTATGCCGCTAATTTGTTGTTCTCCGACTAAACTACCTACCCACGTCCACCTACGCCCCGCACCGCAGCGCAGGCGCCGCCCCCCGCCGCGACCCGCATCGGGCCGCGCAACAGGTTACTGATATATAAAGCGTGTTTACTTTTTATGCAGTTGATTCTGCTATTTATTTTGTTTGAAAATTGCAATTTATCAATTTTCCATTAACTACTAATCTTCGTCTTTTAAAATGTTTCTATGGACTAGTACTGTGCTTGTTTTAATTTAATGTCGTAAGTCCAGATCCACATTGTATATTTTTTTTCTGTAAATGTTGACGTTCATAAGTGCCTTTTTTGTGCCTAAATGAAATAAATTATTTGACTTTGACTTTGACTTTGAGTAAGATATCACGATAATGACAGCAGGCTGAGGGCTATCAACAATTCGGAACGCTCGTAATCGCACTCACAGTACTCGCTCAACGTCAAAACTTGCGTATCATATTTCTTTGTGTTTATATCACAAATTTCTTCTTATTCTTTGTTTAGGTATCGAACGGTAGCCAGAAGCACAATTTCGAAAATGCCACGTTAGTTTATATGTATGATGCGAGTCAAAACAAAACAGCACAACTGTCATTTTTGACAGCGCCCACAGTGATATTAGTAAAAGGCATGGTCGGCGTTATCGCAAGATGGCGCACGTCATGACGTCATCTATGACGATTCAAGACGCAACGTTATCGCGTCCACGTTAATACGGAACGACTGTTATCACGCTCAAATCGATTACATCGTAACTCGGAATGCAGGGCATGTCAATGGTGACAACCAACCATTGACTTTCTAAGGCCGCTTTCCGAATTAGAACATAATCGCTCACAGCGCTGACATCGATAATTGGCGTTCCGAATAAGATATCGTGATAATGACAGCTGAGGGCTGTCAACAATTCGGAACGCTCGTGAACGCGCTCACGGTACTCGCTCAACGTCAAACTTGCCTAACATATTTCTTTGTGCTTAAATCACATATTTCTTCTTCTTCTTTGGTGAGGTGGCGAACGGTAGCCAGAAACACAATTTCGAAAATGCCACGTTAGTTTACAGATAAGATGCGAGTCAAAACAAAACAGCACAACTGTCATTTTTGACAGCGCCCACGGTGATATTAGTAAAAGCCATGGTCGGCGTTATCGCAAGATCGAGCACGTCATGACGTCATCTATGACGATTCAAACCGCAACGTTATCGCGTCCACGTTAATAAAACAGGTGGAAATCTGAAGGTGCAAGGTCAGGACTATACGGCGGATGCATTAACACCTCCCAGCCAAACTCTCTTAATTTTTGCTGAGTGGCTAAAGATGTGTGAGGTCTAGCGTTATCATGATGAAAAACTACACACCTTCTGTTGATTAATTCCGGCCGCTTTCTCTCAATTTCTTGCTTTAATCTCATCAGTTGTTCGCAGTAGAGTTCAGAATCGATGGACCTGCCTGGTGGTAACAGCTCATAATGAATCGTGCCCTTCCAATCCCACCACACACACAGCATCACCTTGTTGCGAGTTAACCTGGCTTTCGCCACAGTCTGTGAAGCCTGACCGGCCTTTGACCACGACCTTTTTCGCACGTTCTTATCGTACGTGATCCACTTTTCATCACCAGTTATCAGCTTCTTCAAAAATGGTTTGGTTTCATTACGTCGTATTATAGAATCACAAATGAGTACACGGTTGATTAGGTTTCTTTCAGTGAGCTCGTGAGGTACCCAAATATCGAGCTTTTTTGTGTACCCAGTTTTTTTCAAATGCGACAAAACTGTTTTGTGGTCAATTCTCAGTTCTTCAGCTACGTCGTAACTACTGATAGGCCGATCTTGCTCCACTTTTTCAAAAATGGCATCCATTTTATCCGTAATAGGGCGACCAGAGCGACGTGCATCTTTGACATCAAAATTACCGGATTGAAAACGCTTAAACCAAAGAACAATGCCCACTTCCCATACATTTAAAAACCTGATAATGAACGTTTATGTATAGTTATGAGGTATAGTAGAAAGACTACCTGTAAGCTTAGAAAATAATGTGTAATAGTCATTTTTACGGTTTAAACGCTACGAAGTCCAAAAAATATGAATGGTACTTTTTAGGTTAGGATTTGCCGTTACTTACTAATTATAGAGAAATAAATGTGCTAGACCTTATTACTAACACTCGAAGTATAATCTCAAATAGGAATACTTACGTGGCTATGTATATGCATCAAGCAGACGTTGCAGTTTATGCAAAGTATACGTCAACTTTTTGCTGACGGTGGCATTGTCAAGAGGACGGATTTACAACGGTATTGTAAGCAAAAGTCGTCAGATGAGAAAGGTATCGAGGTCCAGAGGCGGTAACTAGGGTCGTAAAAAGAAGTAATACACACAAAATGAACATACACAACGAGACGCAAGCGCAACAACAAAGGACCGATGACCAATGCCAATCGCAGAACTGTCAAATGTCCAAAAAATCCGTTTCATTCTTGCGAACTCAATTAGATACTGCGTGATTAATTTATTTAATTATTGTTCTTTTTGTATTAATCTGTATTATGAAAATAAATACTAATATAGAAATACTTACTGAGTAAATAAAACGTAAAGTAATATATAAAACTCAGAAACAATGTTGAATAAAGTCAAGTAGCAGTATGTAAAATGGAACGTTGTAAAAACAGGAAAGTTGAGATTTTGAGATGCGTTCGAAACATGGTATACGTTTACTCTTACGTAGAATAAGCATAAAGAAATATTAAAAAATATTATTTTCCTGCGTTTCTTTTAACATTGTGATAAGCGTAATAAATATACTATTAAATTAGCTGAATTTTAAGATTTATTTCATTACTATACATAATCAGGTGAAAAATGGGCATTCTTCTTTGTGCTACTCTCACAGACACTGCACTAGGTCCATAAACATCGCAAATTTATTTCGCGGCTTGCGTTGCATTTTTACCTTTTTTGTAATAAAATTTTAAAATGTATCGAATTTCTTCATTAGATTCACTCATCTTGACGGTACGAAAAACAAATGAAAATCACACATTTTCCTTATTCGAATTTGGAATTATGTTCTTTAAAATTTAAACTTTCAATGATACCAAAACCAGCCAGATACAAGGCTAATAAATGGCTATACTATATAGCCAAGGAGATTTTATTAGAAGTTCATACAGTCACGAGCTTTAATTTGGGACCCACCTAAGGTTGAATATCGTGTAGCAAACATTCGCCATTTAGAGCTATTATGTTAACGCTGTCACTGCACAAACAATAAACGTCATAATGTTTACCATCGACAACTTTACGTTTCTAGGGGCTAACGTCAACTGGAGCGAGGGCAAACGATCATTACCGATTTCCGAGTAATAATTACTTTTTGGTCCTGTGGTCCCATAAGAAAAAAGAAACAAATAAAAAAGAACAAAATTATATTGTCAATATATGATAGCTAGTCAACTAACCCGCTTATTCTTCAAACCTATATTAGTTAAAAAGTTGTGTCTCTTTCTCAAACATAAATATCAAAGTGACGGACCAAAACAACATATTTAAAATAAAATAGGTTTAAAGGCCGTTTATGATTAAGGGGGCTTAGAAGATTTCAGCTAAAATATTGATTAATAAAATCTTTAGAAAAACAAAGTTATTTATTCTTTATATTTATTAAGACATTTATGACACAAACCTCAATCGTAACACAATTATATAGAAAGCATGGTTAGCGGTGCACAAAATAAACACTTATCACCGAAGGCTACGACTAAATTAATTTAAATCTCTCCAGTATTTTTTTTATCATAAATATTCAAAACCGCGTATATCCACCTTCATTGTCAATCACAGCCTGGAGCCGGTTACGCATGGATCCAATCAATTTGTCACATATGTCAGTACCCCTTAAACTTTCCCAGACTGTGAGGCAGTGATCCATAAGTGCTTCTCTAGTTCTTTCTTGCCGTATGAATTGTTGCAAAATATTCTAAAACTTTTAAAAGTGTGTGCAAAATGGCTAAAGCTCTTCACATTAGCAATAAAATAAAATCAGCTGATGATAAAATAAAAACTACCTGGCAAATAATTAATAATGAAACCGGTAGGAAAAAACAGCGTAATACTGAATTTAATTTAGAGACTGCACATGGTCCCATCAACTCAGATGTAGAAATAGCTCAGGAATTTGAAAACTGTTTTGCTAATATTCCCCATAAAACCACTGAAGCTTTAAATTCCTCACCCGCGCTTTCTGCTGCCTTACTTAGAAAGAATGTAAAGGCATGCCCTTTGGAGTTTAGGTTTCAGCATACAGACCCCCAGGCTGTTATAAAAGCTTTTAAAGATCTTAAAATTAAATCAACAGAAGATCTGTGGGGAATGTTTGTAAAAGTATGTAGATCAGTAATCGAAACCATTGCGCCTTATCTAGCTTTCATATTTAACACTAGTGTAGACCAAGGCGTCTTTCCGGATCTCATGAAACACAGTAAAGTAGTTCCTTTGTTCAAATCCGGTGATAGTAAGGAACCCAACAATTATAGGCCTGTGTCAATTCTGCCAGTTCTCAGTAAGGTGTTTGAAAAGTTGATACTCAATCAAATGTTACGTCACTTTAATAAAAATTCCATCTTTCATGACCAACAGTACGGTTTCACCAAAGGGCGCTGTACCACTGACGCCGGTGTCACCCTAATAAAGAACATTTTTAACGCTTGGGAAGAAGCACAAGATGCCATTGGAATCTTCTGCGACCTCTCGAAGGCGTTCGATTGCGTACACCATGAGACACTTCTGCTGAAACTGGACCACTATGGGATTAGGAACACAGCTCATGATTTGTTAAGATCATACCTGAAAGATAGAAAGGTTAAAGTTCAAGTCAACGGCACAAACTCATTAGGGTCTGAAATGGTAATGGGCGTTCCTCAAGGTTCGATATTGGGTCCATTCCTCTTTTTAGTTTATATTAATGATTTACCCCAAATATTTCTAAATCAGCCAAAGATGGTGTTATTTGCAGATGACACATCATTGATCTTTAAAATAAACCGACGGTCACCAAATCTTGACGACGTGAATAGCTCTATTGTTCAGGTTCAAGATTGGTTTACGGTAAATAATTTGGTACTAAATAATAAAAAAACCAAATGCATTAGATTTAAATTACCAAATGTTAGAAGTAGCGAATGTGACATCGTATTGAATGGAGAAAAACTGGAATTTATTAATCAAACAGTTTTCCTTGGAATCACGCTAGACGAGAAATTACAATGGGGACCCCATATAACATCTCTCGCGGGGCGGCTAAGCTCGGCCGCTTATGCTGTTAGAAAGATAAGACAGTTAACAGATGTAGAAACCGCGCGTTTGGTCTATTTTAGCTACTTCCACAGTATTATGTCGTATGACATTTTACTGTGGGGTCGGGCTGCTGACATTGAATCCATCTTTGTTTTACAAAAAAGAGCTGTCAGAGCCCTTTATAATCTACGTCGTCGCGAATCTCTCAGGGAACTATTTAAAAAGATTAATATTATGACGGTACCTTGCCAATTCATTTATTCAAATATTATGTATGTGAGAAAAAATCTACATCTTTTTAATAAAATAAGTGATAGACATAATTTTAATACTAGAAATAAAGATAAAATAGATCAACCATTTTTCAGACTATCTAAAGTAAATACATCTTTTATGGGGTACTGTGTTAAATGTTACAACAGAATACCTTGTGATATATTAGAATTAAATGAAAGAAAATTTAAAAATCATATAAAAAGTACACTTTGTAAACAAGCATATTACAAATTAGAGGATTATATCCAAGATAAAAATGCTTGGAAACATGCTGGTCCTGCTCCATAGGACAATTCAGAATCTAGACAAAATCGAACTGGTTGCTAACTTAATTGTATAATTATTATTTTTTTAAACATTTATTTTATTTTATTTTTTGTGATTATTTGAACTCACACACTGACTTATTATTATTAGTATTACTTATTATAATGTTAGAAATATAGTATAATTTTACAATGTTTGTAAGTATGTGAGCACCATGCATCTATCACATAATTATGTCATTCCTTCATTTTTCATTCTTTTTACCTATCGTGGTATAGTAATCTTATTCTAGGTGCATTGTGTTCACATATAATTATATAATAAGTGTATACAAGATATAATGATTTTTTTTAAAAAGAGTAACGGTGGAGTTTCTTGCCCATTCTTCTCCATATGAAAACTACCTTTTGGAATGGGCGACTAGAATCAGTTTTATTATTTTTTTTAAAGTTTGAAGTTCAAAAGTGCCTTTTTTGTGCCTAATTGAAATAAATTATTTGACTTTGACTTTATTTGACTTTCGTTTCTATTTGACCATTTTTGAACCATTAAGCCCCATAAATTTTCTATAGGATTTAAATCGGCACACGTTGCAGGCCACGGAATACGATTTAAATTTGCTCTATTATTGTCGAACCAAGTTCTAACGATTCTTGCCGTATGAATTGTTGCGTTATCTTGAACAAAGTTTATTGGAGCAACATCTTCTTGTGAATAATATAGTTGCAATGTTGGAAGGACATTCTCGTCTAATAAATCGACATAATCTTGAGCAGTGGCCCTGGGTGGTAAATTTATTAGTTCTCCAATGCCGGCTGAACTAATCCAGCCAGACATGTTAACTGTAATGCGACCAGACGCGTTGTTAGCTATGACGTGGTCTTCCGTGTATCGCGTCCTGTCAATTCGCCACAAATGTAATCTGCCCGTTTGGGAAGATTGAAAAGTCTTTTCATCGATGAAAGCCGTCGTCGTCCAATCAAAATTTAGATACTGACGTGCGAAAATAAGTCGAGCAGCTTTATGGGCATCCGTCAACGCAATTTTTTTTGCAGGCCGCCTGTGATGCAGTCCCATAGCTTTAAGATGCCTTCTAACTGTTGAAGGGTGGGACTTCAAACGCTTCCGCAAAATGCCTCGTTGGCGTAAATCCATTCATCAGGTATTGCCTTTGCATCAAGCGGCTCTACTCTTGTGTTATAACTTGCGGGTGATGGTTGTTTCGTCGTAAGTCAATAATATTTTCCTCGTTCCCGTGGCGTCGAACCCAGCGGCGAACTGTGTTTCTTGTTACATTTATTCGTCGCGATATCTCGTGAATGCCTACTCCTTGTTCGTGCAAATCAATAATTTGGAGCCTTATTTGGTCACGATTAGCCGCAAGCATTTTATTAATTGGTAAATTATATTTTGTGAAAATATCACATTAAACTATTTCCTTAAATGACACTGACACGACACATGTTCGTAATTAGAAAATCGTAATGATAGCTTTTTGCAACGAGGTTATCATTTCATAGGTCGATTAGATAAGACATTTTATGTCTTAACTTGACATTCAACATTTCAACCTTAAAGCAAAGTTTCAAAGTTTCGACCTTATTGCATTATGATTTTTCTAACAACATTTAACGGAAATGGGTCCCAAATTAAAGCTCGTGACTGTACATACTATAATGCGAAAAGACTTTTTCCCCAACCTCATAGGTATGTCGTTCGCGCTGTAAACTCTAATTGCGCGATGCAGGATTTGTGTGACGTCATGTCTTTGATGCGTAGTTCGTATTTGGCGGTGTAACCGCTACAATAACAAATACAGTGTAAACTCTATGTAACGTCACTCGATTTAACGTTATCGGCTACTCGGCTTTGGTTGGTTTAGCTTGTCTTCCATATACACTCTTTAAAGGCTCGTGCAGACCAGCGCGACGCGACGGCGCGACGCGACTCGAACAATACTATTTCTAAGAAAACTTCACGGTATAACAATAGCCGGAGTCGCGTCGCGCTGTCGCGTCGCGCTAGTCTGCACGAAGCTTAAAGCATTTCACCCACTCTCAATAAACACAATAATTAAATAATTAAAAACTGCTCAGCTGTGTAGGTACGTTCTTTTGTTCTTTGGTCGCTTTATTATCCTAGCCCGTAATAAATTAATAATAAATAGGTAATGAGAACTTTATAGGAAATCCGTTATTTTGTTTACAAATTGGGATTGCTTGCACATGTAGACTGTTTGTAAGTAGGATTCATGGATTATCTATACGTTATTATATTCTTAGTTGCTCACAAACTTTCAAAATGTAAACATGGCGCGGACCAGTGTTTACTAACACGGGTCTGAAAAACTTTTTATTTTTTTATTACAGATTTTTCTTCTCTCTATTTAACGACATCTCTCTCTATCACGACAAAATATGCACAGTCCCTTGAGTGTCGTTATATAGTTTACACTGTATACAATATATAATGGGTGGGATATCTAGTATTTTAAATTTGAATCGGCTATAAAAAAAAGGCAATTTTTTACAAATTTCTGTTTTTATTGGAAAGGTTGAACTTTGTCATTTAAGAACGGAACACAACATCATTCATGACTACCACGACTGGCTCGGCAGTACCCAATCCGATCAACTCAATTTTTCAGTACATTTCGGCTTGAATCTCTTCAGTGGCAACTTCGATTTCTGACATCCCTTGACTCACTAATAACTAACATGAAGGTGCATGCAACACTCACGCCCGCACACATAACTACCTAAACATTTTTTTTCAGTTTTCAGTCAGAGTTCAGTAGGTATAAAGATAGTTTCCTAATTATTGTTTACATTTTCAGGCAGACCTAGACACCGCCAGCCGAAATCGAAAGTGTGATAATCAGTGTGTGGCAATTACTTTAACAGATATCTGGCAGTTTAAACCAATCGCCAATCCTTAATGAGTTGACACGGTGCCGCCGATTCTCTTGTCACAAATGCCTCTAAACTAGACTAAAAATCAATAAAATTTAGTTTATTTCTATCAAACGATGATTTCCATTTTTGATTTTGACAACTAAACACGAGAATCCTAATGAAATGTATGCAGCCCTTTTTGATGTTGTGCAAAAAGAGTACCAATCTACTTTCAAGACTAAAACTATTGACATTAATGGCACCTCCGTTGGCTTTAATCAATGGGCCACTCCGGGTATTTATTAAAGTAGAGCGAGACTACGAGTTATATGGTTTGAAAAAATATAGATTTGATACTCCTTTCCTAGAGTATGTCAAAAATTATTTAAAAAGGTTAGTGTTTTTGCAAAATCTAAATTTTTAAGCGATACAATTAAAAATTCCAATAATAAAGTAAAAACCACTTGGAAAATTATTAACAATGAAACGGGTAAATCGGTTAAGCAAGATAAACAACTCGAGATTATGGTCGATAATAAATTAGTTACTAAAGCAGCTGACGTAGCTGAGGCGTTTAATGAGTTTTTTGCCAACATACCTATAACTACGACTCACTCCTTAAATTCGTCCCCATCTAAAGCTGAAAACCTTTTGTTTAGTAGTGTGTCCAAAAGTAGTCGCTTATTTAGCTTCGAACATGTAACGCCTCGTGATGTAGTTAATGTTTTCAACACAATCAAGTCTAAAAACACTGGTGATTACTGGGGAATCTCCATTAAACTTTTGAGTTATATAATAGACATCGTAGCCCCCTATCTAGCTGTTACTTTTAATAAATGTGTTGATTTAGGAACTTTTCCTGACCTCATGAAGAGTAGTAAAGTCATATCATTATTTAAATCAGGTAATAAAAATGACGTTGGCAATTTCAGGCCTATTTCTATTTTACCAGCATTCAGCAAAATATTTGAAAAGTTAATACTCAAGCAGTTGCTAAGACATTTTAATTTAAATAGCCTCCTTCATAATGAACAATATGGCTTTACAAAGGGTCGTTCGACTTCAGATGCGGGTGTTGCTCTCCTGAAACACATATTTAACGCATGGGAGAACTCTCAAAATGCTATTGGAGTTTTCTGTGATCTCTCCAAAGCCTTTGATTGCGTGCACCATGACACGCTTTTGCGTAAACTGCGTCATTATGGTGTGCTAAACGAAGCTCTCAACGTTTTAAATTCATATTTAAATAATAGGTCGCAATGTGTAGATGTTGATGGTGTAAAATCTTCCGGGCTACCAGTTCAGTTAGGTGTACCTCAAGGCTCAATACTGGGTCCATTCTTGTTCTTAGTATATATCAATGACTTACCATTCTATTTAAAGGGTATCTGTGAAGTTGTACTGTTTGCAGATGATACCTCTCTTATTTTTAAAGTAGACAGGAATAGACATGATTTTGACGATGTAAAAAGTGCACTGTCAATGGTTACGGATTGGTTTACGACAAATAAACTAGTTCTCAATGCCAAAAAAACGAAATGTGTAAAGTTTGTCCTTCCAAATGTTAGAAATCTAGGACCCAACATCGTCTTAGACAAAGAGGTGCTTGAAACTGTAAACTCGGCAGTTTTTCTGGGCATAACAGTAGATGCCAAACTTCAGTGGGGCCAACATATATCGAGCCTAGCGGGAAGGCTCAGTTCGGCCGCCTACGCCGTCAGAAAAGTAAGACAATACACTGACGTTGATACCTACAGCTCGGTTAGTCTATTTTAGTTATTTTCTTAGCGCTATGTCCTATGGTATTCTGCTGTGGGGCAAAGCTGCAGATATTCAAAATATATTTGTCCTCCAAAAACGAGCTATTCGAGCAATTTACCAGCTAGGTGCCAGAGTTTCTCTGAGAGATTTTTTCAAAGATATCGGTATTCTCACAGTGGCATCACAATTCATCTTCGCCAACATCTTATATATTAGGCAAAATATACACTTATACACTAAAAACAGTGATATTCACAATGTTAACACAAGAAGTAAGGATAAACTACGTGCTCCCTTTCACCGGCTTCATAAGGTTCATAACTCATTTGTTGGGCTTGGTATAACCTTTTATAACAAGCTACCCTCTTCTTTGCTAGATTTGCCTTTTAATGCGTTTAAAACTAAATTAAAGTCCAACCTTTGTTCAAAGGCATACTATTCTATCAACGACTACTTAAATGATAAGAATAGATGGTCGCTGTGATTAACTCAAGACAATGTTTAAATGTTCTTTCTCCAGAATTAGTTTACCTACTGACAGGTTATATGAGTTTATATAATTGTTTATAATTTTACTTTATAAGTCAATTTATTTTAATTTTATTTTAATTTAGTGCTGACATAATCTACTCATTACAATGTTTTTTTTCTGAGTTGTAATGCAATATGTGGTTAGCTAGCGACCTCGACAATTATTTATTTTACCTCGATGGTCCTAGTTTATCAATTGTAACTTCTAGTTACAGCTATATGTAAGCGGGCACGCCCTTTATGCCTGGAGGCTTTTTCTTTTTTTTTAGATATTGTTTACTTTTAGTTATTTTTATTTCTGCTTGAGTATAGTTCTCGATGCTTTTGGTTGGTATATTGGCGTGTGCTAGCTGTCATATGGCTATTAATTATAGCTATTTAATTTATAATTTAAATTATTTTTTGCATATTGTAAATTGTCTTGCATACTGTTGTATAGAATCATTTTTAATTTTTTTCTAACTGAACAGACAGCTGTGCTGCTGGGGAGTTTGTTGCGCCACTTCTTTTTCCCTGCAAAAGCACTAGGAAGTGGTGAAGGGTGGGCGTTTTGGGGGACTGTCTTATGTAATTTTGACGTTCGAAAAGTGCTGATTCTCAGCCTAGTTTGAATAAATGACTTTTGAATTTTGTTTTTTTTTTTGAATTTTTAAATCTGACCATTTTTAATTGCGGATTAAAAATTGTGTGGAATACTATTACTTGTCATGAACTAAAATTCACACCAACAACTCGACTTCAGGCGCAAAAACAGTACTACATATTTTTTTCTTTTCTTTTGAACTCGAAAATGGTGCCCTATCGCAAAAATAATGAAAATTTCGACCCTAGCTAATAATTTTTCATATTTTCTTTATACAAAACAAAAAGTGAAAAATTCCATATAAAACACGTCGAGGTTGCCCCCACTGCGCGCCTCCGATTATAAAAAAAATCACGGGGTAGGGCAAACAAGTATGTAGCACTTTGTCGGGATTGTCAAATTTGATTTTAGTTGTGTCAAAATAATTTTTAAATTTAGAGATTTTTTATTGCAGAATAGCTCATAGCCAAAAGTAAGGAATTTTAGTGATTGTTTAGGGTAAGGAAGGCTATTACCGGTCATTTAATTACCGGCAAAAGGAACTACAATTCAGTGAAAAATCAACATTTATTTAAAAAAACTTTTATGAAACATAACATAAGATATTATTCTAAGATAATTATAACCATTGAGATCAATACTTATTTCAAACACGACACAATCAACTCTTAAAAAAAAAATGTCGTCGACCGGTATTGTGCTACATGGCAGATAATACCGGTCGGCAGTTAGGCAAAGCCGGTCAAGAATTTTGCGGCATAAGTCACACACGTAGCCTTCGGGAGACTCATAACCCGAGCACTCAGCATGAGCCCAAAGCCCACACTGTACGCAACTGTACCAAAGCTCGTTGTTCCGGCCATAATCGTCGCATAACATGCATCTGTTCTACAGATCTTCGACATCGGTGTGATCTTCGACATTGGTGTGATCTTCGACATCGGTGTCATCATCATCATCGCGTACGTCAGACATTTCGATTTCGGAGTCTGATGAACTCTGGTCCTTAAAAAAAAGCCTTAAATACATGGCAACTTCATTTTTGTTAAAAGCTGTGGCCCTATTCAGACTCGTGCCTTCTGCTTTCTGAATAGACAATGTATTTATTTTCATGAATCCTCTAAGTCAGTCTTTGCCAGCCATTCCAAGGGTGTTATTAAAGTTGTGTTTCATGCCATTTTTAACAGCCAGCCTGCCATTTCCGCATCTTTATCTTTCGTGAAGTCTGGATTTCGACCTATAGCTGGTAATTCACTATTCTTATTTTTCAGTCTTTCTTGTAGGGTTGAAAATAGGATGCCATTAGACCGAGCTGCCTCTCTTATCGGTGTTCCTTCTTCGACAAATTTGAATGCCCTACTCAAATCATTTTGGCTCCATTTCACCTTCAATCCTTTGCTCCTACTTCGAGTCCCCGACATCCTAAAAAGGAAAATAATAAAAAAAATACGGAATAAAAGATAAAAATGTAATATACTTGCAAACATTACTTGTGGTTAATACCGGTCAGCATGACCGGCATTGGCCAACCGTATACTTTTCTGGTTAATAATAATTTTAACAAAAACCTGCAGCAAAGCGCTTGAAATTTATGATTACATGGGTAGACAGATAACTACACGGCAATAAATAACACTGACAATGAATGAAACATGAAAATTAAGACACTCACCTCTTATGTTCCACGGCCACAAAGTTACGAAAAAGTGGCGCGAAACAAACTAAAGTGCGGTTCTCCCGGACGCGTGCTTGGAACTGAGTGCCAGTGCCAGTGCTTAGGCGCGGGGAACACTCACGCCACCCTCAATCAATGTGTGTGTGCACAAAAACGCTGGAGTTTGGAAGATAGTGTGGTGACCGCCATTGTCGCCTGACCGCGGATAGCCTCCTTTACCCTAGTTCGGTGTACAAGAGAATCGGCACCGTTGAACATTTTTAATGTGTTTGGTGCTTGTATTATGAATATTATTAACTAATTATTTTTTGTATCATTAAAAAAAAAAATCAAATTCAATGTTTGTAAAAATTGTTTGTTAATAAACAAATTTAATTGAATTGAATGATCATAATAACTTACGACTTCTGGTTTATAATATAACGATAACAATTTTTTTTATTTTAGGTAACACGGCAGATCTCGATCAAGCAAAGGCCATATTATACCATAGCCCGCATTGAATAGATGGATACGCGAACGAAGGCAATGATTGCTACTACAGCATTAAAATATCTTCTATGCTATGACAATGCTACGGCATCTTAATGCTTTGTAGAGTTTGGCAGAAAGTCTGCGTACCTACCTACGTATATCTTCTTAGCTGTGCGTTTGCACTGGCGAAACATCGCAACAAAACATGTTGAAATCTCGAGTTCCTGTCAAATATTGTATGGAACTTTGACATACACTAAAGATTTCAAGCTGTTTTGTTGCGCCAGTGCAAACGCACAGTAACAGTAACCCTCTTATTCATAAACGTTGATTAAAGTTAAGAGACGTTTAAACATCAAAAATGTATGGTTTAACAGGCGCTAATCATTACTTAACCTTAAGCAGCATTTATAAATAAGAGGTTACCTATATTTTGTTAGAATATAGTCCTCCAGACCGTATTTCAGCCACGGCGGCCATTCTCAACGGAGACTAACCTTCGGCACGGGAGATATTATAGTGCACAAGTGTGTGCGCAGACACAGGTGCACTCTCCCTTCCCTCACTCTCATAGTCCGATGGGACGGCAATCCGACACGACCAGAGAGAGATCAGGCGCAGGACCAATAACGGCTTAACGTGCTTTCCGAGGCGGTATCACACCGCCAACTACCAAACTCCGGGCTATTACTAAGAAATTTCTAATGGAAAAATCCAATAACACTTTGCCCGACCCGGGAATCGAACCCAGGACCCTACGCTCAGCATTCGCGTTTACAACCATGAGACTAACGGGGCAGTCTTTGTTAGAATAATGAGTATCTACATAACTGAGTATGGTCATATAGTGATTGCATAGTGGTTGTATCACTGGTTTTAGATGCTATAGTATATAAGTTATGTATTTGAAGCCTTATACATGCATCTATTTACACACCTATAGACTACCCATTATTCATGCGTAAATAATTATATCCAAGGCTACTTTGCAGAAATACCTGACCGCACATCGTGATAAATCCTAAGATTAAAGGTAGGTATTCAAAATAACTAATATTTGTATCGGTAAACAGTTCTTCTGTACATATTATAAAACAAAGTCTCTTTTCGCGTTTGTCTGTTTGTCCGCGTTGTTCTTCTAAACCACGCAACAGATTTTGATGTGATTTTCACTATCGTTTAGAGAATTCATTCCGGAAGGTTTATGTGTTAATATTAAAGTTACGCCTCGTTGGTCTAGTGGTCGCAAGCGCTACTGCTGAGCATGAAGTCATGGGTTGGATTCCCGAGTCGGGCAAAGTGTTATTGGGTTTTTCTATTTGGAATTTCTCAGTAGCAGCCCGGAGTCTGGATTTGTGCCCGGTTGATGCCAATATAGGACTTAAACATAACTGGCGAAATGTGGGTGTACCTACTATAGGTACACCTCTGCCCAACCCTTCGGGGAGACAAGGCATGATGTTATGTTATGTTATTAAAGTTACTGTTACAGTTATTTGTCAAGGCGTAAAAACCGTGCGACACAGGAGCGGGTCGCTAGTTCTATATAAAACTGGTTAATTCGTCTTGGCACAAGAACGACTGCTCAGCATCAAGATTCTGGGTTTAATTCCTTGGTCGGTCATAGGGTAATTGGGCTCAGGTCTCCCTCCTCAGTAGTAGCCTGGAGTCTGGATTTGTACCCGGTTCATGGCAGTAGGCGGTGAAATATGTATGTATGTACGGAATACCACTGCCTAGCCCTTCGGGGAATACAAGCGTTATATTATGGTATGTTCTTTTCTATGTACCTATCAATATCTAACCCCCCGAATGCCCCGTTGGTCTCGTGGTCGCAAGCGCGACTGCTGACTGTGGGGTCCTGGATCCTTAGTAACAGCCCCGATTTTGGTAGTTGGTGGTGTGATACCCCCGTGCCTCGGAAAGCTCGTTAAGCCGTTGGCCCTGCACCTGATCTCTCTCCGGTCGTGTCGGATTGCCGTCCCATCGGACTATGAGAGTGAGGGAAGAGAGAGTGCACCTGTGTCTGCGCACACACTTGTGCACTATAATATCTACCGCGCCGAGGGCTGGTCTCCGCTGAGACTGGTCGCCATGGCCGAAATTCGGTCTGGAGGACTTTTATCTATCAATGTTCACAACATGTGCACAAGCCCCTCTAGTCGGCAAGTGAAAACTGTTTGAGTGGCGACAATTTGTTGCCTTGCCTTATTTGTCGCAGATAAGTGGCTTGCCATACTTAGAGGGACTCTCGCCGATGCGTTCAGGTTTGAACGTTTGACTCGATATCACACTAGTTTTTGTTTGTTTGCTTTTATAATCGCGAGATTTCACTGATGTAGATACTATCAAAGAACTTCATAACTAAGCAGTTTGAAAACAAAATCCCGTGAACACGATTGGCACTTCTGTTACCGCCCCGGTTATAAAGCGGCCGAGCGCTGCAAGCAGAAATAGTCCTTACAGTGTGAAGGGAATGGTTGAAAACACGGGGGGAAGTGTGAAGGACCTGGGAGTCTGACTCTTGACTATCTTCGGCTGTTATTACATGATTGACCGCTAACTATCAAGTAATTCTTTGTCTAAACCTTCGTAAACGTGCATTTTAGAATTGTCGGTTATTGGTGTAGATATTCCACTACCTACTGACCAAATTCACTTCAATTTAGGGTTCCGTACCCGAAGAGTGCCAAACGGAACCCTATTACTAAGCCTCCGATGTCCGTCCGTTCGTCTGTCTGTCAGCGGGCTGTATCTCATGAACCGTAATAGGAAGACCGTTGAAATTTTCAACTATTATTTTGAATTAGTTAGGTAATTTTAATTTATTTTTATTTCTAGAAAAAGAAAAAAAAAATACGGGGGTCCCCTTATAAGAAACTTCTTTTTTTAACTAAAATATGTCGTGTTAAATATTGCACGGTGGTACGGAACCTCTCGTGTTCGTCTGACTCGCACTTGGTCGGTTTTTTTAACTAACTCGCGATGAGCATATTATTATAAGTATTACGAATTTCAGTCTCGGGGGCCAATCTCCACGGATATTAGCCAAGTACGCAGGAGATAGTTATTACAATGCATAAGTGTGTGCGAAAGCGCACTCTGTGTTCCTTTAGGCAGGGCGCAAACGTGTGTCTTATGTCAGATACAAGCTATCGATGAATATTTGATTTCTATAGAACCAGTATGAAATCATCCACTCCCTGCGCATACGTTAACATTTTTTGTGTCCAGTTGCTTCCACTTAACACATACTCATGACGATCAAAAAGTGTTCGGTGTCGGTAACTGGAAACTAAAAGTGTCTACGTTTGCGCCGCACCTTACTCTCTTAGTCCGATGGATGTTATTATTCTACCTCCAAATATCCAATATACTTACAACAAAGTTATTTTGTATGATAATGTACTAATTTAATTAGTGTCCCCACAAAACAGATCATATAGCGGTGACATAGTTATTTGTTAATGACTACTATCCACTGTTATGTGATAATAAGGTCACACAAACTGTGGATAATGTGAAAGATAATGAGGTGATAATTACGGCTTATGAATGGGTAATTATGTTTTATGAGTAATTACTATTATAGGAAGGTGTTACTGTTTGTTTAACTAAGTAAAAGGTTGAAGAGTCGGTCGAATTCTCCTTTCAAACTTCTACTAGGTACTACATGGATTCCGGGCGCAATATGGATGGCAAAGTTGTAGATGTAGGTATTGATAGCATTTCGTTGTCCACTGCTGAAAAAAAGGCACTCTACAATATACCCCAATACGTTCGTCATTACCAGCCTAAAACCGCCTCTGTGGTCTGACCATCTGTTTCAGACCCAGAGGTCCCTGGTTCGATTCCCAGTGGGGGCAAAAAATTCTGCTCGATTTGGTTGGTGTTAGGGCTTGTTCTAAGTTCGCCTAGCTAGATACCACCATCTTATCGAAGTCTGTCGCTATAACAACCATATGAACACCATTGTTATGTTTCTGCAGTTAGAGGTAAGATAGCCAGTTCCTCTGTGGTTGAGAATTGGGGTGAAGCTCGCTTAGAGATGTCACCAAGTGAAGGGGTCCGATGGGACCATTGCCTGCCGGGGTTGCGGGAAAGTCCGAAAGGGATACCGTGGCCCCCTGGCATTGCACAGGCAACAGAAGGAACACGGGTGGGTTTTATTCAGTAAGAGTCTGACACGCCCTCCCGCTCCACTCAGAGCGGGAGAAGTCATTTGATGATTTCCGACCAAAAAAAAAAAAAGTGTGAAGCTCTCTTCCACCTTCGGCATGATCATCACTTACCATCAGGTGAGATGCAAGCCAAGAGCTTCCGCGTTGTGAATAAAACGAAAAAAAATAATAATATTCTCATGGTTATTGAAACCATGCAGGGGGATGGTCCGGTACAATATTTGTTATGAACCCTGACTGGCCAACTCTCAATTAGAGTTACCTGGACTCACAGACTAGACTACATAGAGAGACTCTTGGTCTCTTGCAACTGGTAGCTACGGCGACGTATGTCCTAATAGACCTACAGTACAATCGTATTCTTTATGGAAATTGGACCGAACCGGCCACCTATGTGTGCACTGTACATTCCTCAAACATGTATGTTTAGATGCGTGTATATGTGGTTGCATGTGTTCGGTTTTCAGAGGAATATAAACGTGAAAGGCTGCACAGTTCACAATTTTTTTTTTGACAAATGATTCAGACATAGGTACATAGATCTACTACTCAATGTCCGTTTAATTGGACCAGAGCGAAATGTGATAAATGAAATGCGTGTCGCTTCCAAATGATGTCAGTGTCAAACAGATGTTCTTCATAATTTAGAATATGAAGTGGTCATTATCAATCAATCAATCAATAGTCTTTATTTGTAAACATAGGTTCCAAAAGTGTGCAAGATGTTACGATTGTTATAATTATAGTTTCTCTATGTTAGGCCATTTGGCGTAAAAATAATCAAATATACATTTATGGGAGGCTTTTGCCAATGTAATTTATGAAGCAATTGGAGTAATGCTCATATAACAAAAGGTATCTGAAACCCTTAGCTCTTTGAAATGTATTTCTTACTAGCTTCTGTCAGGGGCTTCTTCAGCGTGAAGGTCGGAGAGAATACTACGGGAACAAACTACCGGGATTAAAATACCTATGTCCTATGATCGATCGATTATTTGGATAGTTCGCTACCCTTATTTAATTAACTATTCTGTCCATGTTCAAACATCCTGAAATAAAAATTAAGCTAACGCAAACATGTTTCGACTTTCGAATTAATATTTATAGTGCACAATATTGAACCCGAGATATAAAATATTAATGTTCATTGACGAAAGTGCAGCTTAAAGATCCAAGTCCAGCCTGTCCAGTACGAAAAGCCTTCAACCTTATAGTGACAGACGAGACAAGGCTAACTCCTTTAGTTACCGAGGAACCTCCCTCAGTCAAGCAAGGTGGAAGACGACTAAATTTCTTTGTGGAGGAAACACAATCTAATTTTAGAAAAACAAAGGGTTAACCCAAACCAGAATTTACTTCAAATTGCTCAATAAGAAGTAGAATCATACCTGCAAGATGAGTTTGTACGAAATAGTTGTAACCCCTGTGAGTGGTGGCGAGCCAGCGGCCGATACAAATATCCGCATCTCGCCAAACTGTTTAGAACCAACTGCAACATGACTATGTTGCAGTTGGTTTTAAACAGTTTTTCAAAACTTTTTTCAAAAGCGGGTTAGACTTTGTCAGAAAGAAGAACAAAGCTTTCTGTAAAAAAAAAAAACGACAAGCGGGTATTTTTAAATGCCAATTTGAAAAAATGTGATTAGTGATTACAAAAAACTAATACTCTAAAATTTAAAGTAAATAATGTAAAATACAAAACTATTTCATGTAAATACGATCAAATGAACTTATAAATACGCCAGTTTATTACATTTTACTGCCAGTCCTAAGCCTTTTTTTTTTTTTTTTTTTTGGGTGGGAAATCATCAAATGACGTCTCCCGCTCTGGGTGGAGCGGGAGGGCGTGTCAGACTTTTACTGACTAAAACCCATCCGTGTTCCTTCTCTTGCCTGTGCAATGCCAGGGGGCCACGGTATCCCTTTCGGACTTTCCCGCAACCCCGGCAGGCAATGGTCTCATCGGACCCCTTCACTCGCTGACACTCTTTGAGGCGCGCGTGGAACACAACGCGCCGTCGACCCGGGCCTGGTCCTTACCGGACGGCGAGCTACCCATTGCTCACCGTCCGCAAGCCCGCGCCTACGGTGGCCGGGAATCCGCGATCGATTCCCGAAGCCCGGGGCGTCTCCTCCTGCGGCGGCTAGGGGCGTGAGGGCGCGAAATTTGCCTCTCCCTCACGCGCTCGGCCTCCTCCTTCGCGAGCATTACTGCTTCGCAGAAGGAGGTGACGGCCTCCCATGCCCTCTCGCTCCGTACCATGGCCTGGACCAGGGCCGGACGCGAGAGATCCCCGCCACCGATCGCCTCCACGAGGACACGGCGGTGCTCTGCCCAAGCCGGGCATACCTCCACCGTATGCTCCACCGTGTCCTCCGGGCGATCCACGCAGTGATGACACCCGGGCGTTTCCTCCCGCCTTATCCGAAACAGGTACCTCCCGAAACAGCCGTGTCCGGTGAGGACCTGCGTCAGGCGGAAGGTGAGGACGCCGTGGCGCCTCTCCAGCCACTCCTCAAAGAGGGGACTTATCGCCGCAATAGTGGCGTGCCCAGCCAGTCCTAAGCCTGGATAAAGTATGAAGGAAAATTCATAAAATCTTAAACAATAAGTTCAACTCACAGATATGGCTTAATATTCTGGGGGAACAGCGTAGACAAGGAAAGAGCATTCAAGGCTCAAAAGCGCTGTATCAGGTCTATGTTAAATCTGCATCAGACCGATTCTTGTCAGCCATTTTTCATAAACATTAGAATACTAGGTAACATTACCATGTTTGTTCATATTCGATTGCGCGGTGTTTGTAAATAGCAATATTCACTTATTTGAATACCGTAGCCGAATACCCATCGCACAGTGTTTTATGAAGACCATTTTTCGGACATTGCTTTTTTATGTAAAAAAACTGATAGTTTAAGTTATTTAAATGCAATATATCGTGTCCCCATTTCACCAGCATGTTTAGTTTTAGAGTTTTTTTTTTTGATAATTTTTTTTTGACGTAGGTAATTAACGAGAAAAAAAAACTAGAAACCACGAGTCTGAAACTGTAACGAAGTTCCGAGGTTTATTTGTACTCTAAAATATGCAGCATAAAAAACGCCGTCGATGTTTCTAAGGTCACAATTGCGTATCATATTTAGTTTCAGAGATTTTTTTTTTTTCTAAATATGTACCCGGTTGAAAAAAGACGATTTTCAAAAAATTAAATCTATAAAAATAAACATGCTAGTGAAATGGGGATACGATATATTGCATTTAAATAACTTAAACTATCAGTTTTTTACATAAAAAATCAATGTCCGAAACATGGTCTTCATAAAACACTGTGCATCGGGATAAATTATGCACAATCACGACCAAGACACGTTTTCTGCAGCAAAGTGTATTGTGGGTTGCTCCAACAATATTTAATAAAATTCCAAAACATATTAGAAGCATCTCAGAAATTAAATTATTTAAAAATAAACTTCATGACCTGTTAGTCGATAAATGCTATTACCTATATGTATACTGTTTAAAAGACTTTATGTCAGACAAGTCCCAAGTCCCAAGTCCATGGTGCAGTCACCTTAATTTTATGATCTTGTGACTGACCTATATTTTGTGATAATTTTTTTTTGTAATAATAGATTGTAAGTTTGTAACTTTAGTTGGGTCCTAACTAGTTAATTTAATTTTTCCTTTAATTGCAATAGTAATGTTAATTTTTTGTTCTCTGTTAATTTATTAAAATAATAATGTTAATTTCTTATTTAATAATAAATGACACAATGTTACCTAATCATTTAAATAATTTGTATTGTATGTACAAAAGGCGGGACATAGCTGATCTACATCACTGTAATTCTTAACACCTGTATCTATTTCTGTACCTATGATCCACAATAAACATGATTGATTGATTGTCTCATAAATTGGACGACATTCATTTCCCTTCGAGTCTCGATACTGCGTCTCTGCCAAGAGGGCCATCCACTGCCTGGGAGACCTGTATTGGACAGCCGGTGATCCTGCTTAAACAACTGGGAGGCGGATCTGGTTGACGAGGCCTGACCTGAGTGCCGTGTCATACCTCCCCTACAAAACCTTTTATTTCTGAGAGTAGGTAGGTTATTTTAGGTAGGTTAGTCATTTTTTAAAATTCTTTCTGTATTTTTTAGACTAATTTAATAATATAAATATTTAACTTGTCTACTTACTGTTTTATTTTTAATAGGCAAGTAGATTCGTTACAATTGAATAAAAGGTTTTAAATTTTTAAATATATTTAATTATGTGAACAATCATAATCACATTAAATATGCAAGTGCACAAATAAAACGTTATCAGTGAGTACCTAAACGCACGCTAGGAGACGTCCTAAGGCGTACGCGCTTTTTAATTCACTTACTAACAAAATTCACATGCACTAGCAATTACAGAGATTTCATTAGAAATAAGCATCACCTTTGTACGTATTTTTCTGTTCTTTTAATCTTGTCTGTTTATTTGTGTGTGTACATAAATGGTTAAATAAATAAATAAATAATACAGCTGCAATTATGAATAGTTGCGGCTTTTTAGAGTATATTTACTGTGTTTTGCAGTTAATTACCTGCCCTAAGTTGTTTCAAAGTAATTAGGTATAAAGTGTTTTAACACAGATTCCTGTGAGATTATTTCTGATGTTCTTGCATTATTTGGAGTGGCCGTTTATGAATGAAAATACGATGAGTTCATTGATTAGGTAGGTACTATTACTTATCTGTTCTTTGTAACACTACACGGAACAGATGATAGGACTTGTCCAACGTAAATTGCAGTACACGATGAAACACTGTTGTATTGTGTTTTTCAATGATATCTATACTAATAATAAAGCTTAGACTTTGTTTGCTTGTTTGCGTTAATATGGTAGGCTAGAGGAAATTTAATATCACGTTTCGACCCTTAGGAGCCAAGAAAAAGAAGAAAAAAAATAAGAAAGAACGCTAAACGAAAACGATGTAATAGCGCGGGCGGGCGATGCGATGCGACGGGGTGCGACTGGGGAACAAGAAATTTCACGTGGACGGGGTCGTGTGCAGAAGCTAGTAATATCATACAAATTGCTGCTACTCTATTTAGCATGCATTCCATGGTTTTGTATTATTTGGTCATTCAATTATTTCTACATTTTAATTTCACTATAAATAAATACCTATAAGTAGTTCTATTTTTAGGTGTTTGTCCCTAGGTGGTAAATAGCCGAGGTAGCGGGAATGTCCGAAAGTGATACTGTGGCAACACACAGGCAACTGAAGGAACACGGGTGGGTTTTAGTCAGTAAGAGTCTGACACGCCCTTCCTCTCCGCCCCGAGTACCCCGGGAGAAGTTATTTGATAATTTCCCAAACAAAAAAGAAATAGAATAAAAAATACAACGTTGCACAAAAGGGAATAATCTACACTTAAGATCACTTCAGTGATACGATCGTGGATTGCCCATTGAGTCACCCTATGTAAAACTACATTTATATCTAAGTATGTATAATTTGTATGCTGTACATAATAAAGAGTACCTTTTCCTTTCTATTTTTATTATGAGTTAACGTGTTATGTTACAAAACGCGACTAAATAAATAAGGGCATAATATTAGTGCCGAAATCAGAACCGCAATAGGGTACCGCAACGGTCTGTGGATATAATATCTAAATGGAAACGTATCCGGCTTGTGGTTGTCTGATCGACTACCACAGCTGTTACCGACCTGCCTAATTCTTGTCTCCTTAATGCAATTCACTTGTTTCAAACGATCAAGAACATGGTAGGTAGGACCATCTGCTCTGAAAAGAAACGTTATAAAAAAAAGTCTCGAATTAAGAATCCTTTTAGGGATTTAAAAGCCACTTATGTCTTGGCAATATAATCCTTTATGCTAATTAGATATTTCACCTGCTCAAAATAGTAATTAGTATTCATTTGGACAGGTGTGAGAAGTTAACAAAAAGTAATTACAGTTGCTAAACCAGATTTTAAGTTGACGTTAATTCTTTTCAAGCCCGCTAAGTCGCAATGCAAGATGTAAGTTAGAAAAAGGTAGTAGGTAGGTATTACTTAGGTATACCTATTTGGTTTCTGGGTAATCCACCGTTGAAATGATTCCTTTTAAATAAGCTGGTTGGTCCTTTTCTTTCGTTTTTTTGTTAAGATTAGTTAGGTAATAAGAGCTTCTATAGACTAGGAACCATATGTGTAACCTAATCAGTGGTATTTGTGGAAGGAAATTTAGGATCTTTGCATAGCTTAACCAAGTTAGATGAAAGTTGTTGGGCAACCGCCTTGGTTATCAAACCGACTGGTCTAGATAGAAAATAATGTCTATCAAACCTAGAAAACTCTTCAAATAGTACATAATAATAGCTATGTAGTAGGTATGTAGTACTATCGCGGACACTGGCATCATACTACATACTTCTGAACAAGCGCTGTTAAAACTAGAAAAAAAAAGAAAAAACGGAAAATTCAAAGGAACAGCCGCCCCAACCTTTCAAAAAATCGATACTCCTCATAAATAAGCTTACATAATACTTCATTCAACGCCATATAACACCCCTATTTTGGATGCTAACCCTCATTTTGTTCCCCAGATCGATATGGCACGGGGTGCACGAAGGAAGTGCAACCGGGGCAGTTTGCACTTAGAGCTAGGAATTTATTTGCGGAGCTACGAATAAAGGAAAGGAATTATCGATAAACATAATGATATTGTTTTTTTATACTTAAGTAAGGTTTTTCGCGTTGGATTAAGTGGAATAATCAGATAGCAAGTGGAAAAAGGTGGAGGGACCTAGACATGTATCATGGTCTACCTAGCCTTTTCTCAACTATATTGGGGTCGGCTTCCAGTTTAACCCGATGCAGCTGAATATCAGTATTTTATATGGAGCGATTGGACCAGTAACTGGGTAAGTGATACCGGTAAGACTGGTTGTCAGACTTTCAGCCTTCTGTCTACCCACAACGACTTTCAAAGATCTACAAACGACAGCCGTGCTTAACGTGCTGTTCGACGCACGGAAGAGTTTCAATATGTAATAGACAGTCAGCCATCCAGTACCGACCTCGGCAAGCGTAACTTAACGATTGACAAGTGCAAATGTTTTTATTTAGCCACAAGCCCACACATAGTGTAGTGTGGTGGAGTGGCCTAGACATGCAAAGTTGCATAAGTATATCCAACAAAAGTGATAAGAGCGGACCCATGGGGGCGGAAGTAGTAAACCTTCGCAATTTGCCGTACCTTCTCAGTTCTGATGTTTGAAAATAGTTTTCTGGCCACAATGCTTGTTATTTCGAGACAACACTGAATGCCAATCCCCTGAATACAATCAGACAATACAAATGGAATGTCACTTACTTTACTTCAAACAAACAAAATGGTTTGTAACTATATTTAAGGCAAAAAATAAATGCATACTTAATTATATTGTTTTGCTTCAAGTCAGTGTTTTAATTCAGATCTTTAATATTATAGTAATACTAGCAGCGCCCCGCGGTTTCACCCACATAAGTGTCGATCCCGTGGGAAAATCAGGATAAAAAGTATCCTATGTGTTAATCTAGGTTATAAACTATCTGTGTGCCAAATTTCATCTAAATCCGCTAAGTAGTTTTTGCGTGAAAGAGTAACAAACATTTATCCATCCTCACAAACTTTTGCGTTTATAATATAAAGTTACTTCATGCCTTATGGGTACACTAGTCCGGGCACGCCACATTTGCGCCGATAATTCCTTTTTTTGAGGAGTGGCTAGAGAGAGTGGCGCCACGGTGTCCTCACCTTCCGCCTGACACAGGTTCTCATCGGACACGGTTGTTTCGGGAGGTTCCTATTCCGGATAAGGCGGGAGGAAACGCCCGGGTGTCATTATTGTGTGGATCGACACGGTGGAGCATACGGTGAAGGTCTGCCCGGCTTGGGTGGGGCACTGCCGTGTCCCGAGAGGGCATGGGAAGTCTTCACCTCCTTCTGCGAAGCAGTAACGCTCGCGAAGGAGGGTTAGGAAGAGGCAAATTTCGCGCCCTCACGCCTCTAGCCGTCGCCCTGGGTGAGGGAATCCAGGCCGATTCCTGGCCACCGTAGGCGCGGGCCTGCGGACGGTGAGCAATGGGTAGCTCGCCGTCCGATAAGGACCAGGCCCAGGTCGACGGTGCGTTGTGTTCCAAGCGCGCGTCAAAGAGATGTCAGCACAACTGACGGGGTCTGCTAGGGCCGATGCCTGCCGGGGTCGTGGGAAAGTCCGAAAAACAGGCAATTGCAGGAACATGGGTGGGTTTTAGTCAGTAAGAGTCTGACACGCCCTCCCGCTCCGCACAGAGAGGGAGAAGTCATTTGATAATTTCCAAAACAAAACAAAAAAAGGGTACACTAGTCGACGGCTCGAACTCCTTGGTGGTCATGACTAATATGAATGCTAATTAGTCAAATTATTTATTTATTTATAATGTTGATGTATTTAGTGAAATAGATGATGATTTATAATGAAAACGACCGCGTAAAATTTCATGAACAGACCTTTGGGCGTATCGATATTATGAAAAAACTATTGGATGTATTTACTCAAAATAAAATTATTTAAACTATTGAATAAATTATCTATCCCTTTATCCTTTCTATTTTGCCATTTTCTTACTACAACGCCCAAAGAAGAGTTAAATTTGTGTTATAAGGGGTGTTTCGATGCTCATAATTTTCAAACCAATATTTTTTTTCCAATTCTGCTTCCATAGGGCTAGATAATGACAACATAAATTGATATAATTTTTAGTTTTGAACGTAAACCGTCAAACAGACGAGTAACCACCATACTACGTTTGTGTGGAAGAATGACCGACTAGCGTATCTTTAATATTTTAAGTTTTAGGTTCTAAGGTGCTACGTCGTAGCAAGCCTAAAATAAAAATCTTTGGTAAGTATATAATATCTACCGGAAAAAAAATACAAATAAAAATGTCCCCTATTTTATAGAGGCAATTTTAAAATAAAATCTGTTTTAAATTATACCTTCTTGTAACTTTTCTAACTGCATGTATGTCTCGGGGCGCATCCTACCTACCCCTCTGATTTCGCCCCTCAACGCGTGCGGCCTGCAGTGCTATTCTCTAAAAGACAATTTCATGGCTGTAAGCTGCGACGAGTTCGTCGTCGAGACAGCCTTGAGATCGACCGAGCGTGTAGCGCTGGAGTGCGATTCTCTAAGGCAAAACATCTTTACAACCAAGAAATCATCGTTGTAACATCTGATGAAAACATTTCGGTATTCTTTAGTTAAAACTGCGCGATCGTAGCGCCTCAACGATGTCGATGGCGCGACATAGAACTAAAATATGGTTCATAATGTATGAAAAACGGTATTCAGAGACACAAAACATCCTCGCCTTCGACGACAACTGCGCCTACGCCTTCGATTTTAACTGTCAAACCGTAAAGCTTGTAAATTGTAGATGTTTCCTTGGTTGTAGACCATTAAAATGTAAGTAAAAAAAGTTTTTATTAAAATTTAAATTCTTAGTATTGTTTTGTTTATCGTACTTTAATTCCTGAAACCTGTGTGCGTATTTTTAATGTTTTAGATGGCAGTTCGTGTTTCCTGTATGATTTTTTTGTTGGAAGAAGCTAAGCGTCAAGATAATTTAGAAAAAAGACGTCAGGCACATGTGATACATAATATGGATCTTCTTACTACTGATATAAACTATAATTTATGGTATTCAGGTTGACTGAAGAGCTAATTAAACAATTGGAAGAAGATATTTCCCCGTTCTTAGCAAAGGCGAAACGTCGAGGAGGAATTAGCAACCGAACCAAGGTATTACTATTAAATCAATATACCTAATATAAATCAACTTATGTGCAAAAATGTCTAAAACTTACTCTCATTCCAGGTTTTATGCACTCTCGCATTTTTAGCTAGTGGGAGTTACCAAAAAATATTATGTGAGAATGCAAGAACCTTTATCTCGCAAGCATCTGCCTCGAGGGCTATAAGAACCGTGGTAGATGCCATCAACCACCCAGTTATTATTAATAAGTACATACGATTTCCTCAAAATACAAACGAAAGGCAAATTCTCAAAGAAAAGTAAGTACCTATTTCTTAAGTTTCACACTTATGTTTTATTTTTACTAAGTAGATACTTTCATGAATCAAACCATATCCTAGCTATTAATTTTTATGTTACATACTTAAATAATATTTTTAAATTGTCTATCTTTTATTTAGATTTTATGAAAACTTCAAAATGCCTGGAACCATTGGTTGTGTTGATGGTACCTTAGTATCAATGGTTCGGCCCAAAGAACATGAAGAAAGATATTATTGTAGAAAAGGGTATCATGCTCGAAATGCTGTTATTGTAAGTTTTATTATTATTTCATTAACCGTATTGTAGAACCTATCTGTTTCAAACCATATTTTAATCTTTTATTCTTGCCTTTTTAAGATGAATGATCCAGACTTAAATATTATGCATGTAGATGTAACTTTTGGAGGTGCAACACATGACAGCTTTATATTTAATAATTCAGTCATAAAAACGCATTTGGAGCAGCTAAATAATACAGGAGAAACAGTGTATCTGCTTGGTATGTATTTTAAAATGTTTCTTTACTTTTACCATCAGAAATTGTACCTGTTTTCGGGGGTATTTAAATATTAATAATAAAATAATTCAGTTATTTTTGTTATTTTAAAATTAAATGAAATTCTTAATTTATTTATTTCAGGGGACTCCGGTTTCGCTCTTAGGCCATACATGATGGTTCCATGTAACAACCCTGAGCCTGGATCAAGGGAAGAATACTATAATGATCTGCATGCCACTACAAGAAATACTGCAGAACGAACCATTGGCATACTTAAAGGCCGTTTTAGGTGCCTTTTGGTTCATCGTGTTCTTCACTATGATCCAGAGATGGTGGGAAAAATTATTAAAGCTTGTTGTGTGTTACATAACATTTGCAATCAAGCCGGAGTTCCTCCAGTTGAATTACCAGCTCATTTACAGAGACAAGAAGCGAGGGTGATCCAGTCACTACAACAAGGAAGCCAGAACTCTATCAATGATTTGGACAGTGGACGTCTTGCTAGAAGTCGTCTAATTAATAGACTGTGGCGTGGACAAAATAGTTAATAATAGAAGTAAATACTAACAATAGACTTAAGATATTACTAATTCAGGTTATAAGACAGATTGTTAATTAAAAAATAAATTGTAAGTATGTTAAAATAGTAATGTATATTGTTCATCATAAAATATAGTTAAGTGGATGTTTTTTAAATGTTGTTTTTTATAATGTTTTACTTAGATAACATTAATATAGTCTAACAAAATAGTATGTACCTAATAAAAGTCATTTTAATATAATGAATTAATAAATAAAACAATATTTTAGCACACATTTTATTTATTTATTAAATCTCGAATTGCACTACTTATTCTATCTAGAGCCTGAGCCATAGCCTGATGGCCCTCTACTTGTCGACTAATTGCTTGGGCAATCAAAAGTTCTGCTTGTGCTCGGCGTTCTTCGATGGCTATGAAGCGCTCTGTGATGCTAACCGTTTCAGAGCGGCGTTGTGACGGATGTGACCTTCTCAATAGTCGCCGGCGCGCTGCAGATTCACGCGGAGATAGCTGGTGAATGCGTCGACGACCGTGTAATGTCTCTCTATGCACACGCTGAGTAGGAGCTGCAATTAACATTTTGTACTTATTATAGTTATTCTTATCTTATTGTATTAGCCCATAGTGTCCCACTGCAGGGCAAAGGCCTCCTTTCCCTCTTTCTATTTGTCTCTATCCTATATTATATGTAGTTATAAATATTTGGTTAGAGAATGCAACTTACTTTGACTGCCCCTTTCCAAAACATCATTTGGCTGTGACGCAGGTCTTGTTGGCTCAGTAAACGAAACCTGAAAATATATGACAGTTGTTAAAAAAAAAAAACTAGAATAGTTTAAATCATAATTTTCCAAAACCATACCCTGTTTTCTTCAGCTTCAGGACTTTGAGCATCAGGTGCGGCTTCAATTGCTTGCTGTGATACAGAAATTGTAGGTAGCTGTGCCACATTGTCTTGCACACTATCCCCATCAAAAGTAGCAAGATTAGACTGGAATAGAATGTTTTGTTAGGTTCTTTTAATTATTCGAGATAACATTTAAAATTACACTCACAGCAATACCATGTCCAGTATTTAGCAATATAGGTTTGATGCTATTTTATTTATTATATATAGGTACTTGTATTGATCAAACATAACAGACATAACATGGGTGTTATGCACCTTAGTGTAGAGGTTACTCATTATGAGAGATATAAGCATAGGTAGTACCTAACGCTTAGTGGAAAATAAAAGAATAAACAAATCTTATACCCATTGCATTTCATGGCCTGGCTCATGTATAAGAACCTCACTTTGGTCAGCCTGCTGCTCATTTGAAGGAACAATATTCTGAAAATAGAATGATTACATATTATTATATTTATAAATAGGTTAACTGTCATTAAACTGACAAAAAAAAACTTACAAGTAAAATGCTGGGAGACTCTTCACTTTCCACAGTTCTATCCAATGGCTGTTCCTAAAAATGTAAAAGTATTGTATTACTTATTAATTTAAATCAAATCAATAAATTTGTAAAGGTGTATAGCCTTGAAAATTACAAACCTCAAAAGGATTTATTTCTAAGCTCCGATCTCCGCAACCAAAACTTTCTCCTCCCATAATGGTTTGGATTTTAATTTCTATTTCACTGAGTTCTGGCAAATCCTCTATGCCACCACCAGTGCGCCGCCTCGCAGCTGCAATTAAGCTGGACTTCCTCTTAACTGCTCCTTTTTTATCCTTCCAGTACTGCAACACCAGTAAGAATTATATGATTTGATGCAAGTATTAAATAAATAGAACACCTATTTGCTCGGTTTGGTTTAACTTTCTGTTGCAATTTTAAATGCTTTTATAATTGAAATTAGAATCCTAGCCTAAAGTTACAGTATATGCCTGTAGTTAATACTAATTTAGTAATAAAGGACATACACAGCGGCTGTCAGTGTAAAAGGGTAATATACCGTAGAAGGCTACCTACTCAATGCAACAGTATACACACAATACATATAATTACCAACCTTACACCACTGTTCCGATGTTTTCGTACACCCACTACCATCACTGTTCAGGGCTGTTGTTATTTCGGACCATGCCTGACGACTGCGAATGCGAGCATTCGCAGTACGAGCATGGCCCGTAGCCAACCATGGTTTGCTTTCCAAAAAGCTTACTAGCTTTTCCAGCTGATTTAACGAAGGAGCTGCGTTGCGAGACACTAAAAGATAAATATTTTGGTTACATAGATAGTAGTTCCAGAAACTGTGCTGTATATTTAAATAGAAATGTTAATGTGTACTTACTTTCGATAGGTTTGGAACCAAACTAAAACACAGAACGAGTAGAACGCCATTGGGTTGGGGTGCAGAATTTTTTTAAAGTCCACTTAGCCACTTAAAACCACTTGGAACTTTGGAATTTCGTATTTTGATAGAAAAAACTAATCAAGATAAGATGAACCAGATGAAGTTGTTTGTTTTGAAACACAGAATCTACAATTACAAATGTCAAAGATTTGGAATCGTTTTATTGCTATAATCAAAAATAATTATTTTCCAAGTCGAAAATGATATAATTAATTAAATATTTGTTGCATAATAAATATAACGTGTTTTATACATACGTGTTGTGCATTTGTATTAATTTAAAATGACGAAATAACTTAAAAATAGGTTAGTCGAGATTTTCTCGATTATACTCTAGATTAAACATAGCAACACTGTAAACATCTTACTCTTCATCGTTGTTCGGCAGATCGTCGACGAGCCTATGTAGCTTAGCGAATACGGTTTTTATCAACGTTGTTTTTAAAAGCGATATTTACGATGCAACATCATTGAACTCGTCGTTGTTAACATCCATGATGAGTCTGTTAGTGAATCGCATTGCTGATTCAAACTGTATTCACTAACGTAGTTGTGGTCGTCGACGAACCCTAGGCTGGAGTGCGATTCTCTAAGGCAAAACATCTTTACAACCAAGAAATCATCGTTGTAACATCTGATGAAAACATTTCGGTATTCTTTAGTTAAAACTGCGCGATCGTAGCGCCTCAACGATGTCGATGGCGCGACATAGAACTAAAATATGGTTCATAATGTATGAAAAACGGTATTCAGAGACACAAAACATCCTCGCCTTCGACGACAACTGCGCCTACGCCTTCGATTTTAACTGTCAAACCGTAAAGCTTGTAAATTGTAGATGTTTCCTTGGTTGTAGACCATTAAAATGTAAGTAAAAAAAGTTTTTATTAAAATTTAAATTCTTAGTATTGTTTTGTTTATCGTACTTTAATTCCTGAAACCTGTGTGCGTATTTTTAATGTTTTAGATGGCAGTTCGTGTTTCCTGTATGATTTTTTTGTTGGAAGAAGCTAAGCGTCAAGATAATTTAGAAAAAAGACGTCAGGCACATGTGATACGTATTATGGATCTTCTTACTACTGATATAAACTATATTAAGGTATTCAGGTTGACTGAAGAGCTAATTAAACAATTGGAAGAAGATATTTCCCCGTTCTTAGCAAAGGCGAAACGTCGAGGAGGAATTAGCAAACGAACCAAGGTATTACTATTAAATCAATATACCTAATATAAATCAACTTATGTGCAAAAATGTCTAAAACTTACTCTCATTCCAGGTTTTATGCACTCTCGCATTTTTAGCTAGTGGGAGTTACCAAAAAATATTATGTGAGAATGCAAGAACCTTTATCTCGCAAGCATCTGCCTCGAGGGCTATAAGAACCGTAGTAGATGCCATCAACCACCCAGTTATTATTAATAAGTACATACGATTTCCTCAAAATACAAACGAAAGGCAAATTCTCAAAGAAAAGTAAGTATTTCTTAAGTTTCACACTTATGTTTTATTTTTACTAAGTAGATACTTTCATGAATCAAACCATATCCTAGCTATTAATTTTTATGTTACATACTTAAATAATATTTTTAAATTGTCTATCTTTTATTTAGATTTTATGAAAACTTCAAAATGCCTGGAACCATTGGTTGTGTTGATGGTACCTTAGTATCAATGGTTCGGCCCAAAGAACATGAAGAAAGATATTATTGTAGAAAAGGGTATCATGCTCGAAATGCTGTTATTGTAAGTTTTATTATTATTTCATTAACCGTATTGTAGAACCTATCTGTTTCAAACCATATTTTAATCTTTCATTCTTGCCTTTTTAAGATGAATGATCCAGACTTAAATATAATGCATGTAGATGTAACTTTTGGAGGTGCAACACATGACAGCTTTATATTTAATAATTCAGTCATAAAAACGCATTTGGAGCAGCTAAATAATACAGGAGAAACAGTGTATCTGCTTGGTATGTATTTTAAAATGTTTCTTTACTTTTACCATCAGAAATTGTACCTGTTTTCGGGGGTATTTAAATATTAATAATAAAATAATTCAGTTATTTTTGTTATTTTAAAATTAAATGAAATTCTTAATTTATTTATTTCAGGGGACTCCGGTTTCGCTCTTAGGCCATACATGATGGTTCCATGTAACAACCCTGAGCCTGGATCAAGGGAAGAATACTATAATGATCTGCATGCCACTACAAGAAATACTGCAGAACGAACCATTGGCATACTTAAAGGCCGTTTTAGGTGCCTTTTGGTTCATCGTGTTCTTCACTATGATCCAGAGATGGTGGGAAAAATTATTAAAGCTTGTTGTGTGTTACATAACATTTGCAATCAAGCCGGAGTTCCTCCAGTAGAATTACCAGCTCATTTACAGAGACAAGAAGCGAGGGTGATCCAGTCACTACAACAAGGAAGCCAGAACTCTATCAATGATTTGGACAGTGGACGTCTTGCTAGAAGTCGTCTAATTAATAGACTGTGGCGTGGACAAAATAGTTAATAATAGAAGTAAATACTAACAATAGACTTAAGATATTACTAATTCAGGTTATAAGACAGATTGTTAATTAAAAAATAAATTGTAAGTATGTTAAAATAGTAATGTATAATGTTCATCATAAAATATAGTTAAGTGGATGTTTTTTAAATGTTGTTTTTTATAATGTTTTACTTAGATAACATTAATATAGTCTAACAAAATAGTATGTACCTAATAAAAGTCATTTTAATATAATGAATTAATAAATAAAACAATATTTTAGCACACATTTTATTTATTTATTAAATCTCGAATTGCACTACTTATTCTATCTAGAGCCTGAGCCATAGCCTGATGGCCCTCTACTTGTCGACTAATTGCTTGGGCAATCAAAAGTTCTGCTTGTGCTCGGCGTTCTTCGATGGCTATGAAGCGCTCTGTGATGCTAACCATTTCAGAGCGGCGTTGTGACGAAGTGACCTTCTCAATAGTCGCCGGCGCGCTGCAGATTGACGCGGAGATAGCTGGTGAATGCGTCGACGACCGTGTAATGTCTCTCTATGCACACGCTGAGTAGGAGCTGCAATTAACATTTTGTACTTATTATAGTTATTCTTATCTTATTGTATTAGCCCATAGTGTCCCACTGCAGGGCAAAGGCCTCCTTTCCCTCTTTCTATATGTAGTTATAAATATTTGGTTAAAGAATGCAACTTACTTTGACTGCCCCTTTCCAAAACATCATTTGGCTGTGACGCAGGTCTTGTTGGCTCAGTAAACGAAACCTGAAAATATATGACAGTTGTTAAAAAAAAAAAAAAAAACTATAGAATAGTTTAAATCATAATTTTCCAAAACCATACCCTGTTTTCTTCAGCTTCAGGACTTTGAGCATCAGGTGCGGCTTCAATTGCTTGCTGTGATACAGAAATTGTAGGTATCTGTGCCACATTGTCTTGCACACTATCCCCATCAAAAGTAGCAAGATTAGACTGGAATAGAATGTTTTGTTAGGTTCTTTTAATTATTCGAGATAACATTTAAAATTACACTCACAGCAATACCATGTCCAGTATTTAGCAATATAGGTTTGATGCTATTTTATTTATTATATATAGGTACTTGTATTGATCAAACATAACAGACATAACATGGGTGTTATGCACCTTAGTGTAGAGGTTACTTATTATGAGAGATATAAGCATAGGTAGTACCTAACGCTTAGTGGAAAATAAAAGAATAAACAAATCTTATACCCATTGCATTTCATGGCCTGGCTCATGTATAAGAACCTCACTTTGGTCAGCCTGCTGCTCATTTGAAGGAACAATATTCTGAAAATAGAATGATTACATAATATTATATTTATAAATAGGTTAACTGTCATTAAACTGACAAAAAAAAACTTACAAGTAAAATGCTGGGAGACTCTTCACTTTCCACAGTTCTATCCAATGGCTGTTCCTAAAAATGTAAAAGTATTGTATTACTTATTAATTTAAATCAAATCAATAAATTTGTAAAGGTGTATAGCCTTGAAAATTACAAACCTCAAAAGGATTTATTTCTAAGCTCCGATCTCCGCAACCAAAACTTTCTCCTCCCATAATGGTTTGGATTTTAATTTCTATTTCACTGAGTTCTGGCAAATCCTCTATGCCACCACCAGTGCGCCGCCTCGCAGCTGCAATTAAGCTGGACTTCCTCTTAACTGCTCCTTTTTTGTCCTTCCAGTACTGCAACACCAGTAAGAATTATATGATTTGATGCAAGTATTAAATAAATAGAACACCTATTTGCTCGGTTTGGTTTAACTTTCTGTTGCAATTTTAAATGCTTTTATAATTGAAATTAGAATCCTAGCCTAAAGTTACAGTATATGCCTGTAGTTAATACTAATTTAGTAATAAAGGACATACACAGCGGCTGTCAGTGTAAAAGGGTAATATACCGTAGAAGGCTTCCTACTCAATGCAACAGTATACACACAATACATATAATTACCAACCTTACACCACTGTTCCGATGTTTTCGTACACCCACTACCATCACTGTTCAGGGCTGTTGTTATTTCGGACCATGCCTGACGACTGCGAATGCGAGCATTCGCAGTACGAGCATGGCCCGTAGCCAACCATGGTTTGCTTTCCAAAAAGCTTACTAGCTTTTCCAGCTGATTTAACGAAGGAGCTGCGTTGCGAGACACTAAAAAATAAATATTTTGGTTACATAGATAGTAGTTCTAGAAACTGTGCTGTATATTTACATAGAAATGTTAATGTGTACTTACTTTCGATAGGTTTGGAACCAAACTAAAACACAGAACGAGTAGAACGCCATTGGGTTGGGGTGCAGCATTTTTTTAAAGTCCACTTAGCCACTTAAAACCACTTGGAACTTTGGAATTTCGTATTTTGATAGAAAAAACGAATCAAGATAAGATGAACCAGATGAAGTTGTTTGTTTTGAAACACAGAATCTACAATTACAAATGTCAAAGATTTGGAATCGTTTTATTGCTATAATCAAAAATAATTATTTTCCAAGTCGAAAATGATATAATTAATTAAATATTTGTTGCATAATAAATATAACGTGTTTTATACATACGTGTTGTGCATTTGTATTAATTTAAAATGACGAAATAACTTAAAAATAGGTTAGTCGAGATTTTCTCGATTATACTCTAGATTAAACATAGCAACACTGTAAACATCTTACTCTTCATCGTTGTTCGGCAGATCGTCGACGAGCCTATGTAGCTTAGCGAATACGGTTTTTATCAACGTTGTTTTTAAAAGCGATATTTACGATGCAACATCATTGAACTCGTCGTTGTTAACATCCATGATGAGTCTGTTAGTGAATCGCATTGCTGTTCCCTCCCGTCGCTGTTTCGTAGACGAACTAAGGGCTTGAAACAAATTCTTTAAATTATAATCGATAAATCTCGACTGAGAGTTTTATGGGTTTTAAATATATATTAGAGGTCTATCTTTAAGTATTTTAAGGAATAGAGTAAAACTATTTAACAAATATCATAATTTAATTGAGTTTGCATATTTATTATTACATTTTGAGGCTGAATGACGATTCCTTTGCGTATTTCGAGCAACGCGCGACGATTTATAAAAAAAAACAACACACAACAATCCTCAACGACGCGACGCTATCAAAACCACTTGAAGTTGAATTTGTTTTTAGTTTGAAAACTTTTAGGTGTTACGTTATTTTGTATAATAATTATTTGTAACAGCGAGTGCTTTGAACATAGGTAGTTCTGTGACTAATTGGATAAATACTTACCTATCTACTGTTATGTGAGTATTATAATGTTTTTACATGGATTAATGTGTCACAATAATATTGAATGATCCACGAGAAATAAATAAAATTATCTAAATAAAATTACCTAATTATTGTTTTATAATAGGTAGTATGTACCTATAACTTTAATGTTGTAACGTAACATTGTGTATTTTAAGCATGCCAAGAAGTGCGATCCCATCCCGTGCGCAAGTAGAGACGCTAATAGAGAATTTGGAAGAGCGACGTTGGCTTGCCACAGGGCACCCTCGGACATCACATGCCCGAGACCGCACACAAGCAGCATGGCAAGAAGTAGCTGCCAAGCTAAACAGTGATGGAAGTGGCTGCATTAAAAGTTGGAAGCAATGGTCAAAGGTATGTTAACAGCATGTACATAATATGTATTACATTACTGGTGTGCTTTGTCAGCTTGCATAGGTAATGTATGCATGCATACTTTGACTGTTTCTTAAGAAGAAAGTTAAATATCCAGTACCTACTACATTGGCTATCCTAATTATAACTTAAAACATAATTCTTATGTTATGATTATGCAAAATCTAGATATTTAGACATTGGATATTTTTTTTTAGTATTGGAAGGATAAGAAGTCAGCGGTAAGAAAAAAAGCTAGTCAAATACGGATGGCTAGGCAACGAACAGGTGGTGGTGAACTGGAGGAAGGGTTTCTCTCTGCAATCGATGAGAGAATAGTAGCAATCATGGGTGGCGAAAGCTTTGTTACCGGTGATAGGGAGCTAGAAATTGACCTCCATGTATTTGTTTTTTTTTCTGTTCTGCTTGTTTTAATTTTATTTATGAAAAACTGCATGCATACAATATATAGTAAGATATATCCTGAAATATATTAACAATCTAATTTTAAATAATTTTATTTTTAGCCTGCTAATGAACCTGGGCCGAGTTTTAATTTGACTCCTGACATCCCAAATGATGATGTATTAGATGATGTGGTCTTGGTATGTTTATTGAAATATTATTCAATATAAGTACCTATTTTACTTCCCAATACATTGTTAAGTCAAAATTTGTTTGCAGAATATACAAGAGTTTACAGAGGAAAATAGAACACCAGTATCAGAGAGCATACTTCAGGTATTACTAGATTTAAATTACAAATGTTACTCAATATGAAAACTGTATACTGGAAAGTTATAATTTAAAAATTTAATTTTGTAGAGTCAAGTGCAATTACTCCCTGTAGAACATGCTACTGCAGGCATGCTCCAGACTGAACAGTCCACAGCTTCAATACCAGTAAGTTAATTCTAATAAAATATAACATTGTGATGTTTAATTCTAAATTAGGCTGATGATGCTGATTACAATATAAAATATATTTGCAGGATGTACAACCAGGCCCATCACGGCATAGGGACAATATACCTATGGAAAACCAGCCTAATATAGAACAAATGGTGAGGTTTTAAATGAAAGTCCTACAAAATACGTTTTAATGGACATTTAGATAACTTTTTTTTTGTATTACAGTTTGAGGCTAGATCACCACCTGCAGTGCCTCATAGGAGTAATGCCCCAATCGCCTCTTCATGTAAGGATAACTTAATTATAATTTGGTTAAGTAGTGGTCTCACTTTTGATTCCCAGGTTCAGCCAATTTGTTGGGATTTTCTGTAGTTTTTTCTACAGCAGCCCTTATTCTATCAACATGATTGTATACTACATTGTAACATCTATTCCTTCAGAGAGAGTGATTATACTTATATTTATAATGAATGGCCTTTATAGTAAGTTGCCAAGTTAGTAAGTTGTTGCATTTTTTCTGTTCATAGCACCTCGTAGGCGTCGAATGGTACGACGCCGTTTGATCCAGCGCTCACCACCTTCTCAAAGGCAGTCTCAAATGGCGAGCCTGACTGAACGTTTCGTCGCCATTGAAGAGAGGCGTTTGGAAAACGAAAGACTCATTATTGACAACCAGCAGAGGATGTTAGAGACTTTTAAAGAAATAAGTGAGTCATGGTCAAGGCAGACCAAAGCACTGCAGGATTTATGTGCATCCATGAGACGAGAGTTGAATCCTCGAAACATGGATCTAGTATAGAATTTTAATCTGAGTTTAGATATTAAGTTTATGATAGATGTTAAGAACTTTAAATAGAAATTTAAGTGTAAGAACAATTTTTTTTTGTAAATGTTAACCAGTATTATCTTCTTTAGATAAACAATTACAATTATGTATAAGGTTTGTGTTTAATGTGTATTTATGATAGGTAAGTATATTATATTATGAAAAATGATTAGACAAGTACGTATTTATGGACATGAGAAATTAAATAGATGCCTACTTATTAACATGTTTTCTTTTTTGTTTACCATTAAAAACAAACATGGATCTAGTATAGAATTTTAATCTGAGTTTAGATATTAAGTTTATGATAGATGTTAAGAACTTTAAATAGAAATTTAAGTGTAAGAACAATTTTTTTTTGTAAATGTTAACCAGTATTATCTTCTTTAGATAAACAATTACAATTATGTATAAGGTTTGTGTTTAATGTGTATTTATGATAGGTAAGTATATTATATTATGAAAAATGATTAGACAAGTACGTATTTATGGACATGAGAAATTAAATAGATGCCTACTTATTAACATGTTTTCTTTTTTGTTTACCATTAAAAACAAACAATCCATCAATCAAATCAAAAGTCATTTATTCAAATTAGGGTGACAATCAGCACTTGTCGAACGAATTACATAAGACAGTCCCCCAAAACGCCCACCCTCACCACTTCCTAGTGCTTTTGCTGGGAAGAAGAAGTGGCGCAACAAACTCCCCAGCAGCACAGCTGTCCGTTCAGTTAGAAAAACTTGATTCTATACATTAGTAGGTATGCAAAGTAATTAACATTATGAGACAGAACATTAAATTAAATTATTTGCCATAGTATGTCAGCTAGCACTCACCAATTAACCAACAAATACAATAAAAACAACTAGAGCAAAAAAAAAAACAATAAGTACCTAAATAAAAGCTTCCAGGCATAAAGGGCATGCCTACTTACAAACATTAATCTATGCACTTATATCTACATTAACATTCACAAATTATAGTTTTATTAAGTAGGTACTTAAAAATTTAAGTACCTATTTAGTGTAAGTACAACGATTACCTAATCAATTATAGTGAGTATATCCTATCTAAACATGTTTTCTACATCTGGAAAGAAAGGAAAGCATATGCTTTCCTTTCTTTTGTGCGCACGTCTTATCTAAAATTATAAATATTAATAACAAAATTATTTCGAATTTTAGATATGACGCGCGCGCCATAATTGATTAACTAAATGTCGCCTACTTATCTGCCCACTCACTAAATCGTCATGTGTTGGAGCCTGATGTGTCAGGATTCCAAGTAACCTAGATTCTTCATCTAAGTCACATTGGTCTAACTTAGGAGCTGGTAGCCCGGCTCGATTACACATGTTGTGTAAAACACAGCAAGCTATCACTATTTTTCCCACCGTTATAGGATCATAGTGCAATACCCTGTGAACTAATAAGCACCTGAACCGCCCTTTCAGTATTCCAATAGTCCTCTCCACACTGTTCCGTGCACTGCTGTGCAAATTGTTGTAATGGCTCTCTGGAGTTCCAGTTTCTGGATTACTGAAGGGAGTCATTAAATATGGCCTTTGAGGATATCCTGAGTCACCTGAAATCAATGAATGATGCTGGAATTAAATGCACTCTTGACTTGTATTTAAGTTATCATTGTATTGTAAAAACTTACCAAGTAAGTACACCTTTTCTTCATTATTATTTAAATTTTCCAAATGCTCCTTTACTCTAGTGTTTGAAAAAACAAAACTATCATGTGTTGCACCCCCAAAAGTCACATCCACATGCAAGATGTTCAGATCAGCATCATTAATCTGAAATAAGTATAATAATTACAATGATTCTTTATAATTCTACATTATTTAAATTAAGAAAAACCAACAGTTTACTTACAATTAAAACATTCCTGGCATGATAGCCTTTTCGGCAATAATATCTCTCCTCATGTTCCTTCGGACGTATCATGGAAATCAGGGTGCCATCAACGCAACCTAGCACCCCTGGAATTTTGAATTTTTCATAAAACCTGTAAGTAATCAGCATTCAAATTTCAAACAATGGCTCTTGTTTCAAGACTTGAGAGACTTACAAGAAAATGTTGGTACTTTTGATACTTGCCTTGACTTGAGCACTAGTCGATCATTGTGGTTTTGCGGAAATCTAATATATTTACTTATGATGTTCTTATTATTCAGAGCATCAACAACTTCGTGGATTGCCCTAGAGGCAGAAGATTGGGATATATATGTGTCTACATTCTTACCAATGATTTTTTGGTAACTTCCATTAGCCAAAAATGATAGAGTGCATAATATCTGAAACATTAGGAATTCAATAAGATTTTGTTAATGTGTGGTTAGGCACTTTAACTCAGGAAACCAAACTGTAAACAAAAAACAAACCTTTAACCTCTTGGTTAAACCACTGGAACGAACTCGCGGACGCATATACGGAGTTAAATCATTTTCCAATATATTAATTAAATCCTCAGAAAGCCTGTAAATATGGATAAACTCTGTATCACGGGATATTGTTTTAAACTTTCTTATTTGTTTCGCCTGTCGAGCTTTCTTCAAATTATCACTTTTTTTCGCTTCTTCTAATAAATTTATCTTTGTAATTAACCAAGCTGCCATTTTAACAAATAAATTTAAATTCTAAAAGTACAGTTTATTATTTTTGTCAAGACTCCTCGCGAATATTGTAGCTTTTGGATTTGACAGTTAGAAGCGAGGCTGCGGGCGAGGCTGTGAGCGACTTCGTGGCTGTTTTTTCTAAAGGAATACCAAAATGTATGAAGAACTGTCAATAATGCCCTCCGTAACCTCCGTTGGGTAGTTTCACTCACGGCCGTCACAGCCTTGAGCGCTAGTGTAGCTTTACGGAGCTTAGTGAATACTAAACTGAGTTTCACCGCTGCGGCAGCGCTGCACCACAAGGCTGTATCCTTAGAGAATAGCATTGCTGCAACTAATGACGATGTTCTATCAAAACAAAATAGGTACATCGACTTAAACTTTAGCTGTGTCTCGGGATAAAAGTTTTATCGCGAGACACAGCTAAAGTTTAACAGTGTTTATATTGTTTCAACAAAAGCATCAAGATCCATTCGTCAGGAGTTTTGTTCAAAAAAGATAAAATTTACTTGAAGTATTGATGTCTCCGATCTCGGTATTTATATTTTTTGGCGGCAAAAGTGTGTCTAGCTATTGTCTGTCAGAGAGTAACGAGTTTATTCAACTCGCAGAGGACATAAAACACAAAAAAATCACATCTTCAATCAGAAAAAGGAATACCTACATAAGTAAGGATCGTAGCAAGTGACGTTCTGTAGTTTCTGCCTACCCCTATGGGAAGAAGGCGTGATTATGTAATCTGTGTTCGCAATTTATTTGCCAAACATGTAAACACACGAGTTTTAGGAAAAACAACTGTAATGCCTACATATAAGGTTCAGTTTGGGCTACAACTTCAGATTTTTTATGACTTTTTCAACAGTACTAGTCAGTCTTAAATCAACTTTATTCACACGTACATAAAGTTGATGTTTGTTTAAGAGGAAATAACATCAGTTGGAAACAAGGTAATAAAATAGACCTTATGTTCAAGCTCTCCAGCATAACAGCGCTGATCAATGGCTAACATAATTATAGGTAATAACTCGACTTACAAAAAATACAATTATGCGTATGATTTGAATTTCGATATTTTTTATCGAATTATTCTTTCTTTTTTCTGTTTTTTTAGTTCTAGTATGAAAAGTTTACTTCAAATTGTAGATTTAGCGATAGGTCAATTTCATTCTAAGTAAGTTTTTTTTTTTAATGCCACAGGTTCTTCTCTTCTTCTACTCGGTTCACCTATTAAACCCATTTTTTTTTCGAGACGGTAAAAAATATCATCTGGTATAATGATCTCATTGTTTTGTTACCATCTAATGATATCTATGGTTTACGGTTTAAGAAAATGTATTTCGTTCAAAATAATACTCCTATGAGGAAAAACATAATAATTGAGATATGCGAAGATTTCACTTGGTAATAAACTAAAATTAAATTAAAAAAACGGTAAAAACTTACAATTTATACATTATTCAGGTGGAGCTTTAATAGCCTTTTAAAAGTTGGAAGAGATATCGATTTACTCTAAGTATAGAGTTAGTTCAGCCCGACACGACAGTCTTTCTACCGTAGTTATAATAACAACGAATCGATTTTCACGGCTCCCTTAAGACCTAGGCCAGATATTTTTTGATGATTTGATAGCTCATGCATGAGTCTGCATGACGAGACGCGGGTATTCTGGTAGATTTTACAATACTTCATAAAGTTTGACAACCATTTGGCGCACCTATTATTAATTATACGCCAACCTTCCTGCAAATTGCAACTGCAAGGCTTTTTATGTACAGACGCCAGCACATCAACCTACTACAATCTGTCAAATTTCTTTAATAGATTTTCAACTTTATTGCTAAAGCATAAGGTTCAAAGTTGATTGGGAAAATTGGACAGTTTAAGGTAGGTTGACGTACAATAAGCCTCTTGTTTTTTACACTAACGATGTAAAAAGACTACCTGTAGTAAACAAACAATCGTGGAATGAAATACGGAGAATAATTTTGAAATCCGGTAGTAGGTACCATCGAAGAAGTTCATATCTATACACCGTAAGTACAACCTATTTCTGCTTGCAGCGATCGGCCGCTATAGAAAAAAATTCAAATAAGGTTTAGGCCAATTACAATTACATGTAGAAATCTAGAGAAATTAAATAATGTTTTGGCAAGTAAATTATGTATTCAGAGTTTTGATAATATATGTGACCCAAATGAGTTCTACGCAGAGTTCTTTTCACTATTAAACAAACAATTCATTGACACTTTTCCACTAAAGACTAAAACTATTTACACAAAATTCTTATTTAGTGATTGGGCGACTCCAGTATTCGTAAAAGCAGGGAAATACTTTTTGAACTTTATGGCCTAAAGCAACATATGAATAATACAAGCTTTCATCAGTATGTTGCAAAATATTCTAAAACTTTTAAAAGTGTGTGCAAAATGGCTAAAGCTCTTCACATTAGCAATAAAATAAAATCAGCTGATGATAAAATAAAAACTACCTGGCAAATAATTAATAATGAAACCGGTAGGAAAAAACAGCGTAATACTGAATTTAATTTAGAGACTGCACATGGTCCCATCAACTCAGATGTAGAAATAGCTCAGGAATTTGAAAACTTTTTTGCTAATATTCCCCATATAACCACTGAAGCTTTAAATTCCTCACCCGCGCTTTCTGCTGCCTTACTTAGAAAGAATGTAAAGGCATGCCCTTTGGAGTTTAGGTTTCAGCATACAGACCCCCAGGCTGTTATAAAAGCTTTTAAAGATCTTAAAATTAAATCAACAGAAGATCTGTGGAGAATGTCTGTAAAAGTATGTAGATCAGTCATCGAAACCATTGCGCCTTATTTAGCTTTCATATTTAACACTAGTGTAGACCATGGCGTCTTTCCGGATCTCATGAAACACAGTAAAGTAGTTCCTTTGTTCAAATCCGGTGATAGTAAGGAACCCAACAATTATAGGCCTGTGTCAATTCTGCCAGTTCTCAGTAAGGCGTTTGAAAAGTTGATACTCAATCAAATGTTACGTCACTTTAATAAAAATTCCATCTTTCATGGCCAACAGTACGGTTTCACCAAAGGGCGCTGTACCACTGACGCCGGTGTCACCATAGTAAAGAACATTTTTAACGCTTGGGAAGAAGCACAAGATGCCATTGGAATCTTCTGCGACCTCTCGAAGGCGTTCGATTGCGTACACCATGATACACTTCTGCTGAAACTGGACCACTATGGGATTAGGAATACAGCTCATGATTAGTCAAGATCATACCTGAAAGATAGAAAGGTTAAGTTCAAGTCAACGGCACTAACTCATTAGGGTCTGAAATGGTAATGGGCGTTCCTCAAGGTTCGATATTGGGTCCATTCCTCTTTTTAGTTTATATTAATGATTTACCCCAAATATTTCTAAATCAGCCAAAGATGGTGTTATTTGCAGATGACACATCATTGATCTTTAAAATAAACCGACGGTCACCAAATCTTGACGACGTGAATAGCTCTATTGTTCAGGTCCAAGATTGGTTTACGGTAAATAATTTGGTACTAAATAATAAAAAAACCAAATGCATTAGATTTAAATTACCAAATGTTAGAAGTAGCGAATGTGACATCATATTGAATGAAGAAAAACTGGAATTTATTAATCAAACCGTTTTCCTTGGAATCACGCTAGACGAGAAATTACAATGGGGACCCCATATAACATCTCTCGCGGGGCGGCTAAGCTCGGCCGCTTATGCTGTTAGAAAGATAAGACAGTTAACAGATGTAGAAACCGCGCGTTTGGTCTATTTTAGCTACTTCCACAGTATTATGTCGTATGGCATTTTACTGTGGGGTCGGGCTGCTGACATTGAATCCATCTTTGTTTTACAAAAAAGAGCTGTCAGAGCCATTTATAATCTACGTCGTCGCGAATCTCTCAGGGAACTATTTAAAAAGATTAATATTATGACGGTACCTTGCCAATTCATTTATTCAAATATTAGAATTAAATGAAATAAAATTTAAAAATCATATAAAAAGTACACTTTGTAAACAAGCATATTACAAATTAGAGGATTATATCCAAGATAAAAATGCTTGGAAACATGCTGGTCCTGCTCCATAGGACAATTCAGAATCTAGACAAAATCGAACTGGTTGCTAATTTAATTGTATAATTATTTTTTTAAACATTTATTTTATTTTATTTTTTGTGATTACTTGAACTCACACACTGACTTATTATTATTAGTATTACTTATTCTAATGTTAGAAATATAGTATAATTTTACAATGTTTGTAAGTATGTGAGCACCATGCATCTATCACATAATTATGTCATTCCTTCATTTTTCATTCTTTTTACCTATCGTGGTATAGTAATCTTATTCTAGGTGCATTGTATTCACATATAATTATATAATAAGTGTATACAAGATATAATGATTTTTTTAAAAGAATAACGGTGGAGTTTCTTGCCCATTCTTCTCCATACGAAAACTACCTTTTGGAATGGGCGACTAGAATCAGTTTTATTATTTTTTGTAAAGTTTGACGTTCAAACGTGCCTTTTTTGTGCCTAATTGAAATAAATTATTTGACTTTGACTTAGAACCGGGGCGGTAACAGATGTGGTCCTCGTGTTCACGGAATTTTGTTTTCAAACTGCTTAGATATGAAGTTCTTCGATAGTACCATCGAAGAAGTTCATATCTATACACTGTAAGGACTATTTATGATTGCAGCGCTCTGATCGCTCGGCCGCTATAGAACCGGGGCGGTAACAGATGTGGTCCTCGTGTTCATGGAATTTTGTTTTCAAAGGCTTAGATATGAAGTTCTTCGATAGTACCATCGAAGAAGTTCATATCTATACACTGTAAGGACTATTTATGCTTGCAGTGCTCTGAGCGCTCGGCCGCTATAGAACCGGGGCGGTAACAGATGTGGTCCTCGTGTTCACGGAATTTTGTTTTCAAAGGCTTAGATATGAAGTTCTTCGATAGTACCTACCTACCTATTTTGAACAGTTTGCCTTGTATCATTTTCATGAATAACGAAAATTATGTAGAATATCAATTTTCTAAATTATTATCTCCTTGCAAAGATTTGTCAGTTTTAACTACATAGTATGAGTAGTGGTGACTCAGTTACAACGACCGCGACTTACGAGTTTGTAGGTCGTGAGTTCGAACCCGTTTTACGTAGTATTTTATCACTGCGCTCAAAGCTGTGAAGGAATGCATCGAGAGGAAGCCTGGGTCCCAGCAGACGGACATTATATAGTGGGACCGATAATAGTGGGTATGATTTTGGATGTTATTATTTTTAACACACGCAATCGTTCAACGGTTTCGTATGTAGACTTAACCTACTGGTAAACCATACCAAGAACAAATTAAGTCCTTCCTGGGATTGACTGTCAGTGTCCTAACAACACGTAAGTATGTGTACACACGAGTACAGTGGCCGGCTATTGCATTATAAACTAATAATAACAAGCCAATGACATTAGCACTTTCGCCGGCTGGTTCTAGGCCATGATCTGATTAACTGATTATTTTTAAACTAGAATGCGTTCGAAATACAAATTTAATGCTATTTTTATCGGTGATTAATTTGTATTCGGTCGAGATTGAATTAATTCGAATGAGAATATAATTAAATTCAATTTTGTAGCGAAACAGTAGTAGAAAATGTTTTTATAACTGTAAAAGAATTGATAGGCATTGGAATTCACGTTCCCATGTAAATAATTGGAGTTTACTTGAAATATATCGAATATTGATTCTAAAAACGCTGATCTCGGAATGTTAATACGATTTCTAACATAAATTGTCCATACAGTATCGAAGTGTTAAGTAATTTATGTAAAGAAACAACCACGGTTGAATTTCAAATAAAAACAGTCGAGCTAACAAAACGCCCACGTTGTCAGAATTTATTGAGACATAAAAATACTGCATTCTAAGTCAATAGGAGTCTGTTTACAAACAACTAGAGTTCGTTTAGTCAAGTTCACGAAATTCTAGTTCAATGTTCGCTCAAAGCGGGGGAGGCAAATCTATTCGTATAGCTATTGGGTTTTGCTCGAGACAGGAGGGTTCGCGTGTCTGCCAACCAAGGTACCCAAGCACAATAGACCCCGTGGTTCATAGCTATGGCTATACTGAATGCGGCGCGCCATTCGCGAGTCGCTTGCGAGCTTCGGACTTGATCGGCCGTTTGCATTTTAATTTTAAAGCGGTTTACTAGTTCTTTTTTTAAAAGAGGTACAATAAATCGAATTTTAAATTTCGCGCGCGTTTTTACCTACGTGCTTACGTTGGTTGTTGACAAAAGAGTTTTCGGACAGTTTTTGTGAGGAGGCAGTGAGTGCACATCTCTACAATTGCTGAATGGACACAATGGGACTTCTCCACAAGTAATTTTCGTCACGGGAAAATGTAAGCGTAAGCATTGTGTTCTGTTGTTCTCTCCGGACGAAGCGCAGGAGTCCGGTTCTTATTGTGCTTAATTTATTATTTGGTCATTAGCTTGGCGGTGAAATACGATGTTTTTTATTTATTTGTTATAAATGTCGTCATATCTATTGAGAAGGCAGACTGACCAGATAATGGTGTAATTGCATAATTATTCCCACATACGTGCATTTATAATGTAAGGTCGATTCTTATGTTTTATGAACCGCTCGCATACCTACCGCTCGGGAAATGGTTTTCAAAATAGGAACTCATTTCAAGTGTTTTTTTTTTAACAGCCTGATTCAAAAAATTCTACCTATATTTTCGTTTTACTCTTCTTTGTAGTACCTACATATTCAAGTGTGCATACAGTTGTCTTAACTTGTTCTTCGGTCAGTAACATTATTGAATGAAGTCGTTCAAGGCTCATATTGCGCGGTCAGTGAGTGCATAAGCCCTGCTCTATTTACCGCAAAACTTGTAAATGTAAGCCAACAAACAGACAACTGCAGTATTGTACAAAAAATTCTACACATTCGCTACACAATTCTAATCACGATCACGACACATTGTTACCGATTGACATAATATTTTGTAATAAACACAATTGCTTGAACGTTTTCGGACAACCAGTGTAGTAATTGAATGATAATAACTTTTAATAGGTACCTAGGTACAGTCAAAACCGTTTATAACGACTCCGAAAAAATAAATGCTGGGACCTCAAAATTTCGTCGTAATAAGCGGTACGTTGTTTTAAGCGATGTCGTTATAAACTGTTTTGACTGCAGTTTGTGGGTATGTATGTACCTACAATTTATTGTAATACAAAACGTAAAAAAATTTACTGCTCGCCATTTAGCGATAATTACATTTAATTGAAATTAATTTCAGACGTAATTGAAGGTAATTTCTGTATTGCAGACTTACATAATTACCTACGTATTTTATGTAATAAATACCTTTCGTAATATATGAAATTCTTTGCTTATTTATCAATTCAATTAACCTTTTAACCGCGGTACCTATGTACTTATAGGGTTTCTATACCTTCGCAGTAGATTATTTTGTAGGAGTAGGTAACTATCTCATCTCCTATCTACATATAACTACATAAATGTATGAAATAGTAATGAAGAATTTTTGTCCGTTTGTCTGTTCATCTAGGTGTTTGTTCCGGATTGGCGCAAAAACGGCTGAGCAGATTTGGCTGAAATTTGACACACAGATAGTCTATAACCTGTATTAACACATAGGGTACTTTTAATCCTGGTATTACGTTCCCGTCGGATATTTTCCGACATCCATGTGGTGAAGCCGTGAGCACAAGCCAGTCGTTCATTAAATCATTATCCGTTTCGCTTTGCCAAGAATAGGTAATAAACTTGTGTTAAGTAAGAAATTCAACAATTAAAATGTTACAATGGATTAATTTCATAACAACAATTAGCGGACCGTGTAATTTGTTCATAATACGCGTATATCTTGTCCAAATTTGGCTGCTCTCTTTATTACCTTGGTAGGCACAATCAGCTTATAACCACTTGACGTTTTGAAAACGCTTCAGTGGATAAAACGATGTATATGTCGTGGCCTGATTTTAGGACTGATAATTTCATCGACCGCTGGTCACATCATGATTTGGTCTGGCTAGATCATTGAGTACTCATCGTTTGACGATATGAACAGTTAAACGCACGACTACTTCATGATGAGGCCAAACATTAGTGATCATAATATCGTAAAATAGTTTGATAATCCACCGGTAGACATGTTGATGTCGCTTTGTTTTTGTTGTGCATCATGGCGGCGGCATACAACAAATCAAACAAGGTAGCGACTACGCAAAAAAGTGGTAGAATAATTTCTATGAAAACTTCATGGAAATTGTTCTACTGGTGTCGCATCGCGCCTGTCTATTGCCTTTATGCTGTTTGAATGTGTAGCTCGAGCTACAATTAGGCACCTATGTCCACAATGTGTAGGTATCTACTATATTTTGTGGAAAATTTTTTGTTTTCCTTATTTTTTATGAGGCTGACTGTACCAACCTATTTACTTTTCTGAGCTGTTGAGCAGAAACTAAAAGAGCCTTTGTTGCTCCGAAATTTAACTTGACATTGGCTAAATGCACAAACCGTGCGAAGCCACAAAAAAAAAAAAAAAAAAAAAAAAACTAAAAGAGCTCGAGTTTTTTAATTATTTACTTGACTTTTAACGTAAAATTCTCTGACAACTTGTATCTACTGGATTTTCCAATATTTTTAAAAGCTAATGTTTGTTAGTTAGTTTGTTTAGGGCGAATCTTACAAGCTGAATTAAAACCACTTCCTCATATCCTACGGAGTTGACATTTTACATGTTGGCTCAGTTCCAAAGACAATGCATTTTTATGATAAGCATGACCGGATTGGCCACCCATGATTGGCTCCAGACGAGGAAACTCCTCAACGGTCAACAGTACAAACACGAAATTTAATATATGCTTTAATTATGATGGTCCGTTCTAAAGTCCACTATGACCTGACTGCTGCAACCAGGTTTGTCTCCAGACAAGGAAACTCCTCAACGGTCATCAGTACAGACACGAAATTTTGTTCTAAAATCCACTATGACCTGGCTGCTGCACCCAGGATTGGCTCCAGACGTGAGAACTCCTCAACGATCAACCAGTAGGTACTGGCACGAAATTTTATTCGCTTTAATTATGATAGTCCGTTCTAAAGTCCACCATGATCTGAATGATACACCGAGGATATACTTCAGACGAAGGAAATCTCAACAGTCAACATTACAAACATGAAATTTTATAGATGGATATGTTTTGATAAGCACTATTTGGTGTTCAGAGTCTGATGATGGAGCCGGAAAATGGCCATAGGAACTGCTCAAAAACACGAGACAGTAGGTACTATCTAGTTTGAACTCGTTGCTTTTGTCTTGACAAGTACTTACATTAGCCCAAAATGTCTACGATCTAATGATGGAGCCAGGTGGTGGCTATAGGGACTTCTCAACTAAACAATATACCCCGTTGTCTTCTGGCTATTTGAATATGTCTTGCCAAGTAGGTACGTTAGCCCAAGGTGCACTCCAGGACCTGATGAAGGAGCCGGGAGCACACCATAGGAACTCACACAGAAACAAGATAGCCCGTTTTCTTTCAGCTGTATTGATTTGCCTCGACAAGTATATTACTATATAATATAATAGCCCTGGTTGAAGTCTAGAGTAATGATGGAGCCAGAAGGTGGCCACAGGAACTCCTCAACTAAATAAGATAGCCCTGATGTGTTTGGGCTCGTTTGTTTTGTCTTGACAAAAACTATCGCCCAAGGTGTAGTCTAGGGTCTGAGATAGTGAAAAACCTCAACTTTATGGTAGCCTTGTTGTGTTGGTCTCGTTGGATTTGTCTTGACAAGTACCTTACAAGTGAAGGTGATAGAACAGATATGTTATCAAATTCTAATGCTAAAAAACACAAAATAAAACTTACTTAAACAGAGAATTTTAATGTTTTCTTAAAAGATTGACTTGAAAGATTTTTACTTATATTTTATTATTTTCTAAGATACGATACGATTTTATCGCCTAACATAATTTATTCTATAGATATCGAAAACGGTAATTTCTCACGTTTTTTCTCATAGCACCAAAAATTCCCCTCCTCCTCCTCTCCTCTGACTTTTCGGATTCTTGTGCGTATTGTATAATTATCACTTGCTTAAAAAACGGTGAAGGAAAACATTCTGAGGAAACCGGCATGACTGAGAAGTACCTATTTCTCGACGGCATGTAAAGCCAAGTCAGAGGCCCATGGGCGGCTTTAAAACTCTGACACCAGGTTAGTCACAAACCACACGAAAAGAAGACACCAAGAATTCAGCTTCTTTTGTCACCAGCCACCTACCTACTTACCCATTTTTTTAGTGCACACACAAACAAACACGCACAATAAGAATTGACCGTTGCCTTAATGTACTTAGTGTATTAGGCAACGGTCAATTCTTATTTAGCCGGACAAGGCCACTCCATCAATATTGTCCGTCCGTCGGTTTGTCCGTGTCTCGTAATGACGGACAAGACACATCGCTTCTCGTTACACTAATGTTTATAACGCGTATGAAAGATTGCCCCCTATGCTTTATCGTCGGATTTAACACGGTACTCGGGTCTTTAACCGGTCATATTAATACCGGTAGCTATTCCAGATATCTGTGTTGAATTTATCACTAGAGAGAGTGATCATGTTTAATGAGATTTCTTCAAATGAAAGTAAATTAAGAATAGGTTAATAAGTTGGTATTAGTGTAAGTCAATACTTTTATCACAGGTTTATTTTACGTACCTATACTTACTTGCCTTTTTATTTATTTTATAAATCATGGTAGAAAGATGCCCAATAGAAATCAAATAAGTTGGCGTCTCTGCAAAAAATAACAAACACACATAACATCATGCCTGGCGAAATGTGATAAACGTATTGCAATTTCATCGACTATTACCATACAAAATACAAAATTCTTCAAAAAGGGTTACGACGCAAAAGAAATACAGCAAAATTACTTGCCGTAACGAGATTGACTCCCAGACATGGCCATATATTTACGTAAAATACGTCCCAAAATGGTGCATTGTGCTTTTGAATGCGCCCGCGTCTGTCGATCACGGCGGTCACCATTCAAGGCCTGCACGATTCACACGGGAGCAATAAAACAGCAATTTAACTTCGTATTGTGTACCAAAAATGACAATATGTGAGTACTTATTGAAGCACGTAATAAGTTGTTATAGATGCATTTAAGTTTTTGATCGTTTCTTGGTATGTTTGTTTTATTTATTTTTTAATGTTCTTCTCATAAATGAAACGTTTATGAGAAGAATCTTTCAGCTGTGGCCTTTTATGTGCTAGTTTGAAAATGATGACGTGTCTGTACAACAAAAGAAAATAAATAAAGAAAGAAAAGAAACAAAATACATTTATTTAGGACAGACTAAAAGCACACAACACATCAAGTAATTGTACTATAAGTTAAAAAGTCAATCTGCCTAGCCTTTTCCCAACTATATTGGTGTCGGCTTCCAACCTAACCGGATGCAGCTGAATACCAGTATTTTACATGGAGCGACTGCCTATCTGACCTCCACAACCCAGTAACTGGGTAATACGATACCCCTTGGTAAGACTGGTTGTCAGACATTCGGGCTTCTGACGACCCGTAACGACTGTCAAAGATCCACGAATGACAACTGGGACCAACGGCTTAACGTGCTTTCCGAGGCACGGAGGAGTCTCGGTATGTAAAGATGGTCACCCATCCACAGACCAACCCCGTCAAGCGTAGCTTAACCTGACGGATCGACCCGTGTGGCAGTTACTACTTAGCCACGAGCTCCTCTACAAGTTAAAAAGTAATAAAATAAAAATAAAACAATAAAAATATATACAGGCAATTTTTGATGCACCGCTTTTCTCAATGGGTTAGTTAATAATTAACAAAGGTATTATTAATTACTCAGTGAACCTTGGATGGATACCATTTAGCCGAATACTCTAGTGCTCAAAATCAAAATTATAATCCTACTTGTAGCCGAAACACTTACATACATCGTTTCCTTTCGTCTGGCACAGAACCTGACACCGGATTCTGTAAATCACAAACTAAGAGCTTTATTCTGATACAAGCAATATTATGCACCGTCATGATATCTAAATCTGATTTGAAATGGACAGACAAAAACTGTACAGTAGCGCGCTATACATAATGTGAAATGGGCGCAGTAATCAAACTAAAAACACATAAATTTAAACTTTAATGAGGTTACATAAAGTTGATTTTTTGATAGCATCCAGCCTTTCATATACTGTTAGTGGCCTGTACAATGATTGTTAATGCCGATGATTGTCAACATGAATGTTCCCACAATTAACAATGTAGGTACGATTTAATACCGTTAATTATACCGGCTTCTCGTTAAACGAGATTTCGTACCGCGGGATATCGGGGCTTTGTTTAATATTTATTAAGCTGTTTGCAGTATTAATACCTATCTGTTTAACCTCACGTACCTACTTATCGTTCCTATATTTAGATAACGTCGTATTAAAGCCTCAGTTTTTGGTGCTTTGACCATTTCTCTCACTATCTTAAGTACTGAATTATCGAATTATAACGAAGCATGCATACCTGATACCTACATCTTGTGTCAGAAAACTGCCAAATAATCTTTATTGGACTGAAAAAAATAAAACTTTATTTTTTCGTTTGTTGCCAGTTAAAGATAAATTTGGCACAAAAAAACGCTAAATAACAAAGCAAAACGTAGGTACAAAGCATTTTTAAATTCAAAGGTGTTAATAATTTTGCAAAGCTAGATCTTTGTGAAGCCTTTCATCAGCTTACCTTTAACTCAAGACTTAGTTCAAGGCTCGGCTCGGTAGATGACATAATGGTTGTCGTAAACGTTCCAACAACGACGACGTTGCCATTATTACGTTACGATAGTGACATTAAAATGACATCGTGGTCAATGCAATTTCTTGACTATTATTATTATTTATTTCTGACATCATTCTAGTCCATAGTTTAACACTCATACATTTATTTAAATTATAAACTATTTTAAATTTTGAACAGATAAAAACCCAAATCTATATAATGTTCAACTTAATTATTTCTTGAATAGAATTTGATCTGCAAAGCCGTTATTTATTAAATTTCCGCCGTTGCTAATTTCTTTGTAGGCTATACTAATGAAATTTCTTCTATTTAGTATATTTGAGAGTTAATTGGCGATTAGTTGGAACAGTGTTCCTTTTGGGCAATTAGATATAGGTACAAGTGTAAATTAGTTCCATAAATACAGTAAGTAACAAGTTTACAACAACGTAGATCCGTCCTGCTTTAGGCACAATCACGTGTAACCTCAAAACCAATCTCAAGTTGGAAAACAATCACTAAAAAGCGTGAAATTAACGAATAAATTAAACAAAACCCACTCTTCCCTATAAAGTCCTAATTAATCACAAAGAAATACCTTCAAACGAAGTACGCATATACCTACATCCTTATAAATAGCTGTATAGTCCCCTTCCCATGAACACAAGTGCGGGCGCACAGCATGACGATCGCCTATCTCTAATTAATCTGGCTTATTGGACGTACCGAGGGTGAACCTTGGTGTGTGGCTCGTTCACTGGAGAACCATGCTTGACAGCGTTTATTTTTAAGATGATATAATTCAGTGACGAGATTTTTTTCTTTAAACACGTGTTGGAACTTCAAAATTGTGATTTAGGTTCTTTGTGTGACGTAAGTTTCGTTTGAAAAATTAAAGTGCAATTGGTTGACATTGGATGCCTCTTGAACTAGTGAAATTACTTCTTATTTATTTGTGTTTAAACAAAAAACGGGTACTGCATTGGGCTTTTACTCCGAAAATGATAAGGTCAAGTAGAATTTTCCAGGACTGCAAAGACAGACAAATTTTCTGTCTTTGTCAGAAAATCGTATAAGCGCTTCATATGATTTTCTGATTAATAATTCTACACCAGACACTAAAATAGAAGGAAATTTACTATAAGCTATAAAGTGGCACTGTTAAATTTGCCAATCTGCAACGTCTTGCCTCTTGCGTCTGCGGCGTCGTGTTCGGCTTCGGTTTTAATGCAATTTTGAACCAGAGCGAAGTGCCGTTTGATTCCGGATCAAATTGTGCCGTAACCGGAGTCAAATGCGTCTTCCTGTAGCCCTGGCTTTAGTAAATAATAAATTGAAATTGGATGTCGTTGTACGAAGGTCATGTAAAACTCACAAATTATAACAACGTAAGTAATAAACAAACAACTGAATAACTTGTAAATTATAATTCCTATTGCTTTCAGTAACCAAGATTATTCTTATAATAATAATATGAGTAAAAGAGCATTCATTACCTTTCCTCTCAACTGTGAGTATTTATATACCTTTAGTATGTATGTTTATATATTTAAGCTCTATGTATTTATTTAAGTATATGTTAATTTATTACGTTATACGTGTAGGTTTATTTCAATATTTTAGTCTAAGACTTTGCATATTTATAAATTTTTTCTCTTCTTGTTCTCACACACTATTGTCTACATTTCTTTCTCATTTCTCCTGTCGCAGGTCTGCTGGAAGAAATTTCTTAAGAAATAAGCAGTACCTTTGTACTCATAATAATGATCATGTCTTATCTGTATCTATTTTTCTGTGTGTACATAAATAATAAAATAAATAAATAAATGAGTAAAATAATGCTTTTCATTTGTTTCGTACAAAGCTTCAGCAGAAACATCGACTTTCGCAGAACGCTAACAATAGGGCTATAAAATAAGAGAAGTCTTATGCCTTGGTCTTTGAACATCGAGTAGTTTTATGGATAAGGTTTTTATCTTCGGATGGGTCAAGGTTATCTCCTTGTGGTGTTCATGTGTGTCGTATTGAACTCTTGATGCTTATTTATTTTGTAACAATAGAGACAGCTCTGTGAGTTGCCACTTTGTGTCAAAACATAATTTAAATTTATTGTTTGGAAGTATTGGAGAATTGAAGACAAGGTTATCGTTCATGAGTGGAATTTGATTTTGATCATACTCCTTTAGTTGTATGTTAGTGATAATTATTTGGTTGGGATGTGGGAAAAAAATATGTTTTATGCAACAATAACTTTTCCTTGGATTTGCGAGTTTATTCAGCAAAGAGTAGATAAAATTGCTTGTACTTAATAATATGAACTCTTAAACGCACTTGGGTACCTACCTAGTAAATGATTGATTCCTGAACAGTGTAGATTCTCATTTAAAGACCCTTTAGGTACAGACAGCGTAAGGAGTTGTCATGTCTTTATTTTCAGGAGCTTTTTCTGGCAATCAAAACCATGGTTCATTCACCCCTACCAGACCTCCCCATCACTCAAACAATACAAGTGGCAATAATGACGATATCGATCGCAATAAGCCAGTGAGTGGTGGCTACAGGTGGTGTGGTGGTGGTCTTTGTTTTGGTGCGGTCATCGACCCCGGCTCCCGGGGGGCGGCAGGCTGTCTGTCGCACCCTCAGTGCATGCGCCTTGTTACCTACGTGCACGCATATTAAATGGGGTGGTCGTATCGTTCGCGTAATCGTAGCTTTAAAATTATTTTTGTTGGTCCGCCATTTTTGTTTGATAGTGAGACGGTTTTATTTATTAAGATTCTGATTGGAAGACACAGAAAAAAAATCTTTGTTAAGTTGTTGGTCATTAGATAAGTACATAACTTTTTTGTGAGTGCATGCTATACGAATCCCCGTATCTGCTATAGGTAGCAAAAAGACACGGGGATTCCGTCCAGATTTTTTGGCCTATTCTTAATTCCGGTGGTAACTATATCTGATGCTAAAAACATAAATATCTTCAAAGCTTGAAAATTTTTATTTAGGTACATTAAAAGCTTAATTTACTTATGTCAGCAGTATCCCAAGTAATGTTATAATAAAATTGCGAAAGTAAGTTTGTTTGTTTGTTACGCTTTACCGCTAAAACGGCTGAACATATTTAGATAGAATTTGGCACATGGGTAAACCATGACCTCGGTTAGGACATGGGATACTTTTTATCCCGATATTCTCACGGGATCGAGACTTATGCGGGTGAGTTGTGCAGTAAATTAACAAAACATAATTAAAATATCAAGTTACCTTGCATAATTACGTCCACACGAAAGCGTCAACTGACAAAGGAATATTAAAGTCTCCCACATAATCGATTAGTCCACGAGACCGCTCAGTCGTGGGTGTAGTACACACTGGCTGGCAATATCCGGACTCCGGACTGCATTAATGTTGCATAATGAGCCTTGAGTCTACCCTCGCCTTAGTGCACGTGGGACTTGGGATACTTATGTTTTTGTTTTTTTTTGTTTTATGTCGTGTTAGTCGCCAGAGTTAACAAAGATACTTTTAATTTGTTGTACCTATAATTTTACAATTAATCTTGAAAAGTTATTTAGCAAACTAAATGTCTATTTCTGTGTCAACAAATTGTCAAAAAAAAATCGAGCCTTGATCGAGGGACTTGGATACTTTAGATTTTTTACTGCTGCGTTATGGCGTGCTAGGATGAGTAAACAAAATAAATGTATATTTGTCTATCTCAAATAAAGTCTATAAATAAAATAATATGAAAAGAAAAGCATTGCACACTATGTCTTGAGCTATGTATGCCATATGAGCCTTAGTTCAAATGGGACTTGGGATATTTTTGTTTATTTTTATGCAATGTTATGTTGTGTTAGTAGGAAGAGTACACAAACACAAAGAGACATTTAGTTTGTTGAATTACATTACAAGATTCATTGTAACAATCCAACAAATTACAGAACCTCACTCAAAGCATTACCTACTTAAAATTAGTTTAAACCAATCAAAAGGCTTTAAACGAGTTTTAAGTAGGTAATGCTTGAGTTTTGAGTGACGTTCTGTAATACGGCAATTTATGTCTTTGTCAACTAAAAGTCCATAAAGTAAAATAAAACTAGGATATCAATTGATGATGATTTATTGAAAGGTTCCGTACCACCACAGAAGATTATAAAAAAAATAATTAAAATACTAAACGAAATAAATCGCAAAGATGAATTAGTATTTCATAGTTATTTTTGCAGTTTCAGAAACTCACCTGTATTTAAATAAATATACCATAATATGAATGGGCGTTTTAGTATTTGTTGATTATACATTTATACAGGGTGTTTGGCAGAACGTTGAACATACGAAAATGGTGGATAGGTGGGGTCATCTGCTACTTACTCAACCCATTTGTTTTTTAGTTTCAAGTATTTTTTTACATATTTCTGTAAGTTTGAGGACTTATAACTTTTTTTCTAGCTAACATCTGAATAAAGCAATAGTTTTATAAGAATCTACCAACATTAACGATAAAAAAAAAAGCCTGTTTTATCCATTTGTGATAAAAAATACACTCTAAAGTTAAGAAAGTGGTGAAACTAGAAGAAAGCAAAAAAAAATTTTTTTAATATCCTGTGGTCCAGGGCCAATTAAATTAGGGCTGAGTAAGTAGCAGATGACCCAATCTATCCACCATTATCGTATGTTCAACGTTCTGCCAAACACCCTGTATAATAGTTTCAAATTCCTAACTTGTTTATTTGTTGAGATAGAGCTCGTACAAAAATGGGCTAAATCTGACAACTTTTACGAAAATAAAAATTATATTTTTTCTCTACACGATGAGCTCAAAATCCTAATTATATTGTATTCCCTTTAATTTTTATTAATTGTTGTTATAGCGTCAATATAAATGCATAGTCTGTGTTTTCAACTGTCTACCTATTACGGTTCATGAGATACAGCTTTCTGATAGACAGACGGACAGCGGAGTCTTAGTAATAGGGTTCCGTTTGGAACCCCTCGGGTACGGAACCCTAAAAAAGTTACTAAACTTTTAATTTCAGTTAGGTATATAAGTTACATTATCTGTTCTACTTCATTAGATATTGTAGAAAACTTCGTTATGTTGTTCAGTTGCATTATCTGATCTACTTCATTATTGTAAAACACTTCACTAAGGTAAAACATTTCGGGTTTTTAAGCTTTTCCAACTTAACTGTCTAAACAATGCTCGGTTTTTGAAACTGAAATCTTTACATGAGGAATTTAAATCTCTTTACACTTTCGACTCTACCCACTTTCCATAGAACTCATACGCCTTACCGCCATACATATTGGAAGTGAACCCTCCGGGAGGGTTACCGGCATTACTTTTGCGCTAAAGTTAAGCATCGCGGACGGTCAACAGCATTAAGGCTCGTACAGACCAGCGCGACGCGACGGCGCGACGCGACTCGAACAATACAATTTCTAAGAAAACTTCACGGTATAACAATAGCCGGTGTCGCGTCGCGCTAGTCTGAACGAAGCTTAAGGTTTAAAACCGTATTATAAAACAGTGTATAACGAAGTAAAATAGTGTTTCAGGGGTCTTATCGCTACACGTAGTTTCCAACCTTTTAATAATTTTTAATTCGTGAACAAAAAATTGAACAAAGACGTGCTTAGATTTAAAAAACAAAGCAAATCTTGTTAAACTATGCATCCGATTTTATTTTCACGGTTCTTAATGCTGTATTCGCTAAGAAAAACCTACATTTAAAATGAGCCCTCCGCGAGGGCTCCCGGCATCCCATGTGTGACTAGGTGAACTCTCCGAGGGACTGAACGTGTTACACCAAAAGCTAGACACGTTTTTTTTTTTACCAAATGTAGTTATTACCTATGGCAAAGCTTTTCCTAGTTGCCAAGATCGAGTAGCATTCTCCATCATGTCCCGTGGGTGTCGTTAACTCGTAAAAGGCGACTAGTCAAACTGTGACCGCTAATGGCTCTGGCTTCAACCATTATAGCTATCCCCTAGGACTGTTGTAGAGGCTTATAAGATTTAGATACCTGAGTTTATAAATAATGTTTTTAATTCCAATTTTGATTTTAATGTTGATTTAATTTTAGTTTTACTTTTTATTTTGTCATTTTAAATGTGTGTTTTTTATGGATCATGTGGTCTGCAATAAAGATTTTTATTTATTTATAAAAGGCATTTTTTGGCCAATATGGTTATTCAGCAAGTTGTTTTTCTTTGTATATTTTTTTGTGAGCCAGGAAATAATTCGATATGTCTGTGTTTATTTCGTAGCTTCTTTGGAGGTCAGTTGGACACACCTGCAAGTATTTATTTAGCAATCAATTTTTAGGTAGTAACTAGGTACATACTAACTTAGGTATAAATATCTTGAATACTGATTGCTAAATGAACATCGGCATAGTTACTTCATAAAAATATCTGGAGTAATCATAGTATTTTTAATTTTTGTTTTTTTTATTTTTATTACTACTTGGTTTTTTTTTTTGGTTTACCTATTCAATGTTCTTCTAAATTAATATTATTACGAGAAAAAAAATATTTTTGTTTGTAAAGAATAAAATCAAAAATTACTGGACCGATTATATAAAAAAAAACATCAGTAGAATGCTAAATTATTTACTAAGTAACATAGGCTATCATTAATAAAGATATCACGCAGGCGAAGCTTCTGGTGGAAGTTAGTTCTTCATAATTTTGTCACATGATTTGCTTTACCTACGTAGGATATAATAAGGGAATAATCCATTATTCATGCATAAAATTATCAGGAGCGCACTGTATGTCGTGTAATAGTGATTACATAAAACGAACAATGAACCCTTTTTCCGGCCGGATCTAAAATTCTCCGCACGTGGTTATTTGTGAAACTAGCTACTAAAATAAACGAAGATTTTGTTTGCGATTAAGTATTCAGTACACGATTTTGTTAATTTTGAAACGTGTAACAAACAGTAAAATGTATCAATGGATGCTTGTATTGTCTACTATTTATTACATTAGAGCAACTAACAATGTAAAGTTTCTTTAAATATAAAAATACAGAAATGATTGATTATTAATTTACTTATTATAAACAATCTTACTAAATGTTGGTCTCAATTTCTATTAAATTCATAATGACTCAGAATTTCAACGTCATTTAATGTCATATTTTCTATAATGAAGCCACGTATACCTATATTTTCTAATACCATCAAGATATAAAGTTTCTTTAAATAGATAAATGCAGAAGTGATTGATTAATTTACTTATTATAAACAATCTAATTAAATGTTGGTCTTAATTTCTATTACATTCAAAATGACTCAGAAATTCATCGTCATTTAATGTTATCTTTTCTTTATTGAAGCATATTAAAGCCACGTATATAATTTATAATACCATCAAGCTAAAGCTAATTTAAATTAATATCGCACTATCAGAAAAAAATACAGCTAGATATAATAATGGTTAAATGCATCTATCTAACAGAAAATGACTGGACAATTTATTTAAATTAAAGAAACGGCTTATCGAATTAGGGGCCGGATAAACCTCGTAAATCGACTAATTGGAATAATAAGGTTACAACAGAATGTACGTGTCACATCACTACGAGTTCCGGTTTTCTCATGCAGTTGAATGACATTTTTATTCTTGTTTACAGGAAATGACGTATGGTGGTACTTATGTAAATGTATGCATGAGTAAGAAACCCGTTATTCTTTATCATTTGGAAGTAGGTCACGACAGCGGAGGCGCTTTGGATGTTTTTTTTTTATTTGAGCGGCACGGGTTTTGGAAGAGGAGTGTTTATGGGTTTGGAAGAAAAGGAAAGCATTACATATTGTGGAATGTTAACCAATTGTTTATTCCGAACATCTATATTGTATTGTTTAACTAACGGAGTAACCGGTATTTCGTTTTTACTAGACCTTGTGGTCAGAAATATATTTATGGTATGAATTAATGCTAAGATCTTTTCAACATTGTTTTTTTTCAGAATAGTAATTTTGGAAAGCTTTGTCTTTGCTATCCAGCATTTAACTGTAGTTTAACTGAACTGAACGTAAAAAAGCGTAGAACAATGTCAATAATACATGACTATGCCTTAGGTTACACTACGTGTAAAATAATAAATAACATCTTGTTATATCATAAAGTTTTATGAGCAATAATATTACCTAACGGCAGGCAACTTGACCTCAAGGCAGAGTGTCTATTCAGCCATGACTGTTCAATACTGTCTGTTGACATTTAATCAGCACTCAATTAATACGCGAGACTCTTGAGTTTATTTGCCTATACTTAGTTAATAATTGACAGGATCTTGGCTGTGAACAAGCACATATAAAGGTATAGATAGTGCAATCCACGTCGACGCGCCCCACTCCGCTCCGCTCTGTACTAAAGTACAGCTTACAGTACAGTAATCGCGGAGTGGGGCGCGTCGTCTTGGATTGCACTATCTGTAAGCAATCTTTGCAAAAATTGTATTTATCTGGTAAATAAACAAAAACATCTTTAATCGGTACCGGAATCAGATGCGGTGAGGTGAAGTTGAATGACTTAAGACTGCAACAAAAATATTTTTCATCAAGAGTCGTAAAATTCTGTAATTCTTTACCTACTTGTCTTTAAAAACTGACAGGTTCATGGTCGCTAACTTTTAAGGTTTACAATCACTGTAAATAATGTCTAAATTTATAATTTAAATAATATTTAGTTTTTTTTCTTCTAATTGAACAAACAGCTGTGCTGCTGGGGAGTTTGTTGCGCCACTTCTTCTTCCCAGCTAAAGCACTAGGAAGTGGTGAAGGGTGGGCGTTTTGTGGGACTGTCTTATGTAACTTTGACGTTCGAAAAGTGCTGATTCTCAGCCTAGTTTGAATAAATGACTTTGGAATTTTGAATTTCTAAGACTTTGTGAATATGTACCTGCATCTCTTGTTCAATAATTAAATGTTGGGGTTACTGCGAGCACTTGGAGGTGCACACGAGTTTTGAACTGCCCCGTTAGTCTTGTGCGCGACTGCTGAGTGTCGAGGTCCTAGGTTCGATTACCGGGTCGAGATTCAGTGTTATTGGGTTTTTTCATTAGGATTTTTTTAGTAATAGCCCGGAGTTTGCAAGTTGGCGGTGTGATACTCCGTGCCTTGGAAAGGACGTTAAGCCGTTGGCCCTGCGCCTGATCTCTCTCCGGTCGTGTCGGATTGCCGTCCCATCGGACTATGAGAGTGAGGGAAGAGAGAGTGCACCTGTGTCTGCGCACACACTTGTGCACTATCATAACTCCCGCGCCGAAGGCTGATGTCCGCTGAGATTGGTCGCCAATGGCCGAAATTCTGTCTGGAGGACTATTAGGTGCATACAGATGGTTTTTCTTACCAATAGTTAGCAATCAGTGTAGATAGGTACTTAGTCCTTAAAACTCTGAAGTAGATTTTCCTCACTGAATTTATGTGACCTTCAAACAAAAAGAAACAAAAAACAAAAACTTCATAAATGTATGGTTAAACAGTCGCTAATCATTACTTAACTTTAAGCAACATTTATAAATAAGCTCCTAAAAGTTAACATTATATGCAGCTGTAAATAAAATTATGCCCCAATATTGGAGAAGATAATATTAGTGTTTGGTAGTAAGAACCATTAACGGTTGAATTGGACATAAATGGCTTCAATTAAACTACAGACAGTAAATGGATGAAACGAGACCATAAAATACTTTATAATAAAGTTCGATTTAAACAAACCCACTTACGCAAATGTGAAACTGTGATTGATTTCAATCAATATTTTATTGTTGACTAGCTGCTCGCCTCGGCTTCGCACGGGTGCATTAAATACTTATCTACGGCACACCTACCTACCTACCAACCTACCCTGCTCTATCTACATACCTACCTACCTACTTACATACATACCTACCTAACTACACTACATATACCTACCTAGCTGACACGACCGACGGCGACGTCTTTTTTTGTTTTGGGTTTAGAACAGTTTGTATTGGAAAAAGAAAAGTGGGGTTTTTACATCATTGCCGTGTGAATCAAAAGTAGTGTATTTTCTTTGGTCCCACTATTTTGTTGAACTGGATATATGAAAAAAATTGTGAGTCCTTCTCTATTTGTGGAGTTTGGACGTCCAAATACTTAATTATTTATGTTTTTCAGCCTCAACCACCATTATATTAATTCAATTCAAAATAAATTTCAATAATCGCAGTTCCTTAATAAGCGAGGAAAGGTTTTTGACCTCTGTCAGTCTTGGCGCCACGCCGCGCGCCGTCAACCATAATTATTTTGCTGCGCGTAATTTTGAAATCTATTTTTTAGAGTACCTATTCATTTAAATGATGTGATATTTTAATCTTAATTAAATGGCCAATTTTAATAACATGTTTTATCGGATAATTAATCCTTATCCGATATACTATATTATACTGGTCAAAATAAATTCGGCAATAAGATAGTCATATGCTATCGCCGATTTTTTTTAATTTTGTTAAGATATACAACCCTGTAGAACATACATTTTATCTATCTGTAACGGTTTAGTCAGCGCACGCCTTGTCGCTCAAAAAAGTGCCTTTTTCACGACTTGACAAAACATCAAGTATCAGTACTACGTTTACGTTGAATATAAAATAATTATATATATAAACCTTACGGATACCATTCTCTAAATGATGTTGAAAACCTCATCAAAATCCGTTGCGTATTTTAGAAGAACAACGCGGACATACAGGCAAACGCGAAAAGCGACTTTGTTTTATAATATTTAGAGCGATTCGCATTAGATCAATGTAAATGAATCGAATCAAGTTGAATCGTCTATACTTCATAGGTTTAGGTAGTTAAATATAGGTAAAAAAAAAAAAAAAAAAAACACTTGACGAGACAGCTGACCAAACGTAAATACCTGTCACTTCAGTTGTCATGCTATGTCACAGTTGTACTCTTTAATTTAGCAAGGTTATAATTCGTTGACGTTTGAGTTTGGGCTCTTTACAACACACAGATTACAAAATATTATATTATTATTAAAAAATCTAACAAAAAAATTGTGCTCAAGCAGTTACATCTACGAATAGTAGTTTTAGAATAAATGATTACCTAATAAAAGATTAAACTAGTGTAAAAATCTAAAAAAAATAGAATTTGGTTTTATCGGTTTTTAAACAAGAAAGTGGCACCTTTAAAGACCCTTTTTACAATTTGTTTACCTTTTTTAACTACCTAAACGCATGGAGTAAAGGAAATTTCACTTAAATGATTGCTAATGGCTAGCTACACTATCGGTTTATTGAGGCTGCACTTTATGTCTCATCTAAATCCATAAACTGCACAGTATTTAATTGTTTTAGTATCTTACTGGGAAATTGTTTAATTTCATCAATAGAGTTAGGTAACTTCACTAAACTTTCAATAGTTAAGTTGATCAAAGTTCCCATGTCAGCCATAAGACGTATTGCTTGACATCTTGGCTCTGTCTTCCTCAAAGCTTGACGACCGGCCCTGGGCATCCAACGGATTCCGACGAGACACCGACGTTACATCAAATACAAGGTGTTTTTTTTATATCCCATGACTAGGGTATGAATGAGACCATATCAAAGAATCAACTGGCATGTTTTGTTTTTTATTCATTTCTTTTTTCAAAATAATTCAGCAGTCACGATTAATATGTCAAATTTAATATAAAATAAAAAAAGTTTAATTCAGTTAAGTTTAATTTTTGTTCTTATAAAGAAAATATGACAACTTCGTATGAATGATTGGTTTGGTTTGAAACAAAATGATTTAGGTACTCGTACTTATCAATGAAACTGATACAAACGCCGAGAGTCTAATTATCTTTAAAAAAAAAAAAAGAATAATATTGTATATGCTAGTTGATTCTTTGACATGGTCTCACTATCACCCTAGAGTTATGGGAGATAAAAAAACACATTGTATAGGGGTAGTCTCTTACGGGTAACAGGCTGCATGAGCAGAGTGAAAACCATTCAACAGTTTCTACTCAGCCCTACCGCATCTAATTTAAAAAAGTACTTAGGTTTAACGTAACATACAGTCAAATATAAAATCAAGAGATGAAATCTGTTAGCAAGTAACACGGCTACCGTATGATGTTATGACAGCTGGTGGTCACGTAAACAGTTAAACAGCTAAAACGTGCGCACGCGCCGATGATAACGTCTGTTTGTGCTCACCGCCTGCCGGTCAATGGTACTGCGATTATGATCAAAGTATGAACTAGGTAGAAGCAGGTGTGGTAGATTTAGGAGGAAAGAGAAAATAGTGTATTGACCCGAAATTAGGCCAGGCTCGTGATGATGCTTCAGTTACTTATAATAGGTAGATGTACCTTATAATTATGTATCAATTATATTTTGTTGTCCTCTTTGAGAAGCTTTTACTGAAATGAAATGAACTGATTTTTTTTATTCTGTAAATAGGATATCGGAATCACTTTTACACATCATAAAAAAAAAAAAAAAAATTCTAGATAAGTTCGGCGTTTCCTATCTGACTACTCTGAGAAGAAAGGCCGAAGCAAACTCAGATGTCACAGTCTCTTTTAAAGTCCAGACATAACCTTGGTCAGGCCATATGAGGACCATGTAGATTAGTCTGAAATGATCTTTTGAGAAAAGAACCACACAGATTTGAGTGGACCTGTCTTGTCAATGCTAGCATTTGTCAGTAATCGTGGAGCTCAACCCAGAACTTGAGGAGCTCAACTACTAGGAACAATGCTTATATGTATAATGAAGATGCTTATCTTGATTTGTTCTAGGTTTCATAATTTTTTAATTTGGGGCTCAGTTTCTGCCTGAAACCAACCATTTCCAAAAAAATGTGAACTAGTTATCTAAGTTTTAAAAACCATTTTCCGGGATTTAACCCTAAGCAAACTGTGAACTATTTCCTCCACCACCATGGTTCGTCTACAAGTTGGTTTTCCAGGCAATCTACTTTTCTAGTAGGACCTAATCTCAGATCTCGATTCAAGTTTCATGAGGCGAGCACTACAATTTGCTGAGTGCAGCAATTTGTTCAGAGGTGCACTATGTTCCGAAGATAGAATTCCGGGAAGTTTTAGAAATAACCAAAAAGATTACCTACCTATTATTAAACATTATTAACTATTATTTATTTAACTTTGGCTTTACATAGTTACATATAAATTTGTAGGAACAACTCCAAGATACTAAAGTACCTACCTAGATAGATAGAAAAATCCCTTTACAAGCACACCAAACAATAAAAGTAAACAGAAACATTAAACTGAGGTTAATATATCTAATGAGCAATCGATTCTCAATCGGCGAGTTCTTCCAGACAACCTTAACACCGGTAGCACATCTCCGCCTTGAAACCATAGCACCGAAACTGCAGTACCTAGTTCAATTTATCTAGCTCGCGTCATATTCCGCCACTCGTGTTTCGCTATTTGAATTTCGAGTAGCGGAATATGACGTGAGCCAGTTGAATTGAACTACTGCGGTTTAGCTGCTATGGTTTCGCGGCGGAGGCGTGCTATCGGCGTAAGGTGGACAGAAATTGTCCGAGTGGATGATATTGCATTCTCGGACTCGATAAAATTAAACCTTTATAAATCCTACATGGATCATAAAAGACTAATTTTTCAGAGTTATTATAAGGTGTTCCTTTAAAAGGTTTCTTTTCTCCTACAATAACAAGGTATCCATATATGGCTGCCCTTTCAAAGTCTACTTCAAGCAATTAAAAGTGTGGCTAATTTCTTCGTCAGTAAAACACTATCGGTTTATTGGAACGGGCCATAAAAGTTATCTTTCATGTTCTCAACTGGACTGGTAAAAATAGACTGTTAAAAACGTAGAAGATTGCGTCGACCATTTATGTTGTAATAAGCAATACAATCTATGGTATTTTTCCAGAAAGCAGTCCCCTACAAAATACTATCCTTGCTCTTTATTTACCGAATAAAGGCTAGCGCGACGCGACTTCGCTACGCGACACCGGCTATTGTTATACCGTGAAGTTTTCTTAGAAATTGTATTGTTCTAGTCGCGTCGCACCGTCGCGTCGCGCTGGTCTGCACAAGCCTTTAGACTGATGATCATGGCAATCAAATTGAGTCGAAATATTTAGGAAACTTGTGTTTTATATTATGATCGTTCCGGGATATTATAGTATCATGAATTCATGATCAAAGAAATCTTTAATTTAAAACAAACGGGCCCACGGAACACGTTACTTTATAAGATTTGTGGGTTGTGTTAATACTTAAGTTCCGGTTAAATTATCTTCTGGCAGCTAACTTTACACAAAGTCTGTTCCACTTTTAATGTATCTATGTAGTTGATAGTGCCTATTCGGAAACCCTTTAAGCTCAACGACATTCTTGTCCAGAAATTCCGAATTTTAAAAGCTTCATATAAATCAGAGCCTTTATAAGTTTTGACATAGTTCCGGATGCCGGACATCTACGGTCCACTTTATACAGGAATGAGGTAGAAAGGGTTAATACACAATGATTGATGTGCTGTGATAGATATCAGTAGTCGTTTGTTAGTGTTGCTTACATGACAAGGCAAATACGAGTATAAGAGTTACGGTGGAGTTTCTTATCCATTCTTCTCCATACGAAAACTACCTTTTGGAAGGCCCGCAACTAGAATCAATTCGATTTTGTTGTAAATTTTGACGTTCAAAAGTATCCTTTATGTGCCAAATTGAAATAAATTATTTGACTTTGACTTTTATCTAAAAGTAATGGAGTCCATTTTTCTAGGAAATAAAGTAGTGAAAGTGACTGAAAGAAGAGAACAAGATTATTGGTTTAGTATATTTAGTACGGATTTTATAAAGTTTGATCATTAAGCATGGACAATTTAAATTAAGTATAAAAGTTTAGTGTCAATTTTCGATTTTATGAACAATGACGAAGTACCTACCTTCTTATCTATTTCAATTTAAAGTGTTTGTATAATTAGGGACGATTACGTAAGCATCTTTCTCATCAAAATTATTTTAGCTGTAATATGTAACGAAGAATTTATCTATTCTTAGTTTTTTTTTTAGGGACGCTTACGTAAGCAACTTTCTCATCAAGATAATTTTAGATGTATGAATCATTTCTATTAATCTTCCTCGTACTATTTCATCATGAATGAACCTATTTCTATTCAAATGGTGTGAAATGCCGTGTGGGACAATACGATTCCCGCATCACCCACCCCCATATGCTCACCATAGACTGTAGTAGTCCACCATTAAATGTCTCACGGATGTAAGAATTATGTGGACCTTACAATAGATCCATGCACAATAGGTTTTTAAATCGATGACCACATGTCAATTTAAGATGATGTCATTCTTTTTTATTTCAGGACAAATTAATGCAGCTGGATGTCATTGTTTTTATTTTTTGTTTGCAGCGGAATATTCCGGCTATGCATTAGTTTTTGTGACAATGAAGTAACTGTCTATTTTACGACCAAACTGCAGTGCTTTGTGATTCCTGTGTGAGCAGTTGTGTATTAACAATGTGAGTTTTTTTTTTAAACCTAGGACGTTCATTTAAGTCGTTGCATTATTTTAAAAGTTTCGTCATGCCCTTTAAAAGTAAACAAATAGCTTTTGGTCACGCATCCCCCTGTTAAAAGTCACTAGGGTAGCAGTTTATACGTTTGTACCTATAGGTATATTTTACACCACCCCCATAAGGTATGGGGGTGGTGTTGAAATATGGCGTGATGGGGATTAATACAACCCTCTATTTTGATATTTGGCGTTATATTGGTTACTGCGACGTATCTTTATTAAAATGTTATTAATAGGAATTAATAATCATTTTGTAGAATTGTTTTTATATAGTTGTTAACCGATCCTAGAACTAAGTACCTAACTAGGTACTTCTATTACAATTTTCATTCGTTTGTATTTTTGAATAGCACACCGTATATTTTTTGTATGTGTAATATTTTTTAAACCTACTTACTTGGTAGTTAAACTCATAAAATTGAAGATTATAGAGCCAGACTGGTTGTTCAATCTCAAGACTTGATTATGCACGTGCCTCTGCATAACCATGAGATAACACCCTGTATTATACATACAAAATACCCTCGCATAAAAGAACACCATAAAAAAACAAAACAAACGTGCACATGCACATCCATACAATGCTGCCGCTCGAGGCGCCCGAAGTCAACAGACGAACGCGCCGGAAAAAGCCGACGTTGGCCGAATGTTTATAGTGCTTTTTTGCTCCGTCTCTCTCTTTCACTATAACAAAAACACCGTAGTTCAAAGCTCAAAGCTGGAATCTTGCTTACTAGTTCGCCGCGTCCAACGAACGTGCTCCCAATATCTCATGTTTATGTTTTAAAATGTTATTGAATCTTAACAACACTGTTGTTCTATAAACTTATAACAAACCAGTGTTTATAGTATAAATTATTTAGTTTCTCCAGTGTACTGTGGTTATTAATAATTGTGTGAAAATAACTTTGTAACGGGACTACGGGAGTTTGTTAAAATGTGAGTAGTATGATGAATTAGAGTAATTTATTATTGTTATGGTTTATAATAATGTATAATGAGATGGATTTAGGTGCCATGTCCGTTTCTAGAGTTTCTCCTAGATTACTAGGCGTACCTACGATTTATTTACGTATTCAGCACAGATGTTTTAGTTATTCGGAATGACTTCCTGTTCCTTTTAAAAGAAGATACCTACCTATTTATAATCGTCTTTATTATTCACTTTTATTGCACACTCATGGATAATGGACTTAATTGAAAAAGTTTTTTTTTTCATTATTTTTGTGTTTATGTAAGTACTGTACTGCGTTTCCGTTTAAAATCCATTATCATTTGTAAAGTTCAAGGATTTATTAAGTATATTAAATTAAAATTACTGGTTAATGCGTATTATCATTAAAAAATAATCGTCTGATTCAATTAACTTCTCGCATTAAGTTTTAAATTGAAATTGAACACTAATCGCAAAACTTAAATGAATATGTTTTCATTTAGACTTGATGATAACTGTACAATTATTAAATGAAGTACGACATTACAACTAATACTAATTCAGGTTTGAATAATAAAGTCGTATTGTTAAAAGAAATATTCAATGAGTGCGGAACCAATTGATGAAAGAGCGTAGTGACCTCTGTCAGTTTTAAATGGGAATAGGTCATAATTCTTTATGAGCTCGTGGCTAAGTAATAACAGCCGCACGGGTCGATCCATCAGGTTAAGCTTCTCTTGCCGAGGTTGGTCTGTGGATGGGTGACGATCTTTACATACCGAGACTCCTCCGTGCCTCGGAAAGCACGTAAAACAGTCGTTACGGGTCGTCAGAAGCCCGAAAGTCTGACAAACAGTCTTACCAACGGGTATCGTATTACCCAGTTACTGGGTTGTGGAGGTCAGATAGGTAGTCGCTTCATGTAAAATACTGGTATTCAGCTGAATCCGGTGGGACTGGAAGATGACCCCAATATTGTTGGGAAAAGGCTAGGTAGATTGATTGGTCATAATTCTTTACGCAGTGTTGGTGTTACTATACCTAGAGTTTAGCTGAGGTAAATAATACTCTGAAATAATAATTTTGTATAGGTCGGGCATTGTACCATCGAATAAGTTTATATCTATACATCGTAAGGACTATTTCTGCTTGCAGCGCTCGGCCGCTATAGAACCGGGGCGGTAACAGATGTGGCCATCGTGTTCACGGGATTTTGTTTTCAAACTGCTTAGATAAATGAATTTCTTCGATTGACTGTCTCGTTGGTCTAGCGGCCGATATGGCACGACTACTAGCTTGGCATCTTGGGTACGATCGCCGGGTAGATTAGTTAAATACCGTAGTAGTTCTTACTTGGCGTTATAATAGGAGTTATTACGCAATAGGTTAGGTAGCAGTCCAAAGTCTGTTATTCCCCTATTTCTGTTATTCCTTCTATTACCTATTAGATTCTGCCCGCGACTCACCACGTACATTTTTTAAAATAAAACATATAGGTACTTTGACGTTCGGAAATAGCGTAGCTTTTTATCAGTGAAATAATTACTGTAATCGGGTCAGTAGTTTCGAAGATTACTCCCTACATAAAAACTCACACTTCTTTATAATATACTGCTGCTGCTCGCTGATTCTCCCCGTGTACCCTAATTCTTTTTTCTAACATAAAAGCAGTCTTACTTACTCCATCAGCATCATATATCATCAGCTGCCAGTGAAAGTCAAGTCAAAATCGGTCCAGCTGTTTCGGAGATTAGCCGCAACAATCAGACAGACAATTTTTTTTTTTTTTTTTGCAATGTTGGATCTAAAGTTTTATATTATGCATTTAATAAATAAGTATTAGTTTGGCATTAAAAACAAACCTCCAATTTTATTTATTTGTATAGTTTTTTTAGTAATAGAGTAAAGGTAATATAATATTAGTAATAATAGGTCTTTACCTATGTAATTGGAGATTCTATAACAAGCATTTTCAGATTTAATTATCTGTGGATAGCGCGCAATTCGAAATTCAAATGAATTTTATTCGAAAGACGTGTTAATTTAATTTCAAATTCAGTCATTTATTTTTAGATACCTACCTAGTTTTTTGTTTTTGTGACATTGTGGTAGTTTTTGGCGCCATGGATAAATATGTAAGTTAGTATGTAATAATATGGCCGCGAATCATATTTAGATCAACATACAACCTGATACTGACCTGCAAATTGCAAAAAACGTATGAAAATTTTAATTTCGCGGTCTACCTTGACGCTTTCGCTTTATGCTATGACTTGAGGAATGTGACCGTTTTTTGCATCTCTGTCTACCCCTTCTGCAAAATAAAGGCATGATGTTGAATTAGAGTTTATGATCACTGATCACATTCACTTTTTATGACTTTAAACTGTTGTCCATCAACGAATATAGCCTTTAATTCACGCCATTACACCTAAAAGGTTTGGCAGAGCTCCAAGCTGTTAACAGTGCTATATAAAAAGCCCTATATGTTTGTTGTTGTTTTGTTTCGAAGTGGTTATGTAAGTGACAGAAACTTATTAACTAATTTTCTCTAAAACTTGACTGACTTTTATGTTAGAGCGGCAACCACCCGGTCGGCGCTCGACAAGCAGTCGGTACCTACTATGTATCTAAATATTTCATTAACATGAAGATATCATAGACATTGACATTCCTTTTCCTGTTAATGGAAGAAGTATAATTGGATGGCTTTTGTTGAGGTCTCTCTCCGTTTTCGGGGGAACAAGTATTTCCATGATGGAATTTTTCAGAATTCGCTTTGCTCTTTCATTTTTAGAATTCTGTTTTATAGCTTTTTAGTCATAAAGCTAAGTAATAACAACCGCACGGGTCGATCGCTCAGGTTAAGCTTCGCTTGCCGAGGTCGGTCCGTGGATGGGTGACCATCTTTACATACCACCCCCTCCGTACTTCGGAATTAGACATTTGTTACGGGTCGTCAGAAGCCCGAAAGTCTTACAACCAGTCTTACCAAGGGGTATCGTGTAACCCAGTAACTGGGTTTTGGAGGTCAGATAGGCAGTAACTCCATGTTAAATACTGGTATTCAGCTGCATCTGGTTAGACTGGAAGCTGACTCCAACATAGTTGGGAAAAGGCTAGGCAGATCATGATAAGCGTTTTAGCTATAACCGAGACACAGTTATATAGACAAACAGATTGACAGAGATAGATTTACATTTAGTCTTTATTTTTTTATTTCTGCCTATTTTTTAATTTATGAGCGGGCACGCCCTGTTTGCCTGGAGGATTTATTTTCTTTTTTAGATATTGTTTACGTTTTGTTATTTTTATTTCTGCTTGAGTATAGTTCTCGATATTTTTGGTTAGTATACTGGCGTGTGCTAGCTGACATATGGCTATTAATTTATAATTTATATTATGTTTTGTGTTGCGTAATGTAAATTTTGCATACTATTATATAGAATATATTTTTTTTTAACTGAACAGACAGCTGTGCTGCTGGGGAGTTTGTTGCGCCACTTCTTCTTCCCAGCTAAAGCACTAGGAAGTGGTGAAGGGTGGGCGTTTTGTGGGACTGTCTTATGTAACTTTGACGTTCGAAAAGTGATGATTCTCAGCCTTGTTTTAATAAATGACTTTTAAATTTTGAATTTTGGGATCCACCACATTTTACTAATTATTGGTTAGCAAACAGCTTACATAAATTCACGTGTATGAGCTAGTATAGCTCTTGTCATTTGAATTATTTTCTCAACCAAGAGATGCTTTAGAAAGCGGTTGTTAATTTTCTAACTAAGAATTTATTTTCATGATTGATGTAGATTTAAGATTGCATACCGCATTCCTTGTAGAAACCGGTTCAACGGGTGTTTAGCATATTAGTGTCGACTCAGACAAACAATAAACAATTTTTGACTCTAATAGCGCTTTCATAGACACTTGTTTATTATAGGTAGTTCCATAAATTTTTGGTTTGTAGACAGCTTAATCATGCCGTTTAAAAGAAGGTAAATACATTTGGTTTTTTAAATTAAGTAGCTGTCACTATTGAATTAATATTTTAACTAAGAAAAATGGTCTTTTGAATCCATGGCACTCCATTGGCTGTTGAACCCAGGGCCATAAATGCCGCCCATGGGCCACATGCCCTCGCTACCGCCCGTATTTTTCTGAATATTCTTGAAAAAGGTGGGTCTCTTTTAAAATTAATTTTCGGTAATTTTTCATGTTATTCAATAATTCAATATTATATTACCGTTTTGACCTTGCTTTACATTTTTTGCTATACCTATCTCCGATGTTATTGGCTTGATTTGGATTCTGTTTAGTATTTATAAAAGTTTATAAAATTTTAGAAATAATAAATACTGCCAGCGCTACTCAAAAAATATTAAATATAGACCCCCCCTTTTAAATAAATTTTCGATAATTTTTCATGAATATTCAGAATAATTCGGGTGGTCACATGCCCATGGGTGGTATTACATATAGGTATATTAGGTATGAGGCCATGATAGATAGGTACCTACTAAAAAGTGGAGCCCCTGCAGTTTATTGCTTAACTCACTTTCAATCATAATCCGAGGGTTTTGAAGGAAAAACTTAAGCCATTGCAACATAGGTTTGCAAAGTTCGTGCAGTGCTCAAAAACATAACGCAGAACAAAAATGACTGAAACATGACTGAACATGGCTGAACTGACAACGTTTAAGGCATTGCCATCGATGGCCATTAAATGTGTGTAAGGCAATTAGCCCACTGGACTCTGCATGAGCTTTTTCCTTGGACACCTGACCTCTGGTAGCATGGAGTAGGTATGAACCTATCTACTAGGCATTTCTAGGTACTACTACTAGGTATTTCTACATCCTTTTAATTATATTCGGTTAGGTAGCAGTGATAGCCTAGTGGAGTCATGATAAGTCTCGAGTTCGAACCAAAGGCACGCACCTCTGACTTTTCGGATTCATATGCGAGTGTATAATTATCACTTGCTTCAAAAACGGTGAAGGTAAACATCGTGAGGAAACCGGCATGTCTGAGAGATATTTCTCGACGGCATGTGAAGCCAAGTCAGAGGCCCATGGTCGGCATTAAAACTCTGATGGTAGGTTGGTCACTAACCCCACAAAAAGAAATAAATAATACCTATTGCTTTTACCAAAAGAAACACCCACATACAAATTTTCTGCAAGTAGTTATGTACCAATCTAAATAAACAAACGAAAATATTTAGCTATAAACCGCAAACATAAAGCAATAAAAATCTGGATAAAGATTGATAGATTCACAGCCATTAAATGGGACACCATATTGAATCTTATTTCGTGCGTATCATACCAATATAAAACGAAATCAATTTGGTGCGCTCTTCCAACAAATTATATTTTGTGTTCCGGTTTAAGCAAATATTGTTATTGTTACAATTACTAGTAGGTAATAAGGTCGTCGATGCTGTGGGTCGATGTCATAGTAATATTGACTGAGTAAATATTTTTTAGAGTCTGTTTACCTGACTATGATTAACCGAGTTAGTTTTTGCACTTAGGACTGATGAATGATAAGTATGATAACATATTACATCTTAGGAATGATAACATTTTCTTCCCTCGGTCTTGAAGCTAGGTCAATATTTTTTTGTTTTAACTTCTTTTTGAAATGCGTAAAATTGTTTATAGTTCAAAAATTCAACGAAACTGTTAATTCTGAGCTTTGAGAAGCTCTGATTTTAAATTTTGCATTGCATCAGCAACATGGTTGAATTTAACCGTTGAAAATATAAAAAAAGTATAAATTTATTTCCTCTCTACATGGCATTTGGTACTCATTTTATTAGCTATCTTGCTTTGTACCTACTTAAGCAGCATTTTCTGAATGATCTCACAAAGAAGAACGACTGAGTAATTGATGTTCTGGGCACTCCAAGAACATTAAATTTTATGTTCCATGCTCTATATCTCTTACCCAATGGACTGCATAAGTGTGTGAAAGTCAAACAAAGAACGCTTCAGTAGTCGAACTACATATTATAGCCGTTTTTAATAACCGACATTTCAACAGTAACCACTGCTGAGCATAAAAGATATTGCTAGAAGCTCTCTGCTCCTATAAACTTATTGGTTCCATAAGTATATGAAAACTAAACCCATAGAATGCTTCAGATATCTTTTTTTGTACGAAGATGGTGGCCGTTTTGAATACTCCATCTATTTCCGTTGTTGAACACGAAAGAGTTCGTATCCCACACCACCTATTACATGGGACTTAAACAACCAATCTACTCGTACCTAGCCTTTTCCCAACTATATTGGGTCGGCTTCCAGTCTAACCGGATGCAGCTGAATACCAGTATTTTACATGGAGCGACTGCCTATCTGACCGCCACAACCCATTAACTGGGTAATACGGTACTCCTTGGTAAGACTGGTTGTCAGACTTTCGGGCTTCTGATGACCCTTAACGACTGTCAAAGATCCACGAATGACAACCAGGACCAACGGCTTAACGTGTTTTCCGAGGCACGGAGCCGGTGTGTAAAGATGGACACCCATCCACGGACCAATCCCGGCAAGCGTAGCTTAACCTGATGGATCGACCCGTGCGGATAATATTACTTAGCCACGAGCTCGGGACTAAAACATAACCGGCGAAATGTGGGTGTGATATGTACACTTCTGCCTAACCCTTCGAGGAAAACAGGCGTATTAGGTGCTCGGATTATTATTACCTATTTAATAAACTATCTATACTGCCCTCCTAAGACGAAAAGCGCTATCTCGATCGGAGTAAGTTTTGAGAAAATTTAATTTTTGTAAATTGTAATCTAAGGAAACATAAGGATATAAAAACACATATGAGTGTTTTTTATTATCTTATAAGTTAGATAGTGCTATTTGGGTTATGCCATTCGATATGAAATTGTTATAGCTACTGAATGGTATAAAAAAAATAACTAAAAGGCCGTATCTCAGAGATAGCGCTTTCGGCTTAGCAGGGCAGTACACAAATACCTACTTAAATAAAATGTAAGTGTCTCTATGTAACCTCAAAATAACAGCTTTTTTACTAAATACATATGAAAGTATATACAGTAATAATATCAAAAAAACTTTTTTGTCTATCTGTAGTCTGTCTGTTCCGACTAATCTCCGAAACGGCTGGACCGATTTTGACGGAACTTTCACTGGCAGATAGCTGATATAATAAAGAGTAACACAGGCTACTTTTATTTTAGAAAAAATAGGGTACGCGGGCGAAGCTGCTTGTAGCAGCTAGTTTTACAATATGTATAATTACTTATAGTAATTGAGCAGTGGTTTGCCAAACTTAAAAGAAAAAAAAATTGCCATAATCTCTGGCCGGTTAATCAAACAGCGCGATCTCGGATTGCAAGCAGACTAGAATGTTAATTCTACATGAAACCCTAGGGTTTATCCTGCTGTAATCCAAGCCTTTCAATGCCCTATTGCGTGAAGTTTACACTGTCTCATGATTCGAGTATTTGCACCCAATTAAGATTGAGGAATTACTGAAGGTGAATCTTGATTAATCCGGAGTACTGATACAGCTTAATGAACAATTTTTAAGCGAGTAAAGAAATAAGAAATAAAAATATAATTAAATAAATTATAAATGAATAGATTGACCTGCATGCATAAAATATTAATAGCATAAGTGAATGAATGGAAATATAAGTACATAGGTAATAGGATATAAAATAATTCTAACTTAATAACAAGGAATATTAATAAAGCGGGCTTCCTCTCTCTACTTATTTAAAAACTGGCTGTGCCCGACAGGGTCCATAATTGTTTCTATTGTAATTTATTTTATTTACTACCTGTAATTGTACATTATGGATAGCAATAAACGATTTGAGATTTGAGTAGACAAACTTATAAAAAAAAATACTGATACAGTTTTCTATAAGTACCTAACTATAATTTTTTCCTTTCTACAAGATGGCTGACAATGGCAAAATGGCGGCAATTCAGCCCACCACAGATTTAGCTATAACATAATATTAAGTAGGTATAGCAAGACTATTACGATATATTTTCCATAGTAATCTTCGAGTGACCTCAGACGGAGCTATAATATATATTTCGAGTACGCACCAAAAACAACGTAAAAAAAGCAATAGCAAAGTATATTAAAATATATTGTATCTACGTCTGTGACGGACATAATGGTATCAATTAACATCCCCCAGTCAATGGCCCTCTCCTCATGATTTAATTAAATCAGTAGTGTAGGTAAATAGGTATGTATAGTTATGTTAAAAGACGATATCCGCCAATTGTATATTTTGTAGTGTTTTTTTTGTTATGTATTTTTGTGGTGTACAGTAAAGTATATAATATAAATAAATAAATCATCTGCGTAACCTTTTCCCCAACTAATATCCCGGCTTCCAGTCTAACTAATTATAAAAGTATGCATGCACGTATAAACATACATTTACGCGCATACTTTTAATTAGTTTAACATCGGTAGGACTGAAGGTGTCTCAAAGTTGTAAACATACCTGCTTACTTCATAAAACTTCACAATTTCATACCATAGCTGTATAGGTATTATGAATCATAACTTTATAACAATTTCACCCCGTATTATGTACTCGACTCAAAAGCCCAAAACAAATGAAAATCATTTCGCTCCCACTAACAATTTGGTTGACAGCCAACACGTAAACATTGGCCATAAGTTCGACACAGTTTGGCGACACACCAGATCCAATCATTGTATGCTTGTATCGTTTCACACATTTATTTAACATACATATGGGTCGTAGTTGTTTCCTGAAAGTAATTCCATTTAAACCGTTGTTCAACGGAAAAGGAATATAGAAAAGTAGGACAAGAATCCTTGTAAGTTTTTGCTTGTTCGGTAAACTTGATTAAATTATAGTTTTGTTCCTTTTTAATCCTCGAATTTGCTCATGTTTTATTTACTACGACATTTTATAAGAACCGGCAAGAAAATTTACGACAAGGCTGAAACCTGAAAGCGCTTGAATAATGTAAAGGCATTGTAAAGGCCTTCTTCACGTTAAATTTTTCGGGGCAGCTTAAAACGTGTATTCCAAGTCTAGGCATCAATTATGACAGTGTGTCAATACGTTGTCAGCACGTATTTATGTGTGTATGTATGTGTGTCATGTAAGTAAACCCATTAGCGTGTATCGGGGCCATGCATCGACCACTACTGGGAACACAATTGTTTGTACCATAGAGTTACCGATCGCAGTTCGTGACAATTCGTTGCTTACGTGTTGAATGTTTACACAACGATTGTCACTTGTACCCTTTGCATTGTCCAAATAACTGCTACCTCCTTATTTCCGTTAGGTCACGTCATTCAGAACTTGGTTGCGAGGCATTTGAGATACCTACGTGTTACGTCTCTTGACGGCGCAATAAACGAGAAACCGACTCCCACGAAATGTAAATGAAAGAAAAAGTTGAGTTGTGGTAAAAAATTGTTTCATTGTGGCGTCTTGAATACTTAGCAGTAGGTTCTAATTAGCATTTGTGATAAGACTTGACGTGTCGTTAATAATTCACTTTGTAAAATAGTATAATTGTAACTACCCGAGTAGAAATTTAAAACAGTTTTTTCTATTCTCTGATGATCGTTAAAATCGGTAATAGAAAATCGCAACAAAAATTAAATAATAACAACAATCTATCGTAACTGATCTAAGTTCGAGTACGGTACCTTCCAACAAATAAAAATGAATACTTAGGTAAGCAAACCACAAACGGAAAACGGTTATACGGTGGTATGAAAACCAGGTAACACCTGCCTAAAGTTTGCCGATTTCGGCAGAAAAAGCCTCGCACGACTGCACTATACAACAAAACAATCCCACTCTAAGTCATAGTTAAAATTGGATTGGGCAACGAGCGAGGCTAAACAGTTTTCTTTGGTGGGCGCAAGTGTAGCGAAGTTGTCCGCGGAGCGCGTACAGTCCGCGCGGCGCGGTTGAAAGGCGCCCATCTCGGTTGAATAGCGGCCCAGCCCTCGCTCGCTATTTGCAGAACAATGCAGGCTTGATGTGCGCACGCCGCTACCGGGAAAGCGCGGAGGGAAAACGCGCGAACTCGCCAGTCTCGGCCCGCAAGTGCGACCGGCCGCGCGCCGAAGCACGCACGACGCAAGCGCCCTGGCGCTCGACGCCACGCGCCGCGCTCGCCGCGGCGTTACGTTTTCCGAATCGACCGCAGACGACAACACTGCCACCGTGACTGAATTTCAGTGTCAAAAGGTTGGTGACCCCACTCTAGTGCAACCAAAATACCACCCAAACCCAAGGGTGCACAGCCTGGTTTCCTTCCACCCGCCCGCCTCACATCTGCTACTATGTGCAGTAGTAATTTCCTCGTGCGCCGCAAATGTCAAACGCTCTCGATTGAGTAGGAAATGTTGTTGGGGAGTGATTTATTTCCCTATTACTGAGGTTTCAAAACTACCGATTGCCTATTTCAGGATTGATTGATTTGACTACTGCTTTGTATAACAAAAGCTAGAATTTTAACTCTATACTACCAAAAATTAAATTAAATGCAAATAATATAATACATATTTATTTGAAACTGGTTCTTAACTTTTTGATGAAATCACTGGAACTTTGGATAAGTAAATAATTATATTATATTTCTACAAACGCAGACCCTTAAAAGGATAATTATGAGCAAATCCAGGCGGTCCACTGTCCTTGACACACTTAGAAAGGGAATGTCACCGAACACAAGAACATTTTGTAAATCGTGTTTTCATTTCGAGAACGATTTCTTCTTTAACACGAATTTTATGCATTGAGTAAACAAATCAATGGCATGACCGCTCAACCTCTCGATAACAGCCGAATCTGTGAACCATCGATGACAGCCATGACGCATCAGTTTATTCAACAAACTCTCACCCTACTTTACGAATATCATGACTCCGCTACTTCGGGAACTTTTACCAACATCTTAACGGTGTAAAAGGGCCTCACTGCGATCCAATTTTAACCATAATCGATAAACACATCTCCGATAGCTCCCGAGAACATCGAGAATCGATACTATTTCAACTCCAGTGTTTCTCAAGATCGTAAAAAGAAATGGAGTACTGCGACCTATATATCGAGTCTTAAACTGAAATTAGATTGCGTTAATGCGTTCAGTAGGAATATAAACTGCGTACCAAAACACGCCAAGGGAATATGTCATGCCCCAGAAATAATAGCTCGACTAGCTATGCCACGTACCAAACTTTGGATCGATGAGATCATCGCATGCAATGACATAAGACATCATATTTAAATGCACATAATTGTGGAATAAGAAGCAACACGTAATTTGCCTGAGAATTAAACTAATGCTTAGCTTTGTAGGTGCCATTGAAGCGTAATGATTAGGCACAAGGGTACAACAAAGTGTGTCTGATTGTCTCTACAGTGCTGTCAATTATGTAACACAATAATTACTACTAAATAGGGATGGTGAGATGGTTACACAATAATATTAGCTAAGAATGGAAAGGATTAGAAGCTAGAACAGCATGCATAGTCGACCAACGATGTTACAGAGTTCAACAGCGTTATAAAATGCTATCATTGAGAGGGCAAAGCAGTCTTAATTTAAAGCTTAAGGGTACACTAGTCGACAGCTCGAACTTGTTGGTGGGCTTGACTAATATGCATGCTAATTAGTCTAATTATTTATTTATTTATTTAGTGAATTAGACTATAATTTATAACGAAAACAGGTGCGTAAAATCTTATGAACAGACCTTTGGACGTATAGATATTATGAAAAATACTACTAGATGTATTTACTCAAAATAAAATTATTTGAGCTATTGAATAGATTACCTATCCCTATACGATTTCAATTTTGCCATTTTCTTACTAAATAAGTTTATTTATTTACGCCCAAATACGAGTTGAAATTAGTGTTGAAATATGGAAGTTTCGACACTCATAACTTCCAAACCATTTTTTTTTTCCAATTATGATTCCATACAGGGCTAGATAATGACAAGATACATTAATATAATTTTTAGGTTTGAACGTACCCCGTCAAACAGACGAGTAATCACCATACTACGTTTGTATGGAAAAATGACTGACTAGCGTACCCTTAACTAAAATAGCTAGATGATTAATGCACTTTTTCCGTTTATGAATGAAATACACTTTTGGTTTTAATTATACAATTTAGTAGAATTTTCCCTAGTTTTCAACATAAAAGTTATATTAGTTTTTCGTTTGTTGATACATATATTTTTTGGCAAAATATTTTAATTTACTTTCCATGTACACCTTTATTGTATTAAACAAGTTTGCGAAATAGGTTTCCATACAAAGTTTATTAATAGCACGACGTCGTGTGTTTCAATCAGCTTCTAATCAAATTATTATTTCAGGTTGTCAATTAGTAAATTAATAATACGGTGCGGTATCAAATTATTAACACCCTGTTGTACCTAACTAATAGCTATACGAGAACATGATTGATTGGATGATGATGCTTTTATATAATTTCTATGATCAGAGAAATTAATAACTAACTTTCTTTTATTCTCATTTTTCCTTCCTGAATTTACCTACTTTCCGATAAGAATTCAGCACTTCGATTGTGTAACGGATTATGGAGAACATTCATAATCCATTGCTTGATTTTTTTTTATTGTCTACGCGACAACGTAAATAACGCAATGAATATTTTTAAGTTATCAAAATGAAAGGCGTTGCCATCTTCATCTTCTCGTGTGGTTTAGTGACTAACCTGGTGTCAGAGCTGCTATTGCAAGTGTGTTACTGCCATAATTTCTTCTTTCCTGAGTAGGACTTGGTTTTCTTCTGAAAGGTAAACTGATATCCTAATCACATAACGTGCATGCCTCGTACCGTATTCATAGTATTCATGCTACATTGTTGAGCCATGTTGGTAAAACATGCGCTACAAGATTTTTTTCTGGAAAACATCGTATATTTTACATGAAAATTTTCTTCAGAAAAACTTGTACCTATTTTATATCACATCAGTTTGATCTAAAGTAGCTTTCTCAGTATTTCCCCCATTGCGTGACCAAAAGGAATATTAAAGACACTTGTGACTTGAGACTCGCTGTGTAGATATTAAAATAAAAAGCCGAGTTCAAATTACTTACATAAAGTAAACACACAATTAATTTATTACTGAGTACACGCGATGTATTAACACCATACCTTATTTGAAAAATAATGGTTTTCACATGAAAATGTAGGTAGAACATGAAGGGAATGCTGTGTTAATTTTCTTTTCATTTATAGATCATCTAAAGGAAGCTTTAAACAAACTTATAGACAGAAATGGAGCGAGGCTATTGTTTCGGTTGATACTTCAAAGATAATCGAACAGTAATCAAATAACTTGCAACTTTATCTCCCAATCAAACATGAGTTCATCACAGGCACACAGCTCGGCTGACATTCCCACAGATATTATCACTATCATAGTTTTTATGATCTTATAAAATAATATCTTTCATCTCATTCCAAGAGCCATGTACTTCTCGTATGAAAACATTTAAAAAATACATAAAAACAGTTCACGTAGGATTCGCGTCCCGACGAAATTTTTGTAAATAAGGCCTATTCAAGTTCCATTATTAAAGCTTTTGCGTGGGCTGCCAAGTGATTATAATGGTTCTGCCATACAATTACGAACCTTGGAACTCTTTCATAGCGTTCGTTATTCTTTGGAGGAATAAACTAAAGGGATGATCAACAGGCAGGTGAATAAACGCTTTGAAAATCCTGGCTCCGCTTTTCAACGCGTTGCAAGTTTTATAAAGGTCTGGATTAAAAAATATAGGCACAGACCGTGTCTGTTATTGCACTAACTTATTTACTATACTACGCCCCTGGGAGTTTTCATTTTATCTTTTGCTTGCATTTTATGTTCAGATGTATGAGATATTTTTCTACCTCTTAAAAGCAGCTTTCAAAAGTATTTGTAGTTTAATTTAATGACTTTGTTAGCTACAAATTCAATGCAAATTCTATATTCCAGCTTTGTACCTACTTTGGTTTGTTAACGTAGGTTCAGTTGAAATAAATATAACATGTGTTTGTATAACTATATAAACATATATTGTCTACATAGATATGAACTGGTAGCAGGAAGGACCTTGCAAAAAAATGTTCATCCTTTAAATTTAGTTGCCTGTTCATTTCAATCAATACTTTCGACCACCAAAATATTTATAACACAACTGAAAAAGCCATCTCAACCTCCGTTATATTTCTGTCATGTCTACTTTCGGGTCCGTCACCCGTCACTTACATACGTGGGTAGCTTTAGAGGTACCCAGATTTATTTATGTCGCACACAACACAGCCCTTTGAAGTATCAAAGTACCCAGACAGACGATACCTACCCATAGTAAAAGTATACCACTTTCATGCCTTGTATTTTTAATTCTTCGGTGCCGTAAAATTAGCCTTTGATACTCTTTCATTAAAAACTTTAGAGATTAAAAGAATTTTGACAAGAAGTTTATGTCATGTGAATGAAGATGTGGCCATTAATATGGGATGTTTGATAAGGAAATAGACGTAAATTCTCATGTTTCTAATGATAAATGCGCGGTGAACTTCATAACAGAAAATTATAGTTCTATTTCCGATGAGCTTTGATAATTATAGTTGATGCTATAGATAGAATAGTAGTGGTTATAATACACTCGAGAGCAATGAATCCGGGTCACTTAAAGAATGTTAAAAATCTCGGAAACTAAAAATGATAGGTTAATGCAATAAATTGTATTTAATAGACAATGTAATACTCCTTAAATGAAAGTAAAAAAAATATGAGTCACCATACATTTTATTAACACAAAATTACATAAAGAAAAAAACTGCTGATCTCTCCTTAAAACAAAAATAGGAAACATGAAATTTTTGAACTTTATTACGATTTTCTTGAATTTTAATACTTCGTATTGCCTCCTCGTGCTTCCATTACTGCGTTTACGCGGTTTGGCATGCTGTACACCAAGTTCCTTATACGATTTTGGGGAATATTCTCCCATTCCTCTGTGAGAGCAATTTTGAGCTCACGAAGCGTGATTGGGGGAGGGTTTCGTTATTTTACGCATCTGCCTAGCTCGTCCCAAGCATGCTCGATCGGGTTGATATCCGGGCTGCGCGCTGGCCACTCCATACGAGTAATGTTCATCTCTTGAAGGTAGTCATTCACAATCCTACCTGTATGAGGTCGGGCATTGTCATGCATAAATATAGCATCCTCACCTAAATTGACCATAAATGGACCAACGTGATCATTGAGGATTTCTTCCACATATCTTTCGCTAGTTAAAGAGCCGTTTTCTATGATCACCAGCTCTGTGCGACTTTCAGAAGAAATTCCGGCCCACACAAGTACAGACCCACCACCGCAGGCTACTTTTTCTTCGATGCATGCTTGCTTGAATCTTTCCCCTGGTCTTCGATACACTCTGTGTCTTCCATCGTGCTTGTAGAGCATAAATTTTGATTCTTCGGAGAACATAACTTTTGACCAATCTTCAATACTCCAATTTACGTGGCTCTGGGCATATCTTAGTCTTGAAATACGATGCCCACGCTCCAGTTTAGGGCCGTTTGCAGGTCTAAGGGGTTTTAAGTTAGATTCAGCAAGCCGACGTCTTACTGTCCATGCACTTGGGTTACTTCCTCTGAGGCGTCGAAACTGATTTGTGAGTTCAGTTCCTGTAAGAAAGCGATTTCGAAGCATGGTGTTCACCAAGTATCGGTCTTCTCGTGCTGTGGTACACCTGGTTCTGCCCGTTCCTGGTCTGCGTAGGTTAGAACCAGTTTCTTCGTAACGTCGGAGAACTCTTTGTACTGTTGACAGCGACACACCGACAGTCCTGGCTGTATCGCGCTGACTCCGGCCGGTTTCCAGCATTGTAAGTATTCTGGTGCATTCTTCAGGCGTAAGCGACATAATTTCAGCTTGAATAATGAATATAGAGCACTATCAACATGGTTTATGTACCCACATAAATGACAGATTACAAACAAAAGCAAAACCAAATGCTGTAATTTCGTAGTTCCATCTTCGAAAGTGGCCCTTTTTCAAATTTGATTTTTTTATGATATAACTTTACAATAACTAAGAAGTTTTAATACCTTCATTTAAGGAGTATTACATTGTCTATTAAATACAATTTATTGCATTAACCTAGCATTTTTAGTTTCCGAGATTTTTAGGATTCTTTAAGTGACCCGGATTCATTGCTCTCGAGTGTATTTCTAATTTAATATGCGATAGAGTATGATGTTATTCATGAAAATAACTGCATTATAAAAAATAAAATTAAGATCCTAAATAGCACTAATTTAATATAGGTAGTGATGGTATATTTCCTCTGGGAATAGTCTTGGAGACGTTTCAATATGACTCGGTGGATGAGCAAGTAAATTAGTTGACTGGAGTGTAAGTCTTTACGGGTGAATGAATTCCAATCGAAGTAAACACTAGACCCAAGTTTAATGTTTTGAAATACAATATTGAAGATAAAAGCTCTATCTACCGAACTAACAGTTTCATTTCGCAAAGAAAATAATTTCGAAAATGTTTATGAGAAAAAGACTCTAAAAAACTCATATGAAATGTCCAGATATAAATATTGAAGCAACCCTTTTAAAGCTTCATACGATATGAAGCTATCTTAAGCTGTTTAAGGATGGAAATTCTGTTGATATCACAAAGTATACTTAAACTCCCTCTTCTCCCTTCTAAAGAAAATCTTGCCATAAAATCAAAACATTCACTAAGACTGGAAAGGGTAAGCCGTAAGGCATGAATTACAAATTATTTATAGTCCAGTAACGACGTATACCATTAGGTGTTAATACTATTAATAGTCAGGAAGTTTAGAATGGGTTTGATCATACACAAACACTATCTGATGGACGTGAAACACGGGGCTGGCACACATTTGCATTTCTTAGAAATTCAGTTGAACAATAATTAGATCAACGTTGTTAAGACTTCCGACATTTTCATATCTGGGTTATTAAACATCCATTCAAAGACGAAATGGAAGAAAAATATAGTCTGTTATTCAGTTATCTTCCTACGCAGGCATTAGTTAATGGAAATAGGTTGCCATGGTGTGTAGGCGATAGGTGGGCAACCTGTCTATATATAATACTATTGCGTTATAGAAGCTCAACACGTTTGAGACAACTAATCAATTTTAAGACATATTGAAGCAATCACTTTAAAGAATGGGGCCAGAATTTTGACACTAATGGTGATTCTAATGGAAACAATAAATACAATTCTATATGTGTCCAAGATATAAAATGTCATACAGATGACACAATGAAAAATCCGATCTAAAGCCAGCTTGCGGAGTCTGGCACAGCACAGTCGTGCTAACTATTAAAATATTGTAGGAAAACTAATAAAACTGCACAGATTTAGCGTAGCAGATGATACAGTTTGACATTCGACCTATTTTGCGAGTTGCTCTGTTATTGTGTCAACATTTATTCAGATATTATGGAACGAAAGAAAAATAAATTTCACTGGTATCGTATCCTGTGTTTCTCATTTTAAGAGAGCTATATTAAAAAAAACTGTCTGTTTTCTATGGCATGTTTACTGTTCAAATATTTCTCGGCTTGTCCAAATATTGAATATGTATAATAGCGATTTTATTACTTCTAAAATTTTCTTATTTTTTGAATCACTACAGTACAAGCATATGTATAGATAAAAAATATTCCAAGCTGTATCTATATTTTGTTCTCGTTTTATTATTTTGCTCTAGCTTCCCTTTAATTTAATCTACAGCAACTAGTTATGAGATCATTAAATTACTTGTTTTCTCTCTGGTTTTCCACTACACTTTAAGTAGAAATCAGCAATGCTTTTCTGTTTTTGTTAGCTTCAATGTTAGTTATTTCTACCACCCCGTGACTTCGTATTTCAATATTCCTAAGCGAAATATGTTGTGCATTTCACTCTCCAATACGTTTGGTTCAGTTTTTAGTTTGTTCACGTTTCGCTATGGTAGCATCCGTATATTGATTTTCACGTCCAATTTGGCTGAATGTTTTGGTGTAAACTATTCTGGATTAATTTTATTTGCGTATTTGAATATTGGAAATTCCTGGTGCTCGAATTTCGAATTTCTGTTTCATACAATCACCTATTCACTCCAAATTATTCCCTTCTTGATAAATTCATTCAAAAAGTAAACGTAGAAAACCATTTAAATTAAAATGCGGGCATTACCTTCGTGAAGGCGCACACAAATTATGGCATCTTCGATCTGGTTGTTATGCAAATGCCCCAGGCTATCCAGCAAACACGGTAAATTACATTATCGGTGACTGCTGGCAGTGCCAATACAGGCTCGACGGTTTGTTGCCAAGCTGAATGGTTATCGGTTCCTACTTGAATTTTTTACAAGCTGATGTGCTGTGAGGTATTTTGTGCTGTTACATTATAGTGTTGTGTAGATACATAGAATGCCGATCAATTTATGGTGTGTTCAAGTTAATTTTAGGTTGTTATATTACGTACTTAAGCTGCTATGCCATTAATTTGATATGAAGGTTTAGAATTAACGGCTGCTATTTAACTATGTTTTTAATTACCTATTACTCTAAAAAGTAGTTAAGAATTCAAAACATATTTCTGAAAAATTAACTGGTTTCTCTTTATATGCAAAAAGGCGACGCAAAAGCCCTTTTGTGTACCTTCGATCTTATCACACATCAATGTCCAGGCTTTTTGTTGGCTACCGCGATCGTTATCAGTGGCAGCTGTTGACGCAGCCATTTAGCCTGTCCTTTGTAGATAACAAGCCAAAAGGCCGAGCATTCTCGTAATACTACAACCCATCTGGCTTCAACTGAGTTCGGTTTCGCCGAATAATTTTATTTTTGTTGGAACAGTCAGCACACTCCGCACAATATATTTTATAATAAAAGTGGGGCTTTGTTAGGTACATGTTTTTTTTGACTCAGAATCATGTTTAATTGTACTACTTATGTACTCAGAAGTACGTATTTTATCGTTGCTCAAATTTTCGCTTCCAAGAAAGCCACACACGGCTCTGCCCTTTCATCTACCAACAAATTCTTTCTCAACAACAAAAGATACTGGATCCCATCTCAGTTGTCTGTTGCCAGCCTCGCCTGTAATCCGAACACTGCACTAATTAGAGCAACATGATTAACAGAATTGGGAGCAGTTCCTTCGTTTCTGGAGCAACTTGTAAAGAACATTAATTTCCTTGCTTCAGTGACGTTTCATGCAGTGGAAACCAACCTAGTTCTGTTTCCGGTTTACTGGTTGCCTATTTGTGCACAAATATGGGATAAGACCTATTTGTTATATGTGAAACTGTTGTTGTTGATTTTACTTGGTAGTTTTTAGGTGCTGTAGACAGATCATCATTTTTGTTTACACTTTTATTTTTATTAGAAGTTTGTGCCATTATTACTTGGGCAGCAATTGGGATTTCATTTGAACAAAAATTTGTTCAACCTAGCTAAGTATATTTAAATTTTGTCCAATGTAGCGGTAACGGTTCCAAATAAGCGAACCTGTTACTTTAAAAGTTTACATCCCACATACCCACTAAAACGTCGTATCCTTGAAAGAATTGAAGGCCGTGCAAATATTTGTCTCTCGTTCTGCAAGTACGGAGTTAGGGAGTGCCTCCACTATAGTGCCAAGTGATTTATGTGCATGACGTTGGTCAGCTTAATGCCATGGACTTTTAGCACTATTTTCTTTGTCAACAAACTTTCTTCTTTCATAGGTTACCAGCAACCCACCCCGGTTGCATTTTATATGGTATTTGGATCACGACACGTTGCGCACAAGTTCGTAACCTAGCAAAAAGTAGTAGGCTTACATGAATTCAAAACAGTATTTCATTAGTATTATTAAGTACTTCTTTTTGTATATATATACATAATATACCTAGCTTATGTCAATCTGGAATAATGTACCTTTCAAATGGCGAATGTATTTTTCAAATAGAAGCTGTGGTTGGGAAGGTTACCTTCCACATGACACAAACCCACAAAATTCTCTGTCTCTCTCTTACTTAATAAGACTATTGACTTAATAGTATAGACTAGTGTACGATAGCCTCTCTTATAGCAGCTTTATGGTGTGATTTTATACCTCTTCAAATGCAGATTTCGATCATAAATCATATTTATGTTGTATAATGTTGTGTGTGTGTGTGTGATATTGTGTTTATGCTTTCTATTTTGGGTACCTCTTTGGATTGTTCTACCAAACGCCACGTTCAGAGCTTAGGAAAGGTTGGGGGGAATCACAGGTGGCAGCAGAATGATATTTCCTCTTATTATTTTTAGCACATAGCTGTCATGTATCGTTATCTCACTCTGTCACTCGAACTCATTGCTTTTAGGCACTTTCGCTAAGTAATTGATTTTACCTGTTGATTTATTCTATTACGGGACTACACGGGCTTTCATTATCTATATTTGTATTACTTTTTAGAGTTCCGTACCTCAAAAGGAAAAAACGGAACCCTTACAGGATCACTCATGTGTCTGACTGTCCGTCTGTCACAGCCAATTTGCTACGAATCTAATGGACCGATTAAGTTGCAATTTGGTACACATATGAATTTCTGTAACCCAAAGACGAGCGTGTAACGTAAATAAATGAATTTCGAATATGGGAGTCACTTTTGGGAGGCATATAAGAAAATAAAATAAAAAGTTTTACAAACTGTACCTTGTGACATATCAAATAAAAGCGCTTACTGTGAGGGTCTCAAATAGATTTTATATATCTTTTTTTAGAATTTTAAAATAAATTGTTATAAAGTTATTTAAGAAAATAGACGAAAATTTACCACTTCTCCCCTTTATCTCCCAAACTACTGAGCCTAACATTTTGAAAAAGATACAGAAAATATTCGGTACTTAGGGATTATAGGAAAACTTTTAAGAAGTCTATGGTCTTAAAATAACATGGTAAACCGCTCAATCGTGGAATGTATGGGAGAACATGTATTTTAACTACATATGTAGGTATGTTAAGTCTGTTCTTGGGATAATTCTCTCTCTTCTTTCTTCATCCCAACTACGGAATTGAAGGGTTCCGTTGTTCCAATGATGGGTCTTCAAAACCGGCTAAGTGCGGTCCGACACGCACTTGGCCGGTTTTTGGTATAAAGTTAAAGTTCAACCTGTTGCCCAAACAAGAGTTATTGTTCATGTTATGTACCTACTCATTTATTGTCAACCGTAGCTACTTTTTGCTATGGATCTTCGTACATTGCTTATTCTTATTACGTTGACTTACCTATTTGATAATGTTTAAGTTCAACCTATCCTTTTCGGCATAAAAAATATAGGTCTGTGTTCAATAAGAATTCTTAATCTTATGAAACAAGATCGCATACTCGTTGCGTACCATTTGCTATTGATCTTCTTGTATCGCCTTCAGCAGTTGTGTATTATATTCATATTTCTTGGCAAACTGCTGATGGCCATACAACAGACTGTTCTAAACCTATCCTAAATATTTATACTGTGGTTACTGTACCGTAATATTGTTCCTTCACGTATGACCCAGTTTTTAACCCAAGTATATCGCCTACTTTAGAGAGGTATAGGCGTCGTAAAATTTAAAATTGTTTTACTACACGTTCATGGCTACGGTGGATCATAAAATTGAAATAAAGTGCATGAGTCACTAAACTTGTTTTGTCTGAACTGTTGTGTGTTTTGAGGTAATAAGGAACGATATTGAAAGTCTAGGTAACCTGAGGGTTACATTCTTTTTTTTTTTAAATTTGTTTTTTCTTTTTTTATTTAAAAAAAAAAATATTTTATTTTATTTTTGGTTACTTAGACCGAGACCATCAAGTACGTAACTTAGCTCGTGCTTTACATGTTCCCGTCTTTTTCTTGCACTTGTAGTTTGACCGTTGTGCGACTATGACAGAAATAATGCTTAGTATGAGCTAAGTAACAGAAGATCTTGGCCTTAGTGTTATTATTTCATAACCATACGTAGATAATACCTTTGAGAGTTTAACAGTATCTATGTCGTGGTCAGATCTTAGAATTGGCCATTTCATGAAATGGTCAGCTAACATTGGCCATATCATTTAAACCTCAACGTTTAATGATAATTATGTCAGTCGACGTTTGACCATATCATTAATGTAGGGTATCCATGGTGTAAGGTGTAGTAAAAATTGCCAAGTAACTGCGACCAACTTGGAAGTAGCGCTCACCGGCCGCTGTGGCGGCACCGCTCGCTTCGCTCGCTCGGCTCACGCGCGGTTGGTCACAGTTCTAACCTAACCGAACCCATTTATTTTGGCACATAAGCGGCGTACATTTTTATTTTTAAAATTAATTTGTGGTGCTATGTTGCAATTCACGCTGCGGCAGCGGCCGGCGAGCGCTACTTCCAAGTTAATGGATTTCCATAATATCATATTTGGAAACCCAATAAGACTTTTATTGAGTGGTCACCCTACTTTGTTTGATTTGTTGTATGCCACCGCCATGCTGCACAACAAAAACAAAGCGACATCAACGCCTCTACCGGTGGATAATCTAACTATTTTACGAGATCGCTAATGTTTGGCCACATCATGAAGTAGTCATGCGTTTAACTGTCCATATAATTAAACGTTGAGTATTCAATGGTTTGATGTGACCAGCGGTCGATGTTCATTTCATGAAATGCTCAATTTTAAAATCTGGCCACGACATCTACATACAACCAAAGACAAGACAAGATAAGCACCAACGAAAGGAAAGCAACAGATACAAAAAGGAATGCTAACGGTCTTTAACAACCATCAGGTGCATACAACATACAAAACTGCCAAATACACAGCCATTACGCTTACATAAAGGAAATCAATTAGCAACAGAACACAACCATTTAGAAAGCAAATATAGGTACCTACAATTAGTGACTATTCAGACATTTCTGACTATTTTCTCACAACTAGTAGAATGTAGAAATACAAATAAAACGAACCGCGAATTGCCAACGTTCGCACACTTAAAACTGAAGAAAAGATCCGTAACAAAGAGGTTTCGTCTTAAGTACTGTGATGCAAGTGTGGAACTCGAGAGTATGAATGCAGGTTACATAGCGCTAAATACTCGTATCGGATGCAAAACTGGATGCTACGTATACGCTATATTTGCCATACTTGTGCAACCTACAGGTATTGATTAAGGATGAGGAATCAATAATTTGTTAGTAAATAAATTTATCATAGGTACCTATAGTTTTTCTAGCTTTCCAACCTTTCACAACTGTTACGGCTAAATTGGCTCCACTGGCGTTTTACTTTCCACACGAAATAGATGATTGCTTTATGATTTCGCAAATGAGATTTTTCATTTAAAAGCAGACGGATACAATGAAAACACAGGGCAACGATTAGGCAAACAAATCTGGTTATCGATTTCAAACAGTTTACAATCGATTATTATAGAAACAACGTTAAACTATTAATAAAAATTCCTGAGCACATCTGCTCTGCTATTGTATTGTGTTAGCTGTATTTTTCGTTACCATAACTCTAAGAATTTATTTTAATTAAACCATTTACGGGCACTTTTGAATAAAATTGTCAAGGAGTCGATCAGTCAGAAAAATGTAGCTGGTTGCCCATTACAAAGCGTTAAAGGTTCCTATGAAGAAGAACGGGCATGAAACTCTATGGACACTTTTTTAAATAATAAAAAACATGTACCTACTGTTACAAAAAACATTACTTTTGCTTGTTTTATAGCTTGTCTTATTCCTACTTCTTGTCTTATTCTAGTGTTTAAGTTCACGAATCTTGCCAAAGACTTTTAGCACGGCTTTTACTGTGCAAAAGAGATAACAAAAACTGTTCGCCTTAAAATGTAAATTGGAACAATTAAGTGCTTCTTCATTTACATAAATAGGCAATTACTATGTAACTAGTATGTTGAGGCTGTGAACCTAGGTATTCTATACTCTAGAGTATTATTTTGTGATTCGCAAAGCTCTAATGAAGATAGCAGGAGGTATACCTACTACATTATCTTTTTGAGAGTTTTCGTTGAAATATTTTCCTGAAACATAAATATAATCTCTTTGACTGTGGACTTTCCTTTGAAATCTTTTCCTAGAATTTTCTCAGGTTAATTGAAGTCGTTAGCATAAAAGCATTTTTTAATAATTTATATGGGTAAAGGAACATGGCAGTACTTAATTACTTTGGTTCAAGGGTTGTCTTTTTTGTATGTTTTCCTTTCTTTCCTATCATAAAATATGTTATGAATTTGCTAAGGAAGTATAAAGCATAGGTTGTACCTATGATCCTACCTTTTAATTTTCTTACGAATATTTTTTGAAGTGGAGTTATTAGTGCAGAGCCTAAAGATAACGACTAGGATACTTAATGTGGTTTAAAAAAAAACCCGCTACGCTAATGCGATGCAATCAGAACATGAAATTGATACTTAATTGAAGAAATGAATGGTAATGCCATTAATCAAAAACTTATCTTGACTGCAACTGGGCAAGTGCAGGCATGCAAGATGCCGATTATGATAAGAATCAACCTAATTCTCCTATTAACGTGTTTTTAGGTGCCTATTTAGAACAACAATACTACTAAACAAATAAGTAATAACATAAATTCAAATTCAACTCATTTTATTTCACATAAACCTACATGGGCACTTATGAAACGTCATAAGCTAGGTGCACGGTTCCAATTGGTCGTTTCCTATGGAGAAGAGCCGGCAAGAAACTCCACGGTTTCTCTTTTAAAAATAATTGGCTTTTACAATATTTCAAATAACAGTGTTATTAGGTATGGGAGGACAGTGTAGGTCTTTCAACAAGTACCAGTAGTACCATAACATTACGCCTGTATACCCCGAAGGGTTGGGTAGAGGTGCACCTATAATATACCCACACTTCGCCAGTTATGTTTAAGTTTAAGTCCAATGTTAGTAAAAGGAGGCGACCCTATTGCCATCAACCGGGCACACATCCAGACTCCGGGCTGCTACTGAGAAATTCCATATGGAAAAACCGGCCAAGTGCGTGTCGGGCCACGCACAATGAAGGGTTCCGTAGTTGGGATGAATTTATCCCAAGAACAAACTTAACATTGTAGTTGAAAAACATGTTTTCCGATACATTCCAACTGCAAATGTAAGTTTTACGCAGAATATTGAGGGATTTACCATGTTATTTTAAGACCATAGACTTCTTATAGGTTTTCCAGTAATCTATGAGTAAAGAACTATTCTACTATTTTTTTCAAAATTTTCTCATTAGTTTCGGAGATAAGTTGGGAGTGGTATATTTTCATCTATTTTCTTAAATATCTAACAGTATTAATTTTAAAAGTAAACATATTTGAGATCCTCAACAAGCCCTTTCATTTGATAGGTAGGTATACGAAACTTTTGGGTCACAGAAATTCATGTTTGTACCAAATTTCAACTAAATTGGTCCAGTAGATTCGGAGCAAATCGGCTGTGACCGACGGACTGACACACGAGTGATCTTATAAGAGTTCAGCCGATCTATTCTGTAAAAATGTCACCGTGAATATTTAGGTGAAGTGAGCGTGAAATGAGCTGTCATTCCACCTGCTTCTAGAGACTGACAGCTCACTCCGAGCTCACTTCACCTAAGTTTTCACGGCGAGATGGTTACAGAATAGCACTGCTGTTTTCCCTTTTGAGGGAACGGAACACTAAAATCGTATCGAGCTCATGCAGGGCCTCATACTCATGCAGCAGTAACGCTTGCGATCACTTGTGACCACACATCGAGGCAGTCCGGAGTCTGGACTAATAAAATAAAAAATCCCTTAGTATTTCATATTACACCGGTTTCACTAATCAAATTAAGTCAATTAACTTCGTGTCATAAAACTATTATTATTCATAACGACTCGTATCTAGTTACATCACTAAACAACTGTTAATTAATGTTTACAATTTTAACATTGAGACAAATTAGGCCAAGTCTTAAGAGCAATATGATGCCAGTTCGATTTGGATCAAAAACTGTCAGAGTGAACGATACGGTGTCAAGTTTCATGTAGTCACACTAGGGCCTTGCCCTGGATCCTCTTTGATCTTTAATTTAGAGAGAGAGGAAGGTATTATGCGATTGATTGTTACACAAATTCTTTACCCCCATTTCACAAACACTTAGCGATACCAACCTAAATATGAATGCCTAAAATAAAACGCGCTGATGGATTTTCAACTTTCGGCGCTGAGCTGAGCTGAGCGAGCCAAGCGAAAACTGGCATTTGTGTGCTTTCTGATTAAAAAGCAGGTAAAAGAAAGGACGTAATTTAAAACAGTGTAGTAGGTACTCACATATCACTTTAAGGGTAATGAACTCAGTGATTGCTATACTTTATAGCATCATCTTAAATTGCTAGTAATTGAATTTAAAATTAATTACCTACCATAGACCTGTGACTAGATGAGTTACTGGATAGTTTGAATGTTGTTTTTGCTTCGCTTTATAATCTGGAACTCAATTCATTCATTCACCGACAAGATTATCATTTATCATTTAGCTCCTGTCTTGCAAAAATAATGTATTTAAGTAAGTTAGTATTCTGAAAGTGGGCAACGTCGCAAATAGATGTCAAATTAATCTAAACAGGTAAATATTTGACAGCTATTTGCAACGTTGCCAACTTTTAGGATAAGCGCTCTTAATCCTATACTTACATATTTTCTCGAACACCCGTAACAGCTCTATTGAGAGTTTGACCACATATTAAAAACAACGGTAGACTAAACAGACAGACATTAACTTAATTTTACGCTATGTGAATAGTTCGCATAGTCCATTGACCTGGTGGCCCCATTTTATTACATCGATTGTTGATTTACGTCGTTCTTATGCAGTTCATTAAGTATGTTGGGACTCAATACTCGGTCATAACCATACCTGCTATTTTGTACTGCGTTTGTTTTTGTTAGGTATCAGGATTACCTAATATATATCTGATATCTGGAACATCAGCCCAATACTAAGATTTTTGGTAGCTATTATTTTATTCAAATGAATACCTAAGCGTTTTGGAACTATTTTTCATAATCTGGAAAAAACTGCTTTGACACTGTAGCATCAATTGCTGTTTAATAAATCACCTTCCACAATTTTCTTACCACACACGCAACTTTCAGCATGACAAATTTACGCCAACTGATCAACTTCAAACTTATCCTGTTACCTACATCAAACCGTATCTATTACTTTTTCCCTTGATATATTTGTCACGTAGACACAATTCAGCCAGACATGGTCAGACGGGCTCCAACTACTCTACGCCACACATATAGCTGCCAGTATTTTCCCCACATAATGGTGGTTTCACTCGGCAAAAAACGTTCTGCATTCAGCCAGCTTTCCGAGCCGCGAGGCCAGAATTAATTCCCATAATGTGGCATAGTTAGAAATGCACCGTTTGTTACTTTTTAATTTGCTACTCTGTAGATTTTTAATTGACTTCCTTGGAAGTCGAAAGGTGGATATTAATTGGGCACTTTCTTTGTGGCTAGGCTGTGGTTTCGAAGCTCGAGTTCTACTTTTAAATAAGGAAACGATTTTTATTGTGCAAATAGGTATAGATTTGTTTCGTTTATTTTAATTAAATAAAACCTCAATGGTTGTTCAATTGTTTGACTTAATTAGTTATGTAACGGACCGACATTTACAGAGAATTCACATTTAAGTATTAAGTTATCCCTCATAAATATTAATAATTATGCATTTCAGTATCACATTTTCATTCCATATGCATTGTTTATGAATGACAGACAGATTTATCGTTTATTTATTCTTACTTCAACAAAAAGTATATTTATGAAGGTTGTTCAGTGACGTCTGTCATTCGTACTGGCTGAACAGCCAACCCTCCCGCGCTACGTTGACACATGAAAACGTTTCGCTTGGCTGTTGACAAAGCGTCCTCTTGTCACATCCCTACATCTCATTGTTCCCGATAAGAGAGCAGTCACTCATTTACATAGGTCTTGTGGTTGGAACACTACTGAATGGTGTGCCCAAAACTTGGTACAATACTTGGTTGCTTGGGTAGGTACTAAACTATTTTAATAAAATGGACAAACTGAAAATACCCAAAAGCTACAGTGTTGGCCACAATCTTCGAAAAATAATTTCCGAACTTTATTGACCAACAATTGATTAAGAAAAATAAACAACCAACACGGTATCCGGTTTAAAAAGTTAAAAACTGCATAATATAAACAAGTTCCTACGCTTACGCCTACAAGTCATAGTAACCCACTTTCAACAAAGTGATTGGAACAGCACATAAATACTAGCCGGTAGGCATCTTTGTCAATATTCCTGCAGACTCCATTTTATAGGTCGCCACTCGCCTGTGCTTAGACAGGTGTGATTTTCACACTTTACCGGCCAATACGCACCTGCGATGCAATACCGACTCGAGTAGGTACTGTAGAGTCTTTAGCCTGCTTGGTTATCATGCAACCTTTATGAATATTTTCTAATTTGATGGCATACGATTATGAAACAAAAACTATTTTGAATTTGGAAGATAGAAAACAATAGAAATTCTGAACTGTAAATGATACAATTACGCGTTAGAACTAATTATGCCTTTCATTTCATTGAACGACCCACAGTACATAGGCACATACTTAGGTTACATAATAATTTGTGTGTTGGTATTGATCCTGAGTAACAGTGATTATTATAATAAATGATGATAATCGACAGTGGTGTCAATGTCGACGATTATCACAACTGATTATCATACTTGTATTGTTAACACTCTGTATCGTGTATGGGGTAGAATTTGAATAAAACATTTGCTCATTTTCTTTTATGTTAAATACAGCGAAACCAGCAGCAAGAAGCATTGATGATTTTTTTAAATTAATGTCCAATTGGGACCGCTCTTGACTTCAATCTTGTCTGAAATAATAAAAGGGTTTGTCGGAAAGATCTAAACGAGTAGGGAGCAAGTAGGAAAGAGAGATGTAAACGGGAGAGAGAAGGCTTGATTTAAAAATAATCTTGTAATGCCATGGTTGCACTGGTTTTAAAGGCTTATTGGTAGATTCGCACGAATTTACTGGCCCGAAACGGGCGAATCGTCACACTTAAATAATATTACGTAGTATCATCTGTGGGCGATTGGCACGAAGTTAATTTATTTGTGGGCGAATTTACAATTCAGAAATACGTACCTATTTGGCAATTGGGACATTTAAAATTTTACGCAATAAAGTATTTGCTTATAATTGTTTCTTAATTTTATTGCATAAAATTCGTGCGACTCGGCCAATAAGCCGGTTTAAAGGGGCTGTAAATGATGATTAAGAATCTATACATATTATAAAACAAAGTCGCTTTGTCGTGTTTGTCTGTATGTCCGTGTTGTTCTTCTTAACCACGCAACAGATATTGATGAGGTTTTTACCATCGTTTAGATAATTAATTCCGGAAGGTTTATGTGTTGATATTAAAGTTCTGTTAACCTTATAAATCTCGATGTTTTGTCAAGTCGTAAAAACCGTGTGAAGCAGGAGCGGATCGGCAGTTTGTTCATAATAAAAGTTGAATTACTGTACTAGTTGAATAGCTAGGTACCTAATTGTAAGAGAAAAATTCGGGAGTGTTTCAAAAAATTACCGTAAAAATCGCAAAAAATGACTTTTATAATGTCACCTCTGGGGCTGTGACGGCAAAAGACTCCTCCAAACATCTGTACCTATAAAAAGTTTTAATGAATCCTCCATTGAGCTGTTCTGTGGACGTAAGTTAACAAGCCACCATTAATCACAAACTTGAAGTGTCCATGTGGGTCACACACCTGTAGAAAATAAATCTATGGACTTGACTTCTTCTCACACGCACAATTTAATTTTTCTTCTAACTACTTTTTGTCGACTTGAAATATGTAAGGCTATTATTCTTTGACTGAGATTTCATATGTAACTTAACAGTTTAGAAGTAGATTAGACAGTCATCGGGGTACTAACATATAATTTACTGTTACGTTAATTTCAAATTTCCTTGAAACTCTTCAATGTTTGAAAATGTTTGTCTGCTCGACAACGTAAATAACACATCGAATCGAATGTTGTTGAATTGTCAAAATGAAGGGCATTGCCATTGTAAGCATGTTACGTAATTACCGACACTTTAAAGATTTATATATTGTCTCTAATAATTTAACGAATAATTCGTTAAATTCTGTTATAAAATAATAATGTAACCGATAGTTTAACAATCATTGAAGAAATCCAAAAAAACCTATCTCTAAAAGGCCCCGAAATTACAGTCATAGACTCCAAATGTAGTATATAGCACGATCCATCAATTTACTTACGTCAGTCACCAAAGAGAGGATTGCCATAGGTAATATAAGAACCTATTTCGTATTCAAAACACGTCTTCACTCCATATACAGGGAGTAATTCATAAAGCGTAGGCATTAGCACTAGGATATGGGAGGAATATTCATTCCCATGGCGGCGAGGCTATGAACTTTGTATCCCGTATGGAGAATTGAATTAGCCTTGAATTGTTGGATTTGGGTAGGTTAGCTTGCTAAGGACCGAGATTTGCAGTTAAGACCCAGACAGGGAAGATGACAAACTGATGACAGTAAAGATAAGAGACATAGTACTGAATAGACGTAAATGTGGGTAGAACGAAGTTATCAACGATATTGATTTGCGTGTTCGCCAATTCTAGGAGAAGTACAAACAATACAATTGAAGTAAATACTTATTGAGAAACAAGAATCTCAAACAAACATGGTGAGAATCAAACTAAATCACCAAACAAAAATAAAAAGTTAACATTAAAAGCGTTTATACTGAAAGTGGGCAACGTCGCAAATAGATGTCCCTTATTTCACTTTTTTCATTAATTTGGCAAAATTACTGTATGGAAATATGAAATGTGGCTAACTAGTGAACTAAAACATTGATTATGAAATGCAATTATTAATATAGTAACACCGAATATTTAGTAAAAACGGTTACAACATCAAATTCAATCTTATAATTTTGCAATTTATTGTAAACATTCTAGTTCGCTAGTTAGCCACGTTTCTTATTTCCATACAGTAATATTGCCAAATTAATCAAAACAGGTAAATATTTGACAGCTATTTGCGACGCTGCCAACTTTTAGGATAAGCGCTCTTAAGACCTCCTTGCTTATTCAAGTCAAATTACACCCGACTTAAACGTGGCTGTGTCTGTTCCAGACGAAGTTGCTGTAGGCCACAAATTGCATTAAAGCAAGTAGATTGGGAGCTAATTGGAGTAAGACTTGGCGGGGCCGGGCTAATGACGTACTAGCACTACATAAAATATAAGAAACTGAACTAACATAAAAGAAACGACAACATCACGCTTGTATAATTCGCGAAGGGATCGCCAGTTACGTTTAAGTCTCATGTAATAGTGGACGAGCTTAATGCCATCAACCGGCCAAAAATCCTGACTCGGGCTGCATCTCAGAAATTCCTGACGAAAAAAACCCAATAAAACCCTATTTTTATGTCCACGCAATCACTGTCCATTCCAAGGTTGCCTGGAAGAGATCGCAGAAAGTGCTACGGCCGCCTCACTTGTTTTTTGCTATGTATTTTCTGGTGTACAATAAAGTATATGTAAATATGAATAAATCTGCACGACTTGGCAATCGAACCTAGGACTACATGCTAAGCAGAAGCCCTTGCGACCACCAGACCAACGTTTTAAGAAACGACTTTATTATTAAATGAAAAACTTTGAAAAAGTAAAGAGCACATGCATACCTACAGCTAATGTAACTTGCGGGATGATTAATGGAATCACTTAGCCGGAAGACGGTGTCTTTATCACTTGAAGCTTGCAGGGATATTACATTACTCGTTATTACTATGGAGATACGTTAAAAAAAGAATGTGTGTTCTACACATTCTTTTTCTAACGTATCTTCAGAGTAATCCAATACGACACGGTTTTATTTTTAATAAAAAACTGCAAATTATTTTTATATACACCAAAATAGGTAAAATAGTCCAGTCTGTTATGTATTGTAGCAAAATAATATGGTTTATCTATAAAACTATTAGACAATCTCCTTCAATATAGGGCCTCATTATAAATGCACGTATTTTCCGCAGCTCAGCAGACTCAATATATGGACCGCGACAATTTATAATTTTTTGTTTGTTTCTGTTCTTCAACTGAAAACGAATTCATTTTCTGTTTTCAATAAATTGCTACAGTCTGGGAAAATATTTTTTTATCAAATTGACACATTATAGCCATTTCTTACAACTGTCAAAGGATGACAGATGTGATTTGAATTTACGGACAAGATAAGTTTGTAGTCAATAATTTGGTAAACCATTTTATTTTAATTTCCTTGACTTGTCGAGTGCATAAATTGTCAACTTTGACGAACTTTGTTTTCTTAACTTTTTCATTGATTCTGACGCCACAATAAACATGGCCACCTTTTTTCTTTTTTGGGTGTGAAATATTATCAAATAATTTCTCCCGCTCTGGGCGGAGCGGGAGGGCGTGTCAGACTCTTACTGACTAAAACCCACCGTGTTCCTTCAGTTGCCTGAACGTTGCCAGGGGCCACGGTATCCCTTTCGGACTTTCCCGCGGCCCCGGCAGGAAACGTGGCCACCTTTCGAGGCGCAGACAGTAGAAACAACATAGATGTACCGTCGAAATGAAAAGAAGAAGACCTAAACTTAGCTTTACGTTTATTTATTTGTCCAGGTGCGCGTACGCGAGTTTTACATCGCGATGCAGCGTTGCCCCTACATCCACGAGATGAAGGAGCGGCTGCTGGGCGCCCCTGTTGACGCAGAAAACAAGGAACAGCAGCGTGTGCCCCTGGAGCGCGCGCTCGACCCTCAAGAAAACCAGGTCGGCACCATCGTCAAAGTGAGCTCATGTCCATTTTCATCTTCATATTGAGAGGATGCAATCTGAAAGTTGGCAACGTCGCAAAAAGCTGTCATATATTTCGCTGTTTTGATTAATTCGAATTACCTAATATATTAAATTATGAAATATTGCTCTGTGTTGTACTAAAATATAGATCATGAGTATTGATTTGCAATAATGAAACTGAATTAGGTATTGTAAGTGTAACAGTTTTAGGTGTAAAAAGCATTTGGAAGTGCTTTTATTACATCTAAAACTAAAAATTCAGTGTTACGATATTAGTTATTCGATTTCACAATTAATACTTTGGTACAACACGGAGCGATATTTCGTAATTCTATTTAGATTGATTAATTAATAAAAACAGCGAAATATTTGACAGCTATTTGCGACGTTGCCAACTTTTAGAACGCACAGCCTTAATTGCAATGAATATTCTGATGGCCTTCGCATCTATCATGGTAGATGTGGTGTAGGATCCGGGCATTCTAGTTTCCTAGCCTCTGGCTTCTAGGTCTGGGGGTGAAAGGTTAAGAAAATACTAGCAATCGAGCCTATACTTAAGGTAATTTGACAATTTATATTTTAAAGTATATGAATTAAAAAGATAAAATGTCAAATGACTCGAAAACTTTCGACATTTGCATAGGGGTCATCAGGAGTCGTTTGGTTGCAAATAACCTCTCCTCCACCCCTTAACGGAGTGCCGTCATAATTACAAATTTTAATGTAGAAATTTGACACAGTGGGATGTCTTAACACTAAAAGCGATCTTTGAGCCTGGAGATAGTTGATGAAAAAAACTATATTAGGTATTCCCAAAGACGAAAATATTGGCATACTTAGACAAAATTATCAATAAAAACTTTTTCACAAAAAATAAAATCGACTTCCAAAAAAAACACTACAAAGTGAAAAATAACTGATTTCGGAAGTCGGTGTCTTTTGGGTTTTATTTTCGTTTTTTTGCCACCGACTTCCGAAATCAAAGTTATTTTTCACTTTTTAGTGTTTTTTTTGGAAGTCGGTTTTATTTTTTGTGAAAAAGTTTTTATTTTTCACTTTTTAGTTGTGGTACACAAAACCCCCACAAAAATTTGAATACCCATTACCTGCTATGTAAATTACAGTGACAGGAACTATTAGAATATCATCCACATATACAAGGTGGGAAATATACGTATTATTGAAGCTAACTCAAAAACCCCTCATCAGATCTTGACCAAATTTATATGGGACCACTACTGAAGTATGCCCTACCAAACAAAAAAAGAATCATCAAAATCAATTCATAATTAGCGTAACAAATATACAAAAAAATATACAACCGAATTGAGAACCTCCTCCTTTTTGAAGTCGGTTGAAAAGAAAGATATCTTTTACACTTTGTGAATAAAGAAAGGGTTAATAGAGATCATTCCGAATGATTTGATCGTTTGTAATGTGAAAAGTGTGTATTTGAAAGATTTGGAATCCTTTGAAGTATTTGTTTCACTAAGTAAAGCTTTCCTTTGTGGGATAACTTGTAGGAGTTTAATCTAGTTATTGTTACGATCGAATGAACTTGAAATTTGGTTCGATTAGACTGATATCAGTTATTTATGCTTTCAGAAATGGTATGATTTCCAGTTATTTAGGTAGGTATTTATGAATTATGGGCGTGCCAAGTGACTTACATTTTTTTTTTCTTGACTAGTACTTCCAACTGGATATGATGTTTGATTCAACTACAGAATATTCATTGCAGTTTTCATATTTAAGTATGATTTATAATTCTGTATTATTTACCTGTTTGTCTTTATATTCTTACAGAGGCCCTAGTATGAGTTTATTTTAACCGTCTCGACTTTACGTATCGACCGCGTTCGGCGCTCCGATTGGCAGCCGGCCGGCCTTCACCAGTGAAGGGCCTATCGGATCGCCGAACGCGGTCGATGCGTAAAGTCGAGATGTTTAAAAGAAACTTACACTAGCGCCTTTGTTGTGTAAAAATCAAAGCAATAAGATTTGATTTCGTCTTGTAAAAATTGTACCAATTGCTTTTAAATTAATTGCTGATCGTATAAAAAACGAACCCAAAGCTCAAGCCCGGGGCTCCTGAAAATCTAATTTGTTTCATGTCACTTAGAATTCAGTGTAATTAAAATTTCAAGTACATCTTATATAGGTATGCTTGAATTTCAGATGTATTTCAGTCCTATAGATAATTAAAATCAATCATTTTGACGTTCTTCTTAGGATTGATTTTCTTCTTTCGATATCTTTTTAGTCTTTCATGATCCATGAGTAGATGCATTTTATTATTTCCAAATGTTTTCGTCATCATTCACCAAAAAGCACAAATAGTAGTAGAATTGCACAAATAATCAAATTTCGTAACAAGTTATACAATGCGGCATCTGTTTTGTTACCATGAAATAAAATTTTAATAAGCCATGTATTTTATCGATGCTATCTAAATATGGATGCCGATATTGGGAAAAACCATCCATATAGTTTTAAAAAAATTACGTCATAAAATTTAGACACACACAGAAACAGACTTGATGCAACTTAAACATAACTAGATACAAATAAATAAGGACTGAGTTACAATCAGACTAGCTGAAAACGGCAATAAGAAAATTAGTAATGCACTAGGCATTGTTAGTGTTTTTTGTAGCATAAAAATCAGGTGAGATGTTTTAGAGTTCGTCTGTTTGTGCATGCAATAGTACGCATCGTTTTATTCGTCTGTGACATCACCTTTACATTGCAAGGAGTGTAAAAGAAACAACAATGGACTCTACTATGTAAAGTTTATGTTACAAACGAATAAAAGCAACTTTTTATTGCTTAAGTAACTTACAATTTTGTCCATTTGTTGAGGGAAAGTAATCCTTAATACTACAGTTCATTCGCTGCATTGTATCTCACCATTTTTGCAGTGGGTATAAAGGCTGGATTCATACGAAAATTCCCCCTGTTGACGCGGTTAAAATCGAATATTTACAATACCGCGTGAACGTATAACGAATGTAAAAAGACACTTAACGCGGTCGGAGTCACTTGTTCTTCCCATCATAAAAAAAAAAATATCACAATATTTTTTTTTTTCTGGTCCTTATCTGGACTGTCAATCTTCCAAGACTTTTTACGAAAAAAAAAAAACAACCAAAAAAGAAAAGTCGTTTCCCTGCAATCATTTTTGCTTAAAGTTAGGTACTTACTTTGATGTAGGTACAGAATGCATAGATGACGGCTTCGTGATGGGTCTTTTTACACCCTGTATTTGTACTCTTAGGGCGGTTTTTCACGTCATCCTATGCACGGCGCGATTTGTGGTAACATGCGGTGACTCTTGGAAAAATAATAGTTATTTTGCACGCCGCCGCCGCGCCGCCGCCGTGTGAACGTACTATTAATCTGCTACGTTTCTGCAAAGGAATGAGAGCTTCTTTTATTTGTGAATGAAAACAAATGACGGATATATCCGATTGTTTATTTCTAAACAGAAAACAATTGTTTATTCAGTAACTACTAAGTATCCGACTCGACGACAGACTCCAAATTAAAAAGAGTTAATTAAAAAAAGTTTGGTTTGTAATACAACAGTGCAGTTTAACTAGACATAATATTATTTTTGATTGTACAAAATACATACGATAATATTAAAAAAAACTAAAAATTAAAAATAAATTAGTAAAATCTCAGCCTCTCCTGTATCTAATTAATTACCAATTAGGTAAATTACTAAGACGAAGAAAAAGTTTACACTCTGGAAACCTATTATTACCTACCAAGAGTTTCGTTAATGGTATACTTATGTTTCGTTACCTATCCATTATGGATAATATGTTGGTCCGGAGGAGAAGCGATCCACTTCTTGGGATCGAAGTGGTGAGTTTGGACCTGGCAAGTATCAGTATCGATAGAACTAGTTGGTTTATCATTCCTAGATGTCGCTGACGGACAGTGGAAATCATAGTGAGGAAACCTGGACTTGTCATCACCAGTCTAAGTTTCCGAATGATGTTTCCCCGTTAATTGTTTTCTGCGCATCGCGTAGACTATGCAACTGTCTGAAATCATCAACTCAAACTGAGCAAAAATGGTGATTGCTTTTCGTTCTTTCTCTATTTTAGAAAAGGCATTTGCCCAGCGGTGGGACTCAGTCAATGGCAGGGCCTCTCACTGAGGCTCGACTTACATCTAGGCGAACCCCCGCCTGGGGTGCGGGACGCATCTTACAATACATTCTATGAAAACTGTACGGCCCGTACCACATCCCGTGCAGGATTCATCTCAATTTGACGACGTCTGTGGAAGCTTTTAAGGCCTGATTAACACGATTCGATTTGATTGCCCGTGGCATACTCGTACCATAAGTAGAAACAACAATAAAAGTTGTGCCTTCTAAACAGTGTATAGACGATGCAAGTCATTTGCTGTTTCAATTTTATTGTATGCCACAGGCAATAAACTTGCATCGTGTAAATTGGAATTTAAACGCTGTAAAAAAAGGCACACAACCGTTCCATGCTTCAAGAAACTACACAGTGTGAGGAGCTCCTTCTCCTTATCAACAACGAAATATTAGAGTATCTGACCATTCCAGCTGAATTCCGACGGGTACGGGTCGCACACGTCGCCGGCGCGGGCACCGCTCGTGACCGACGAGTGCGACGCGCTCCCGGATGAGACCGAAGCCCTAACTCCTACTGAGGTGGTGCTTCGGTACCGGACCTGCTGCCAACCTGATGCTGCGCCTAAAAATGCAAAGTGAGTAATGATTTTTGGTTCTTTTATAGAGTCTATTGATGTTTAAAAAAACTTTTTCACAAAAAATAAAACCGACTTCCAAAAAAAACACTACAAAGTGAAAAATAACTTTGATTTCGGAAGTCGGTGTCTGGGGTTTTATTTTCGTTTTTTTGCCACCGACTTTCGAAATCAAAGTTATTTTTCACTTTGTAGTGTTTTTTTTGGAAGTCGGTTTTATTTTTTGTGAAAAAGTTTTTATTTTTCACTTTTTAGTTGTGGTACCTACACAAAACCCCAAAAAATTTTTTAATACCCATTACCTGCTATGTAAATTACAGTGACAGGAACTATTAGAATATCATCCACATATACTAGAAGGGAAAAATACGTATTATTGAAGCTAACTCAAAAACCCCTCATCAGATCTTGACCAAATTCATATGGGACCACTTCTGAAGTATGCCCTACCAAACAAAAAAAGAATCATCAAAAATAATTGGCGGAGTAATCGCGTAACAAACATAGAAAAAAAAAAAAAAAAACATACAATCGAATTGAGAACCTCCTCCTTTTTGAAGTCTGTTGATTATTAGGTAAGATCTTTGGAGAATTAAGAAAAGGCTCTCCATCCAAATATGTGTGTTATTTTAATACTTTATGACTAAACACGAATAGACGAATAAAACTCATTTATCTTAAACAGCCTCTGTGGTGTAGTGGTAAGACCACCTATCTTATACCTAGTGGTCCCGGGTTCGACTCCCAATTTGGGCAAATTTTCTGCTGGGTTTGTTGGTGGTAGGGCTTGTTCTAAGTCCGCCTGGCTAGTACCACAATATTATCTAAGTCTGTCATCATAACAACAATGTTAACAGCATTGTTGTGTTTTGGCAGTTAGAGGTAAGATAGCCAGTTCCTCTGTGGTTGAGGATACCGGGTGAAGCGCGCTTCCACCTTAGGCATAATCATCACTTACCATCAGGGGCCCAAGTCTGCTATTTTTATAAATTCGTCATCCCAACACGATCCCATTGTCATTTTGCTAAAAGTTCATAATCTGCTAAAATTATAATGATCGATCATTGGTTGATCATTGTATTCCACAAACACGATACTCGTAACTAATTAAAAGAAATGACTGCACTATGACGTTCTCATGGTAGGTCACTGATCAAAGGAACTGTCAAAATTTTAGCAGATTACCGCCGAAGTCAGTCATTCATTTTTCATTATGTACGAGATTACCAATAGATGCCATTTCTTTCAATGGAGTGTCAGTGGCTGACCGTTGGAAAGTCATAATGACGCCAATATATTAGTAGATTACCAAACTTGTCAAAATCAACAATTATGAAATCAATGATAGACCATTCTGACACTATTGTAATAGCAGACTTGAGGCCCTGGTGAGATGCAGGCCAAGAGCTTCCCCGTTGTGATTAATAAAAATAAAAAAATCTTTTAAAAGAATTGAAGTTTAGGAACCGTTAACCACTATGTAAAAGTCATGCCCTGTTTTTCGTTATCATTTAATTTAGTACTTGTGATAAAACTGTACTCGGAAAACTGCAGGGGAATTCTTAACTAACTTACCCAATATGCTAGTCACACAAGAATCCCATTTAAACCAACCATAAAAACTCTGCAAACCGGCCAACTGTTTAAAATAAAACCATATTAATGCACATACCTGTCTAGCCACATACCTAATACCTACTAGTAGGCTATGCAAGTATATATTTATATCCACCAATCCATGCATACATGTATACGCTATACGCCATCAGCCTAGTTAATCTATGTCTGAGATCCGTCATTGAATTATTTATGAACTGATCCTGCAATAAATCGCGGCAAGGTAGGAGAAAACAATAGAATTTTATATTCCCACCTACATTTGATTAAGTGGGACTAATTTGGCGCCTGCATCAGCAATCTTTTGCGTAGTTTTAATACAAAAAAAGGTATACCCTACTACATTATTACATATAAACGTATACTAACAATTTATCAATATCTCATTGTGTCTGGACTTTAAAAGAGACTGTGAGTTTGTTTCGGCCATTTTAATAGGTAACATTTGACAATTCATCAAAATTCAACAACGTAACCTTGTAAAATAATATTTTTTTTCGTTTTGTTAGAACTGCACAATTGCTTAACTTTTTTCAATTACGATTACATATTTATTGTAATAATGACCGATACGAGTAATTTTACGATTTGCTTTCACTAAACTGACAGACGTCAAATATTACCTATTAAAATGGCCTTACTTTACAGTATTCTATCTTCATAAAAAACTGCCGAAACGACGCGCTTCGATATCTCATTGTATATCAGTACGCAACAGTATCGAGTGCGCTACCGAGCGGCTGTAGGTAATTATTTCAAGGTCACTGCCGAGATATATTATTGCTACTTATTTATTCTGTGGCTTCAGGAGTTCAGGCTTAGTATAACGCTTTGTTCTAATTGTTTGCCATTTCGTTAATCTTAATTAGTATAATTATCAAAATCACTTGGAGTGGGAATATTATTATAGTTAAATTAGAGAAAGTATTAGTCATTCATTGAAGAAAAAAGAGTATGTAAGTATCGTAACTGGTGGCTGGAAGGGAAGGATGAGTTTATATGTTTATGTATGTATTTTTTCATGCCAGAAGACGGTCTTCATAATACTAGAATCTTGCTGCATCATGAAGAAGGCATTAATCATAATCATTCTACAATCGCTATCAATATATTCCAAGTCAGAACTTACGGCTCTTACAAAATCACACGTAGTTTTTCAGGATTCCGCTAGGGAAATACCTTATTCGCGAACTAAGAACGCTAGTTTGGACGCCCGTGTTCGGTTCGGTACGGTGGTACGGCGCGGCGTATCGATACAGGTACGCTCCGATCCATCGCGATTTGGTTTTTTCGCCCCGTTCAAAAGCGATACGATACGGCGGCGTCCAGAGTTTTTGAATCGCGACGCTTACGAAACGGGGGTACGGTACGGACAAAAGAACATATTTGAATGCAGCTTTAGGTGTATAATATCGCCAACAGCAGTGAGCAAAAGTGTCTGTGCCCAATTGACATCCGACGTCAATTTACCGTGATGTAGCCATTTAATCTTTATCATCAGCCTATATGTTTCCACTGCTAGGAAACAGACGTCCTGTCTTCGAGAGAGAGTGGGCCGGTTTTCTCACGATGTTTTCCTTCACCGTTTTGAGAGTGATGAAATTATTTACACAAATTAAAGCGCCTTTCGTGGTTCGAATCCTAACCCAACAACTCATAAGTGGGGGCCGTTACCACTGGATCACCACTGCTCTCACTGGTCACCACTGCTTTCACTGGGCCACCACTGCCCACACTGGGCCACCACTGCTCCCACTGGGCCACCACTGCTCCCACTGGGCCATCACTGCTCCCACTGGGCCACCACTGCTCTCACTGAGCCACCACTGCTCTCAATGGGCCACCACTGCTCCCACTGGGCCACCACTGCTCTCACTGGGCCACCACTGCTCCACTTGGCCACACCTGATCTCACTGGGCCACCACTGCTCTCACTGGGCCACCACTGCTCTCACTGGGCCACCACTGACTGCTCTCCATTTTATACAACATGTCAAAGAATGACAGTTGTAATTTGAATATACTTATGGACAATTTAGATTTTTAATCTATTTGCTTACATCACCTGACTTTACATCATTCGGATCAGAGCAACGAACATTTACGGAAAAACCTAACAAGCTTTTCATAATACCAAATAGAGCGCTTTCAGTGACATAAATTACGGTCTATTTAACCAATAAAGGACGAACTGGCCAGGACAAAAAACTTGATGAACAATTTAAAAATAAATAAAGGGGAGGATGCTGTAATCAAAGCACTTCCACGCCGCTTGGATGGACAATCGATTAAATGGTTCCGTACATCCATCTGAGGCTAGAAGAGCACACGTGTGATTATGAACCACCGTTTGAAATCCAACCTTATTTGAATATTGAATAGAGTAACCCTTTGTGTGACAAAGGAGATCAGGTGAGGCGTTTGAGATAGGCAATGAGGCTATTGCACGGGTCGAGGGTATCGGCACGGGATTGAACTGTTATAAGTAAATGACCTGAGTAAATATTAATATAGTATGACGTGTTGGTGGTTAGTAGGGAAAAGGACGGAGTTATTGTGAGGGATATTTCCTTTGCGATATGGGTAATGGGACAAAGACCCATACCTAAGTATTTTTGATAAAGGATTTCATCCTACACGTGCGACTTGGCTTGAAGCATCTGCGACGAATAATCCAATTTGGATTAATCTTTTTGAATACAAACATATCATTATAACAACTGAATCCCTCGAAGGGAATGGTGAACTATATTATGTAGAACTATGCACATCACCAGTTTTTTTACAATTCCCGTTGAATAAAGGGCAAGCCTATCCGCATCTACTGGGCTTTGACTTTTCGGATTCATGTGCATATTATATAATTATCACTTGCTCAAAAAACGGTGAAGGAAAACATCGTGAGGAAACCGGCATGCCTGAGAGTTATTTCTCGACGGCATGTGAAGTCAGAGGCAAATGGGCGGCTTTAAAACTCTGACACCAGGTTAGTCACTAACCACACGATAAAAAGAAGATCTACTGGGCACAATGCCAGACTCCTACTTTTTGACCACTCTCTCAGTACTTTGACTCATCATCATTGGTTGTTCCAGCCACTGGAGGATACGGCCTAAGGTATCTCCTCTTTGGGGCCATGCTTCGCTCTCTTGACCTTTTCGCAGACACTGAACGAGACACAATAGAAGTTTTATTGTTATGACGTCTATTGGCGTTTACCGTCCGCGAAAGCGTTAATACTTTCTGTAATATTGAAACCCATCATAAAATGAAAGTAAAATCGTTGCTAAGATTAAAACATACCTTCTATTGTCATGAGCAAACATTGACCTGAAAAACCATCCGATTTCAAGGTAAGAGAACAATATAAATCTTCAAAATAATATAACAATCTTTTCATTTAAGTACAACGATATAATACGCGATCATTTGGCAGACATTATGGATGCCTTAGTTATTTATTCAGCCATATAATGATGTACTATCACAGTACTACACGCATTGTGAGCTGCAAGGTCGATGGCAATAGAGATTATGTCATAGATAGTTTTAAATGCAAGTAATTGCTATGTCGCGTCATACAATGTAGTGTTTATTGATCGTACGTTGTACATCATAATTAATTAGGTAGTAATTTGTTTGTGCAGGAATTAGTTGTATTTACTCGTTTGTTTTTAATATAAATAAGTGTCTATGCATAATAGCCTCTAATGTTTCATACTACTGGTACACAGGCCTCTTTGTGAGAGGGAGTAAGCCTGAAGGACTGGGCCCGCGTGGTGGTTACGCACCACTTGGGCCCAGTGCGGTTTGGTAGATGTCACATTTCTTAAAATTTTTAGTTCTAGGACATGCTATGTGTCCAAGCATATTTGCATATTTACTCAGATTTATTCAAGTTCTATTGGAATGTACATGAAAATGGGTATTGGGGGAATAATCTTAATTTTACTTTATTGTCCAATGCTCTCATATAAGTTTTGCATCACTTACGGTTACTTTCAATCTCAAAGTTAATACTCCAAGAGTTTACTAAAGGGTAACGTGTGTGGAGATAAGCTTCTAGCTATTATAGCCCGCACAATTGCAACATCAAGCAATTGAGATAGTTCTTCAGGCATTGTATATTAAATCGAGCAATTGAAATCGCCATTAAAAGCTCGAGTATTGAACGTTTTCTATGATAATAACCATATTTCACAGTCTTAGACTAGTTATAAAAGTCATGTGCAGGAAATGAGAATAGTTCATAGCTCACGCATGTATTCTGAATATTTTATAGGTATAATAATGGAAGATTCACTGTTTTACAATTAGGTACTTCTCTTGAAAACCTTCATGAAAGATGTAAATTTAGGTACCGTCAGGGAAGTTAATTGATAAGCAGATTTATAGGAAAACTGAAGTCTATTTGCCGTACCTAGAGTCCGCGGCCCCTCTGAAGTCCGGCGGAAGATTTATTGTGGAACTACTTTTTTTTATAGCAATTTGATGGTCGTCTCTAGGCCGGATCTTAGACCACTAGTGGATCTCGTAAATGCCGATCAAATGTCTAAAGATTGGGCTGATGCGGCCTTATATCTTATAACAACCGGTAGTTGATACACTTTCATCATCTCAGGCAAAACACTGCTGGACATAGGCCTCCTCAAAGCATCGTCACATTGACCAAAGTTGCGCTGTCCACATCTAGCGGATTCCCGCGACCTTCATCAAATCCATAGTCCAACCTATCATCAATCCTTCTCGAGGTGCAGAGATAAAAAAAGACCTATGACCTTGCTTCACCCAGGTCCATTATTTAGATTTGGATGATTCGGATTGATAATGATGTAGATGACATAATTCGTGGTTTCATGCTGCGTAATAAACAACACATAAAACCGCCAAACTAAAAGAAAATCAAGATATTACATCCGCCTTTATTTTTATAAGCATCTTTAATGGTACTTAAACTTATCAAACGCTTCTATGAATGTTAATGAGCCACTTAAAAGCAAAAAGCTAATCCAGACGTTGCGAACCGTAACCACGCAGTAATTGCAAAACCACGACTGCCATATACCGCGTTCTGAATTTAGTTAATACACTATAATTAGTGGTGACCCACAGACAGACGCTAAAATCGCCACATGCATTGCTAACGGTGACGTGTGACGCAACGCTAAGACTGGACTAGTCATAGCACAATTTAAACATCATTTTGAGGCTCTAGAATACCACATTATCGTCTACCCCTGAATACCAGTATTTTACGTGAGCGACTGCCTATTTGACCTTCACAACACAGGTAATCCCATCCAAAAAAAAAAAAAAAGGGACTGTGTAACACGATATTCGTACCCCTTTGTAAGACTGGTTATCAGTCTTTTAGGCTTCTGACGACCCGTAAAAACTGTCAAAGATCCAAGAATGACAGCCGGGACAAACGGCTTAGTAATATAAATATTGGTCAAAATTTTCTAGATTTGTGTTTGAAATCTGACAGTTTTGAATCAAGACCTCGTTTTAGTAGAGTAATTTAGTTGAGTAGCGAAATGGTTAGGTACGATCACCTTATGAAAACGTTGATGCCTTTTGGTCTTTGTCAAATCAAACTTGTTACAGCCCGATTCATACTTAATGGCGGCTCGGAACATGAGGCGAGTCGCTGCGCAGTAACGAATTCATGTGTCAGCGGGGGTGAGGGGTGCGGTACTGCGCAGCGAGCAGCTAAGTTCCGAGCCGCCATTAACTTTGAATGGAACTATACTTGTCCGTGAATTTTTGAGCCTGGATAAACGATTAACAACTAAGTAGGTAGGTACTGGGTTTTTCAAAAACAAAAAGCATTTCGGTTTTAGAGCAATTGTGGCTTTTTTAGAGTGAAAAATGCATCATCGATTTTAACAGGCTAATGCCAGCTTCGAAAACGACGAGCCATAACATCGCCAATACATACGTCATGTTTATCATATAATATTATATTATATTTTATCTCGAAAAAATATATGGAAATGAGTGGGAAAATTGAACTAAGAAAATTAAGTTTTCTTTCAAATCGAGCTCAAAACTGATTGTTTTGCAACCACACTTGCTCGACCTGGGAGTAGAACTCACGCTAAGCAATACGCAGCGCAGTTCAATATGATAATCTCTCTATTTGTTTAGGCAGACTTTTATTCAAACGCTGTGACCCATTTTATGAGCCGGTTGTGTAATAATGCTATTTTATTAGGGTTTCGCGAGAATAATATTATTGGCCTTCTTTGTACAGTGTACGGTCCTTTGTAACTTTATCTCTCTCTGCCCTCTGTTTTCGTATGATCTACGGAACGATGCGCGATACATTCATTGGGTTCTGAATATTTTACAAGTTGTGAGGGTCTTGCCTGCATTTCTTTTTTATTTATTTAGAGGATCATACATACCAGGTATGTTGACAGAAATGTGCTTTTACGCTACTTGTGATATTTTCGTGAAAGTATGAGTTACTTGATTAGCTAATGTGTAAGGGTGCAGTCAAATGAGAGTGAGCAGTTGAGCATACATACAGCGGCCAAATCTGTCTTTTATATTTCTCAGCGATATCCATAGCTTTGCAAAGGTCAGATTATGGCAGTCAATTTTAGCAAAACACTCTTCGTATATTATACTAAAAGTTTCGACGGGAAGCCGACCGCAACGTAGTTGAAAAATAACGACTCAAAATGCAATTTGAAAGGCTAATGTGGTAGCGGGTTTAAAGCTAGTAAAATTGCAGTATGAGGCGGATCTTAGTGGCGGACTGCCAGGTCATTGGTTTAAGTATCATGGTAAACCTTTCTAAGTCGACTTTCCTCAACTTGTATGGAATTATAAACACCTGATCCTGACGATGTCTGTTTTTCTTTGTTTTCAATTAGTTACTAGATTATATATGATAATTGAGTGATTAAATGGCTATTATAGGTATACCCGCGCCACCACTCAAGTCCGATCCGTTGATATATCACATATTATGACTTTTGGGCGCCAAGAACATTCCTAAACTAGATGGCCAAGTAGTCACCTATATTTAGGTCATTAACTTCGAACTGACGAAAAATTGGCAAAAGTCTAGTAAATAGCAAAGGTTCTCCTTGAAAAGCTCTTTCAATTGGTGTATATCTTGATTTAAAAAAAGGCATTTTTATTTTTTTATTTATCAGTCTGACTAGGAATTTTTTAGTTATATATTTTCTAATATGCAAAATTTCATTTAAAATACTATTTATCCTTAAAAAGATGGGTAAAAATCGTTCCTAGGTCGGATCATACGTAGTATCCCTATGTAGCCTGTGGTCGGATCCGCTACAGTGACAACTCTCAAAATTGTTCATCGTATATTAAAAACATGGTAATATTATATCACACCACCATTACGTTATCACACTAGTTGTACAGCTATCTAAGTTTACTCATAACAATACCTACCATAAAAATACAAATAGTAAACTTGGCACTACTTGAAATGGTTCAATGAACTCATAAGCTTCGGAGCATCGGATCGCGCATGCGCTCTGCTTTTTCATCCGGCTATTAAAAACAACTTCTTTTATTGGTCCTCTTTAGATCAGCTAATTAATGATGCTGTACCTACAGACTAATAGCTAATTTAAATAACAATAAAAAACAGCTTTTGAATTTCCGGAAAATCTTTTGTTTTTGAAGTGTAAAAGGCTTATCAGAATCAGCTCAGCAATTCTCAAGGTTAATCTCAATAAAAAAAATACACAAATCGGACCACAAAGCTGCTTCCTTTGTCCTCCCGCAATTCATTCCTTTGTTTATGGGATTATAGAGGTATGTTATAATGTTGATATTACACGTGCATGTGCAGTTAGGGTTGCCAATAGTATTCGTAGGGTGTGTTCGGAAGTTGGGGTACGCCCGGGTCAGTGGGTCGCGCGCGCAGCCTCCCGGAGCTTTCCGGGAGAGACGCGCCTGTATCGACCGCGTGGCGACACTTTAGGGCTGCCCGAAATCGTTTTTGAATACTTTAACTTGTATTTTTGGCAGTAACTTTTTTGGGCAAATTATGAAGATGTCCTGGTCATTTGATTGGGTATAGAGAATGATGTAGAAAGTACAGAGAGGAATGTAGTAAGAAAGATTTCGTAAAAATATAATTGAGAAAAACAATTATGCGCTTTGCCTGTAAAATGTATTTTCTGCTGTCCTATCTACATACTATGTATTATTGCTAATATTTTTTGTTTAAAAGATGCAAAAAGAAATAAAGTTTTATGTCTCAACTAAAAAATTAAAACATCATTCCACCCGAGATTACATTTCGGCACTCCTTCCATAAGCGGTACAAAGACCCTCTCGCTATTAAAGAGTGCAATTTATACAAAATGGGGTGCTCTCGGAGGGTCGGCGACGCCCCTGTTTTGGGAGGACAAACCGCGCAGCATCCACGACTGCGCAACTCTCGGAACACTCGGGCCAGAGGCACGGTTCATCGCCGCACCTCGTTACTTCCGGAGGTCTTTTATCGCGTTCCTTGGTCCTTTACCTGTCCTTAACCCTCAGCACTCCATTATGGGCACTCTGTAACTCCTCTTACCGCCCTAAGTGTTAAGTGATGGGTAAAGACAAGCACCAGCCTACGGAGGCTGAAGTGAAGGTGGCTACCGTGGAACTTGAGTCCGTGGATAACATGGCTACGTTGCCGGTCGGGCAGCATCGGCAACAGGGCAGTGACATGGCGATCGCTGAGAAGCATAACAACGCTAACAAAGAAATGGAGCTGAAATGCGTGCAGCCCAAGCCATCTAAAAAGTATGTCATATATATAGTTTTTGTATGGATAGTGAGTGATTTATTACCTACTTGTTTTGATTTACCCAGATAATTATAAAACAGCCATACTTAAAATATTTTTTTTAGAGTTTAAATTTTAAATAATCATTTGTTAGAATTAGAATCATTCGTGAATTAATCAATAGCCAAAGTTCAGTGGCCGGCTCATGATAAAATCATTACTTACCTATGTACGAGTATAAATTAAACATATCATAAGCGAAGGTAGGCATCATTCAGGGATGTGATATTTATAGGTACTATCTATCCTATAGGACAAAACTTAACTCGGAAAGTTTTCGGTACGTAAATGAAACAGAGAATTATAAAAAAAATACTGTTGTGTTGTTAAATTTCTTAAATTATGATAATTCTTAATATATTATGTGATTTAGGCACTAGACGCAAGTAAGTAAATAAAAATAATAAAACGCAAATATCACAAATTATATCGGTTGGTCGATTTGCAGAGTAGGCATATCCCACTTCCAAAGTTTACAGCAAGTTAACTTAATTACGTATTCATCTAACTACGCCGCGTCTAACTTTTTCTTTTGTGTCGTCCACAGAACTTCGCTCTTCATCATCTCGAGTTTCATATACGCCAAGCTCCTGGTTGTTGTGTGTATAGCCTACGTCATCAGCGATGTCATCACACACAACCTCCCCCTCTACTATTATGAGGGGTTTTTCACCTACCTGTATGGCATGAGCATTCTGTTTTTGTTGTACGTCTTCTGCTTCTTGCTCCAAGGTACGTAATTAAGCATTTCAACCAATTTTAGTTCCAGAATCGATTGAATTTAAATACATTCAATTAATGTCTTTGTTCAGAGAGTGCATGCTGTAGCGGAAGTCCTCCAAAACCGAAGCCTCCACCAAAAGAGAAGAAGCCTAAGAAAGAAAAAGAAAAGAAAACCAAAGATAAGGAAGCAAAGGATGGCAAAGATGGAAAAGAAGGCAAAGATAAAAAAGATGGAAAGAAGGAAGGCAAGTCTAAAGACAAAGGAAAGGACAAGGAGGAAAAAGAAAAGGCTTCTAAAGAGGCCAAGAAACAAAGTCAATTCCAGGTCAGTGGCACTCTTCACCCCACATTGTCATACACAGCACATCCATTATTTTTGTATTTAACATTATCTATTCCACATTCTCTTGTCGCTTTCGCGTGTCGTCCTGTGTTAGTTAACCACATATTTGTTTTGTTAATTTAAATTACGTGATTTGTTTATTTAACTTTTTGTGATACGCACTCGTTAGCAATTTTTATTATTTGGCCGTTCACTATTATCACGGTCAACGCTTCGTCCGAACACATCAGGCCGCATGAATCCCTTTTTGTTTACGCTGCCTACTTTTTTGTTTTTTCCATATCATTTGGGCAGGAGGTGTATCCCCGTAAGATGCGTGATAAAGTTCGTCAACAGCAATTGCAATTGCAAATGGCGCAATTGTATGCGTCAGATCAGGTGAGGTATCTTGACGCATCCTGCTTGAGTGTATAATATCATACGGAGTGCTTTGGATGTGCTGTCGTAGTTCGTCTGTTCATATACTGCTTCTGTTTTTGCTACTATGGATCACCTTGCTTTCATGTAGACTTCGTACACACTTGGAAGTCATGTGACTTGACCTTAAGATTGTAGAATTGCATCAACATTTCCTGAGTTGAAACTTGAAAATAACAAACGAAACCTACTTTAATTTAGTTTTACTAATTATATTTGAGCTAGTTGCAATTGCCACCCTGTTTTCAGAAAAAAGATGTCCATCTCCACATAAACTAAAACTTAAAAAATACATTTCAAGGCATCTGGTTGGTCCTTGAGTTTTTGTACTTTTTGATTTGCATTTTATTAACTTTTTCACTTACAACTATTTCAGCAGCACCAACAGCAGGACATTGTGGAGCTGGAAGCTGGGCCTGTTGCGAGACCGGCTCGCAGGCGCAAGACTTCTCAGAATGATCACAGCCATGGCAGCTTCTTCCTAAGGATTGGCGCAATTGGTAAGAAAATTATGTTTTAATTTAGCGTTAAGACGTTCAAAAACAGTAATTTGGCCTTTTACTTTATATCACTTGTTCTATGTATTTTTTTTATCTTTCAGCCTTTGGTCTCGGTACCATGATTTACAATGGATTGGAGTTTGGCACATTCTTCGAATTGCCATTGGAGTCGCCTTGCTATTTAATTTTGAAGGGAGTCAACCCTGTCTTGCAAATGGTGTTCACCTTCATGCAAATGTATTTCATTTTCATGAATTCCCGGGTAAAGATCTAAGTCAATATTGCCATTGAATTTCGTAAAAATCAAAGTTGCTCAATTATTGACACATTATTTTGTTCTTTTAGCTAAACATTCATCGGTTCAAAGTGATTGCCCGATTTGGTCTAATGCATGTAGTTGCTACAAACATTTGTGTTTGGATTCGTACCTTAGTACTGGAATCATTGAAGGAAATCACCGATTACCACGTTAAGAATCCTCATGGTTATCCCGGCGAAGGGATATTAGGAAGTGAGTATCAAATTTGAATCTTTTTGATATAAGGCATTTTCCAATATTAAGTTCTAAAAGCATTTTGCATTTCAGTCCGCTGCAACAAACCTGCTTATATTTTTTATAATCATAAATCACTTTTGTACATAATTTAATGGCTCCTTCGTCTCCAGAAGTCATCCGTAAGCACACTCTGAGGCATTCCGGCAAAGTGTTCGGTGCTGCTTCCACCGCTGCTACCTCTATCGCATCTACCGTTCTAACCACCGCTAAGACCACTGGAGAGCAACTCATGAACGTTGTCACCTCCACAGCTGTTCCCATCACCACTCCCACCACAAGTTAGTATTCACGCCCATCAATATTCTGTATCCCTGTTTCGCTAACATATGCATGAATGTCAATTAAAATGTGTTTCGACTAATTTTTCAGCAACTACTATCTCATCATATAATATCGTGGGTGGTGGGTTACTTCCTAAGTCAAAACTGATCGACACTATAAAGAGTACGGTAGGTTATGACAACGGGATGGGATATGGTCGCGAGTTCAGAGAATGGCCCAATGACAATCCGTTCACTACGACATCTTTTGCACCACTAACCACGGAGTCCGATAAAGTGACTCAGACACAGACTGCCATGTTAGAAGTCTTCCAGTGGCTTCGGACTTCGACTCTGAAACCGATTCTTAACGCTATATCGACCATGATGCCAAGCACGACTTCCGGACAGATAGTAACTGATAGAGACGAGTGGGGAAATAGTGTCGAAACTTATCGCGTAGATGAACCGCCACATTCGCCAGGTTGGTCGTTGGAGTGTCGCATTGAATTATTTCAAAAGTAAAACGCCGTTGCACTTTTTATTTGCGGTTTTTCAGATATTGTTTGTGTTCATTACGTATCCCACGTACGCGTCCGTTGCACATGAGTTTCCTCATATTTTACTCTTAAGTTAAGGTTTCTTTGCGTCTTTTGCATGTAAATACTTATAGTGTATGCAGTCACCATTTGCTATGTTTAGATTTGCACTAGTTACTTAAACTTTGTCGAATTATTTGCACTGAAATCTTGAATTTAAAGTCTCACTTAAGAGCCTTTATACAGAAAGTGGGCAACGTCGCAAATTGCTGTCAAATATTTAGCTTTTTTATTATTTTGGCAATATTACTGTATGGAAACAAGAAATATTGCTAACTAGTGAACTTAAATATTGAATATGACATGCAATAATTATTTATTTATATTTATATATACTATAATGTACACCACAAAAATACATAACAAAAAATAATTATTAAACACTACAAAATATACAATGGGCGGCCATATCTAATAAGCCTTAATAAATATGCCTATGCTTATTTTGGCCTTAATTAATATCGTGTCACCGAATATTTAGTCTTAGATGTAAAAAAAGTATTTTGAAACTTTCCAAATGCCTTTTTACACTAAAACGGTTACAATATCAAATTTAGTGTTATAATTGCAATTCATTATTAATCTAGTTCACTAGTTAGCCATATTTCTTATTTCCATAGGGTAATATTGCCAAAATAATCAAAACAGCTAAATATTTGACGACGACGTTGCCAACTTTTTGAGTGAAAGCTCTTAAATCTAAAATAGCAAAGGATGGCATAGTTTTAATGTGTAGATTAGTTTTTTTGACAATCTTTTCCAAATTCCGATCAAAATATTTGACTGCGAACATTTTTTTTCAGTGCCCAACTCTTCAGAGATCTTCGAGTCATTCGACGGCCTCAATCCGGCTGCGCTGATCGCCAATATCGATAACACTACGGTGTGCGGCCGAAACCCAATTATGGGCACTATCGTAACAGACTCGGCGCCTTATCTGTATCCGTTCATCATTGAGTACTCCCTTATTGGCGCCGCCGTCATTTACGTTATGTGGAAGCACATTGGCCGCTACCCCAGGTAAACATAACCGTTTTGTATTATGCAAATTCCGTAACCCAATAACCGTAAATGTAGTAACATTAACCACAGTTTAGTTACCATTCAGCACATTCATTAACATGAAGTTGCAATAACCGTAATAATCTTAACCTTTCGTAACCATTTGTAAATAGTTTCCCGTAACATTAGAGTCACGCTCCTCACCTAACACTAAAGCACGCATAGAGTAGACAGAATAAAAGAATAGCAACTCGTCCGTGACTTTGCACGCGTTTGGTTACAGCGTGGCCAACGACGAAGATCTGGAAAGACGTCTGGAGGCTGTTCTGTCCCGCAGGGCGGCGGCGCTGGCGGCGGCGCAGCGCGGCACGCGCGTGGACTGCGCCGGCGCCTCCAAGGGGCTGTTCTGTGGCCTGCTGCTGCTCGTCGCCTCTCTTATCTGCTTGATACTCTTCTTCGTCTTGATTAGACACCAAGAGTTGAAGCGCCTGTCGATCTATTTGGCCGATGTGTCTCACTGTGCTTTGATGATTCTCTCTATACTGGCGATTCTAATTGGATTTATACGGTAAGAAATTAGATATATTCTTTAAAGCACATAAATTAGTCACCATTAATTCTGTGTCTGTTTTTTAGATTTTAGTTTTGTGTTAATTATTTTGTTTTTATTTTCTCCAAATTCCATTCATGCCCCTTATCCTATTCCTATCTGTACATCCTTCACTCCATCAATGGCTCCAATTTGATTTTATATTTGCACGTCGACCGTGCTAACCCACATTATCACCATACACAATTCCAATATATATTTTCCATTGCATTTTTTCTGTTCTCACCACACATTCGTTTTCTTTGTGTTATCTTTTTGTTTACCATTTTTTGGTTTTGCTCACACTATAATTAGTGGTCGTGTAATGAAATGGAGCAACTCTCCTCCCTCCTGTACCGAGCCTCTCCGCAGGGTGCAATCTTTGAAGTTCCGCGCCGAAGAACAGTCTGACCTGAACGACATCCTGCTTCGTGTATCTGCGTTTGGCCTCTTCGTGTATGCCGTGTTCAGCGTAATAGCTGGTGGAATGGGAGCCTTCACTCACGAGCCGAACCTTCTCGTCATGATCACTGGCTGCTTGAGCGTGCTTCAGGTAAACTACCTTACAATACCTTATTATTTCTTCATCATTTATATGTAATTTTGTATGTATGTCAGCCTCCTCTTTCTAGATATTAATTCTTTTAATCGTTTTATGGGGAAAATTTAGGTGGTCCTGCAATTGCTGTTCATCGCCGATGTTTCCCGCCGTCGCGTTCACCTGCCCGAACAAGAACGCAGCAAGCCCGCCCGCCAGGCCGTCACCTTCCTCCTTATCTGCAACGTTACCATGTGGCTCATCTACACCTTCGAAGCACAAAAAGTCCTGGCTAACCCTGTAAGTATTGCTAGCTCTTAGGTATCTACGTACTACATCTTATACTTAGGTATTTATACTAAGTTTTCTCTTTCCAGGTGCAACTTGATTTCTACGGTTTCGTGGCCTGGTCTCTCGTACAGCGCTTCACTCTACCACTTTGTATTTTCCACCGCTTCCACTCAGCCGTCACCCTAGCCGAAATATGGAAGACCAGCTACAAAGCGCGCCTGGAGTGAGCGCTTCGAGCTAACTAAGTTGGAGACCTAAGTCCAATTAACAACATCCTAATGCAACTAGGATGAACACTACGGATTTCGTCCTCATCCGGGACAGCAATTTATTGTAGGTAGAACGGATAAAATTACTGCTAGTTTTCAAAATCATCTCGCTATTTCAAGTGTTAGTATAGGTGTGACGAATTTAGGATGGTAAACATTGCATTTTACAATGTAGAAGTGACTAAGTAATTGCTCTCCCGGACAGTATTGTAGTTGACACGACTTAATCACCTGGATCTAAGTACCTACCCTATGAATCATCGTTATGTTGGTTATTATTTGCTACGGTTCTTTCATACTTCGTTTATCTTTCACATTCCATTCTATTTTAACAGATTCAATAAAAATTAGGTTTCTTGAAAGACTGACTGTGGAGACTCTAAAGCGACCAAGCATACATATTTTCAGCTCATTTTCTTGAATAGATACGTAAACAGAATTGCTCAGATTTCGGAATTCTATACTTGCAAATTTTTTAAACTTTAAATGTGAGCACTTTAACATGATCCGATCGAAACACGATAATAAAATAAATCCCAGTTGTGAAAAGTTCCCTCCTTTGTTAGAAATAATTTGTGTGCCATGGTTTTAGGGTTAAGGCTTGATTAAAATTTGACAATATTTTACATTTCTGGAAACATTTCAATCTTAAAACAAATCTATCTTCTCTGCGACTGGTATCCTTTGTTGTTATTAATTAATTGTAATAATTAATTGAATTTGAAACTATGTTGTCGATGAATTTAACATTTCAACACAAAATGGGTTCCGTTTTGTGTATTTAAAACCGTATCTAAAATATAAGATATAAAATTAATTAATGTAAAATTAATTACTATATTAAAGTTTCAGAAGATTTATTAGCCAACATAAATTTGAGGTAAACAAGTAGATTTACTATAAAAGTTTAATATTATGTGGTATCTTAAGACATTCTTAAGAGGGTAGTTGACGTGTCGAAAACTATATCTGATTAAACGTACTTAACTTTAGAGAAAGAGTAGAGACCTGCTGCCTGAGCTGCAGAGCGCTGCTTGATACGGATCATTTGGGTATTTGAGTTTAGGAGACATTTTTATTGCAAAGGGGCCATAAAAATGTAAATTTTTTATCACTATGTAACAAGCACATTTTTATAGCGCTGACGTTAGCATGTTCAGAGATGTGGTAACACTAGATTTAGAATTAAGTAACAATTACTGGCAACATTATTAGATGTTGCTAGAGCGTAACTTCTACCTATTAGTGATTATTATAATCGATTACAATTTGCGAAGTTTTAACATGGGACTAAGTTCACATCGTCGAAATTATAAACGCTATGGTACGTTAAAATTTTTCTCTGCAAATATTTTCATAATGATTTTTGTGCAATCTATTTTTATAGGCTGACTAATTTACATACTTGTCTATTCGTGTAATGCAATGATCAACCGTGATTTACACGTGATATCATTTCTATGTTATGGATTTTGTATAATATAGTTCATACTCAATTATTTATATTTATTAATTTTGTAAATTAACTTTTAAGGTAAAATCGTAACTTATTGCTCTAGAGTCTGAGAGTAACGTGTGCTTACAACGTGAGATTTCGAGTGAATGTAGTTAGTTTTCGATTGATTTAAAATATTTTAATATTTACGATTAGTAATTTATTATTAAAACAGTGGATGTAAAAAAAACTAAGAAAAAAGAGCTCAATCGTATTGGTTTTTGAGAAATTTAATGGCTTAACAATAACAGGTCTTGGCATGTTTATTGTTAATAACAGCAACCAGCGTGTTTGGCTTGTTTTATCACTGCCGATATTTTTAACAATAGATAATTGTTAGTAAGTCCTTTGATAAACCTATACTATTTCTAACTTGTTCAATTTTGTAGGTGATATTTAATGTGTACCTTGATGTTTGGAACAAAATGTACCGATGTTTGTAACTCTAGGTTTTAACATTATTATCATACCTATGTGGATACTCAATCAGTGTTATATAGATACCAAAAATTTGGAAATTCTACTTTAAAATATATAATTAATATATGTAAATGTCTATTTGAATAAATTAAATAATACTTATACGTGATTGTTCGTTTTATTGAATAACAACTTCTAATATAATACACTCGAGAGCAATGAATCCGGGTCACTTAAAGAATGTTAAAAATCTCGGAAACTAAAAATGATAGGTTAATGCAATAAATTGTATTTAATAGACAATGTAATACTCCTTAAATGAAAGTAAAAAAAATATGAGTCACCATACATTTTATTAACACAAAATTACATAAAGAAAAAAACTGCTGATCTCTCCTTAAAACAAAAATAGGAAACATGAAATTTTTGAACTTTATTACGATTTTCTTCGTATTGCCTCCTCGTGCTTCCATTACTGCGTTTACGCGGTTTGGCATGCTGTACACCAAGTTCCTTATACGATTTTGGGGAATATTCTCCCATTCCTCTGTGAGAGCAATTTTGAGCTCACGAAGCGTGATTGGGGGAGGGTTTCGTTGTTTTACGCATCTGCCTAGCTCGTTCCAAGCATGCTCGATCGGGTTGATATCCGGGCTGCGCGCTGGCCACTCCATACGAGTAATGTTCATCTCTTGAAGGTAGTCATTCACAATCCTACCTGTATGAGGTCGGGCATTGTCATGCATAAATATAGCATCCTCACCTAAATTGACCATAAATGGACCAACGTGATCATTGAGGATTTCTTCCACATATCTTTCGCTAGTTAAAGAGCCGTTTTCTATGATCACCAGCTCTGTGCGACTTTCAGAAGAAATTCCGGCCCACACAAGTACAGACCCACCACCGTAGGCTACTTTTTCTTCGATGCATGCTTGCTTGAATCTTTCCCCTGGTCTTCGATACACTCTGTGTCTTCCATCGTGCTTGTAGAGCATAAATTTTGATTCGTCGGAGAACATAACTTTTGACCAATCTTCAATACTCCAATTTACGTGGCTCTGGGCATATCTTAGTCTTGAAATACGATGCCCACGCTCCAGTTTAGGGCCGTTTGCAGGTCTAAGAGGTTTTAAGTTAGATTCAGCAAGCCGACGTCTTACTGTCCATGCACTTGGGTTACTTCCTCCGAGGTGTCGAAACTGATTTGTGAGTTCAGTTCCTGTAAGAAAGCGATTTCGAAGCATGGTGTTCACCAAGTATCGGTCTTCTCGTGCTGTGGTACACCTGGTTCTGCCCGTTCCTGGTCTGCGTAGGTTAGAACCAGTTTCTTCGTAACGTCGGAGAACTCTTTGTACTGTTGACAGCGACACACCGACAGTCCTGGCTGTATCGCGCTGACTCCGGCCGGTTTCCAGCATTGTAAGTATTCTGGTGCATTCTTCAGGCGTAAGCGACATAATTACAGCTTGAATAATGAATATAGAGCACTATCAACATGGTTTATGTACCCACATAAATGACAGATTACAAACAAAAGCAAAACCAAATGCTGTAATTTCGTAGTTCCATCTTCGAAAGTGGCCCTTTTTCAAATTTGATTTTTTTATGATATAACTTTACAATAACTAAGAAGTTTTAATACCTTCATTTAAGGAGTATTACATTGTCTATTAAATACAATTTATTGCATTAACCTAGCATTTTTAGTTTCCGAGATTTTTAGGATTCTTTAAGTGACCCGGATTTATTGCTCTCGAGTGTATGTGCTCGTGCCAAATTTATCAGAAGAATGCTTTAGAGTTAGGTATTCCTCAGGAATCCAATTTAGGCCATGTCCGCTGTGCCGATTTTGTCGATTACTAACTGAGTATTTTTTTAATTTGTGGCTTCTCGCAGGTCAACCCAGGAGGTTGTCGGCTGCCTAATCGGATTTTCCTGTGGGTGCCACAATAAATTAAGGTCTCCAGCCAGGGCATAACACGTACAAACAAAACAAAGGGCAATAAGGGCACCCCCCCTGTGGTGTACGAACCTCGGCTTAGGATGTCGCTGGGGGAGGATAGCAAAGGACAGGCTGGAATGGATTTGGATTAAATTAGGGGCGAATTTAAAGCTACAGCCTCAGCACCTCGGGCTGGCTCAAGCAAGGGACGGGGACGTAGCGGTGGGCGGCATGGACGGAAGGACGGCGCACACTGGGACCCTTCCATACAACGTAATGCTCAAAACTCGATTTTCAACATGAGGGTATATATTCAAAAAATAAACTATGTAAGGTTAGACTTAAGAATGTGTCACATCTGCTGTTCTATTGCTAATCTCTTCAGTTCATTACTAATCAACACCTCGTAGATGTTGTAAAAAATATAAAAAAAGAACTTTGCGCAAAAAGGATGTTTGATTCAGTACCTACATAAAAAACCATACTATCACATAATAATTAGTCATTAATCCAAAAGTACTAATCATTAAGGTTCATAAAAACGATATTAGAATAACCATCCCTTGCCTAGTTGCAGCCATGATGCACTTCAATTAAATATGACGATTGCTTGCAGAAATAAATGTTTTAATATTCTCTACAAACTCATGAATGGTAGCGGGTAATTAATGAAGTGGGTATAAAGTATACTTTGAGCTGATGCACTGGACAGCAGATAGCTGTTACTGATTCAGTATTTGTAGAAATGATCTTAAGTTTACCCTTACATAGTTTATTTTTTTAAATACCCTCATTTAGTTAAATGTGTTTTGAGCATTACGTTGTATGGACGGGTCCCAGTGTGCGGCGGTCGGGTCTTGTTTTTGTGTACATTGCTGGTGGCCTTACTACTCTCCTGTCAGCACTCTACAATCAGGGGATTGGGGTGCTTTATAGCAAAGTCAAAGAAACGCTTTGAGAGGCATTTCATGAATTGCTGGACGGTGGGCATTTTGGGATTTAGGTGAAGATCCAAATTGCGAACATAGAAGGAGGGGGTTCCCGTATCCAACATAACCTAACCTTTCTAAGGAAACGGTTCTGGAGCTTCGATTGCAGTTAGCGCGTGCGAAAATGCAAAGGATGACCGCGATGTAGATGCACAATTTGCTTCGTGCGGTCAATGTAATGTGGAGCCTAGTCGAGAGGTGTGTGATGTGCTCACTGAAGGTAAAGTGATGGTCAAGGATACCTAGGTCTTAGGTCTTCCTAGGTCTAGGAAAGACCTAAGTGTAATCCTTGACCATCACTTGCACGGTGAGATAGTTTGAAGAATGGAGATTACAGTGATTTTTATTTTTCAAACTATATCACCGTGCAAGTGGTAAGGCGTTTATTCTGAAAAGGGGCAACGTCGCAAAGAGATGTCAAATGTTTCACTGTTTTGATTAATTTGGTAATAATTGAATGTGTCTATTTGATGTTACCTACATCTCAATGAAACCAATAATTGTAAATGTATTTTCTGTGCCTTGCCTTATTCTCGATATTTGTCTAATGAGACAAATAGGAACATTTTTAAATTAAGTATGTTCATTTATAATAGGACTTGTCGTCACAGTGACGCTATTTTATATTTTGATTGTAATCTTTTTTTTTTTTTTTTGATATGGCATCTCGCAGTTGACACTCTTATTGAGGCCGCAGCTGCTTAACCGGACTATCCTGTGGGTGCCTTAAGCTACTAACTTAAAGCCTCCGGCCAGGGGCATAAACTATTCTATGTTATACTAAGCGAACGCTCGCTAAGGGCACCCCCTGTGGGGTACGAACCTCGGCTTAGGGCGTCGCTGGCGGGAGGACAGCAAGATGGGACAGGCTGGATCAAATAGATATTAATATTATTATTAATTGGGGAATTTAGTGCTACATTTCTCAGCATAACGCGGGCTGGCGCTTCTGCGAGCAAGGGTCGGGGGGGATTATTATTTACTCGGGAGTGTCGCGATCGCAATGGACCTCGTCGGCGAGGTCGGAATGCGGGTCTTTTTTTAATGTTTTGTAACGTGCTGGTGTCCCTATTGCTTTCCTAGAGGAGGGTTATAGGGTCAACTGGGTCGGAGAGAACATGCCTCGTACGGCGAATCTTACTGATTTTAGAGGGGACATAACTGGCCGCTTTAAAAATCAGAGGGTTGCGGTGAAGGGCGGCTTTATCAAATAAACGCTTTGAATTGCGTTTTAGAAATTGGGCTATAGTGGGGATTTTTAGGTCGAGATGGAGGATCTCGTTCCTAACGTACCAGGGGGTTCCCGTTGCCATTCGTAGGAAACGGTTTTGAAGCGTTTGCATTCTATGCACGTGTCGGGGTTTGGCTTAATTTTGCCCAGGCGGCGCACGCATAGATGCATGCCAAGTACGTTCGCAATTTGCACCTAAGTGACAGTTTACTACGCGCATTTAGCATGGAGTGGAGTCTTCCTAGAGCGAAAGCGGCTCGCGAGCATACCTTCTTTATGAGCTCTGAAAATGACAGTTTTTCATCTAGGACCACACCTAGGTATTTGGCTTTCTTCTCCCAGGGGATCGGCTTGTCAAACAAGGTGGTTGGTCGGGGGAGGGGGATTTTTTTCGGAGTCTCGGTCTCCTGAAAAGGACCGCTTGACTCTTATCGGGGTTAACTTCGATTCTCCACTTCCTGAACCAGGAGCCGAGCTGGTTGGCTTCGGTTTGGAGAGTGTGAGCTATCGCTATGGGGCTTTTGCCTGAATAGTAAATGGCCGTGTCGTCTGCGAACAGAGCCAACTTCGCATTTTTACTAGAAGGGATATCGCTAGTGAATAGTGTGAAAATGAGAGGGGAGAGCACGGAGCCCTGGGGGACTCCTGCGCGGATGGGGAGGGGGGTGGAGAGCGCTCCCTCGATGCGATAGCGGAATGTGCGGTTCGACAAAAAGTCCCGTAAGATGAGTACGAGACGGTCTGGCACGCCGAGTTGGTAGAGCTTATATAATAAGCCGTTGTGCCAGACTTTGTCGAATGCTTTCGCTACGTCAAAGAAGATAGCACCCGTCGTCGAGCCGCGCTGGAACCCAGCACTAATGTCCTTGATGATGCGGTGGACCTGATGCACGCTACTGTGCTGGGCTCGAAAGCCGAACTGTTCGTCGGGGATAAGGCCCTTAGTCTCAGCGTAGTCTCTGAGGCGCTTATAAATAAGTCTGTCATAGACCTTGCCGAGAACTTTGAGCAAACTGATGGGGCGGTAGCTGGAGGCCTCGGATTTAGGCTTACCAAGCTTTGGGATGCCTATAACTATGGCTTCTTTCCACGATTGTGGGAAGATGTTATTGCTAAGGGCTCCATTGAAGATGGTTGCCAGTAGCATTATTAGGTGGGCAGGGAAGAGTTGGATTACCTTATTGGTGAGTCCATCTGAATCGGGGGCTTTTCGGGTTTTAAGACGTTTGATGATCCAGACGAAGTGCAGGATGCACTTCGTCTGGAGTGACGGGAGGCAGAGGATTATCCGGGTCTTCGACTGGAGGGAGGTTATTTCTACGTTCAACTTCCGCGTCAACCTTTGCGAGGTGAGCTTGGTCTACTGGTAGGGAACTTGGTGAGCACTGGGCTTCTAGACTGTCGGCTAGGCACTCAGCTTTTTCGTCGTCATCGAAGGCGATGGACTTATAGGGGTTGATTGTAATGTTACTCCATGTTGATATAGATGTTACTCCATTACATAAGTATTAGACTTCTTAATCTCTTTAGGTCTTATTATTTAATTAGGTACTTGTTTTTTTAACCTACTAGGATCACGGCATCTTCGTCAACTTGTCTTGATAATATATTTCGTGATTGTGATGCCAAATTAAAATTAGTGTTGACATAACGTCTGACCACTGTGGTTTATTAGCTAGTTTCCCCATGCCATTACCTACATAAAAAGCCGCATAAAACAGAATGTAGGCCTTATACAGCTAGTCGTTGCAATAAGATTAAAAATAATATAGCTCATAGAATTACACCATCTTTATTAGAACACGAGAATCCTAATGAAATTTATGGAGCTCTTTTTGATGTTGTGCAAAAAGAGTACCATTTTTAAAGACTAAAACTATTAAAATTAATGGCACCTCCGTTGGCTTTATCCAATGGGACACTTCGGGTATTTATAAAAGTAGAGCGATACCGAGACTAGAGCTTGATGGTTTGAAAAAAATATAGATAGGTTTGATTATAAATCTAACAGCCTTACTAATAAACTTTTACGCACGACGTATACCAGGGTTATAACATCAACGTTACCAATAAACGATATTTGACGTTTCAGTTGTATAGGTACATCTGGTGTAATAGATGTCATTTAATAAAGAGAATTTGTACAACCGTTATTCAGCCCTCGGACCTTGTATAGCGAACGTATAACCTATAATAACAAGATGTTTTGTCGTATTGAGTTTAAAAAAATATGGATTATTTACAATATTTCGATATTTTAGATGAAATTGACAATCCTAAAATAAAATGTTATAAAAATCGTTATGATCCTTTCTGTTTGCAAGAAAATGAGTTTCGATTGAAATAAAGGTTCAGCAAACTATATGCAAGAAACATTGTTGAATTAGTTAAATGTCATTAGTTTCAACCATTTAATGTTATAGAAAAAATATATCTTTATAATTTTTATCATTTCAGTCGTGTTGAATTATCTCTGATACATTTTGACGTTCAAGATTGACTATGGGTGCATTCCGAGTTACGCTGTAATCGATTTGAGCGTGCTAACAACCGTACCGTATTAACGTGGGCATAACGTTGTGTCTTGAATCGTCATAGATGACGTCATAACATACGCCATCTTGCGATAACGCCGACCAAGCCTTTTACTAATATCGCCGTGAGCGCTGTCAAAATGACAGTTGTGCTGTTTTGTTTTGACTCGCATCTTATCTTTAAACTAACGTGGCATTTTCGAAATTATGTTTCTGGCTACCGTTCGCCACCTAACCAAAGAAGAAGCAGAAATGTGTTGTATATACAGATACACAAAGAAATATGATATGCAAGTTTTGACGTTGAGCGAGTACCGTGAGTGCGTTCACGAGCGTTCCGAATTGTTGACAGCTGACTCAGCTGTCATAATCGTGATATCTTAATCGGAACGCCAATTATCGATGTCAGCGCTGTGAGCGATTATGTTCTAATTCGGAAAGTGGCCTATAACAGCTTTTACGGTTGCGTTCTTAACCTAAGCATGCATCACTAGTGAATTAACAATAATTTATTTTTTTAATTCGTAAAAGAACCCAAAATCAATAGTTTTGGAAATAAAATGGACTTAATTATTTGAATTTAGATTTTTTTAACTTATAAGTCTAAAGTTATGCATGTTTTTCCAAATGAAAAAATGTCAATGATATTACGCAGTAACAGTTTCAGAACGCACCTTCTGATGTTGCCAGTGGTTTTTGTCATAAGCAGTGGGTAACTATGCATTGTTTATACACTGATTATTAGTAAGAGTAGTGTGTAACGCCTATTCACAGCTTATACATTGTATAACAATACAATAGTTAAACAAGTGTTTAACTTATTTTTATTAGTAAGGCTGTAAATTTATAAGCGATTCAATCAAAAATTCTAAAAATAAAGTAAAACCACTTGGAAAATTATTACCAATGAAACGGGTAAATCGTTTAAGATAAACAACTTGAGATTATGGTCGACAGTAAATTAGTTACTAAAGCAGCTGACGTAGCTGAGGCGTAATGAGTTTTTTGCCAACATACCTATAACTACGACTCGCTCCTTAAATTCGTCCCCATCTAAAGCTGAAAACCTTTTGCTTAGTAGTGTGTCTAAAAGTAGTCGCTTATTTAGCTTCGAACATGTAACGCCTCATGATTTAGTTAACGTTTTTAACACACTCAAATCTAAACACACTGGTAATTACTGGGGAATTTCCATTAAACTTTTAAGTAATATAATAGACATCGTAGCCCCATAATTAGCTGTTACTTTTAATAAATGTGTTGATTAAGGAACTTTTCCTGACCTCATGGAGTAGTAAAGTCATACCATTATTTATATCAGGTAATAAAAATGACGTTGGCAATTTCAGGCCTATTTCTATATTTTTTTTTTCAAAATTCAATTTTTTACCAGCGTTCAGCAAAATATTTGAAAAGTTAATACTCAAGCAGTTGCTAAGACATTTTAATTTAAATAGCCTCCTTCATAATGAACAATATGGCTTTACAAAGGGTCGTTCGACTACAGATGCGGGTGTTGCTCTGCTGAAACACATATTTAACGCATGGGAGAACTCTCAAAATGCTATTGGAGTTTTCTGTGATCTCTCCAAAGCCTTTGATTGCGTGCACCATGACACGCTTTTGCGTAAACTACGTCATTACGGTGTGCTAAACGAAGCTCTCAACGTTTTAATTCGTATTTAATTAATAGGTCGCAATGTGTAGATGTTGATGGTGTAAAATCTTCCGGGCTACCTGTTCAGTTAGGTGTACCTCAAGGCTCAATACTGGGTCCATTCTTGTTCTTAGTGTATATCAATGACTTACTATTCTATTTAGGGTATCTGTGGAGTTGTACTGTTTGCAGATGATACTTCTCTTATTTTTAAATTATACAGGAATAGACAATATTTTGACGATGTAAACAGTGCACTGTCAATGGTTACGGATTAGTTTACGACAAATAACCTAGTTCTCAATGCCGAGAAAACGAAATGTGTAAAGTTTGCCCTTGCAAATGTAAGAAATCTAGGACCCAACATCGTCTTAGATAAAGAGGTGCTTGAAACTGTAAACTCGGCAGTTTTTCTGGGAATAACAGTAGATGCCAAACTTCAGTGGTGCCAACATATATCGCGCCTAGCGGGAAGGCTCAGTTCGGCCGCCATGCCGTCAGGAAAATAAGACAATACACTGACGTCGATACAGCTCGGTTAGTCTATTTTAGTTATTTTCATAGCGTTATGTCTTAAGGTATTCTGCTGTGGGGCAAAGCTGCTGATATTCAAAATATATTTGTCCTTCAAAATCGAGCTGTTCGAGCAATTTACCAGCTAGGTGCCAGAGTTTCTCTGAAAGATTTTTTCAAAGATATGGGTATCCTCACAGTGGCATCACAATTCATCTTCGCCAGCATCTTATATATTAGGCAGAATATACACTTATACACTAAAAACAGTGATATTCACAATGTTAACACTAGAAATAAGGATAAAGTACGTGCTCCCTTTCATCGGCTTCATAAGGTTCATAACTCATTTGTTGGGCTTAACCTTTTTTAGCAAGCTACCCTCTTCTTTGCTAGATTTGCCTTTTAATGCGTTTTAAAACTAAAATAAAATCCAACCTTTGTTCAAAGGCATATTAGACTATCAACGACAAGTTAGAATGGTTGGTCGCTGTGATTAATTAACTCAAGACAATGTTTAAATGTTCTTTCTCCAGAATTAGCTTACATACTGACAGGATAAATGAGTTTATAAAATTGTTTATAATTTTACTTTTTATGTCAATTTATTTTAATTTTTTTTTTCTTTTTTAGATATTGTTTACGTTTAGTTATTTTTATTTCTGCTTGAGTATAGTTCTCGATGTTTTTGGTTGGTATATTGGCGTGTGCTAGCTGTCTTATGGCTATTAATATTTATATATATTATTTAAATTATTATTGCATGGAATCATTTTTTTCTAACTAAACAGACAGCTGTGCTGCTGGGGAGTTTGTCCACTACTTCTTCCCAGCAAAAGGATTAGGAAGCGGTGAAGGGTGGGTGTTTTGGGGACTGTCTTAGGTAATTTTGATGTTCGAAAAGTGCTTATTCTCAGCCTAGTTTGAATAAATGACTTGAATTTTTGAATTATTTTGATTTGTTTTGGATATTACCTTATGGAAATATGAAATATGGCTAACTAGCGAATTTTAATAATGAATTGCAATTAAAACACTGAATTTCATGTTATAAGGCGTAAAAAAGGTATTGGAAAATTAGTATTTGGAAACTTTTCAATGCCTTTTACATCACGATATTAATTATTTGCATTTCATAATCAATATTTTAGTTCACTAGTAAACCACATTTCATATTTCCATTCAGTCATATTCCAAAATAAATCAAAACAGGTAAATACACTAGTAAAACGACTGATAGATCCACATTTTGTACGCAAGCGGGCACGTCATAGTGATTCGAACGTAAATGAATAAACGGAACACAATACAAACTTCTTACTTCAACCCGCTTCAATGACATACAGTTCGCGACTTCGCGTCAAATAACTTTGCCACTCTAAAGTTAGGTTGCGCATGCGTGCTGGCTTGCGCGCTACTGTTTTATAAGTATGATTGACTACTGCGCAGTCATTTGTAGTCTACTTCAGAGCGGCAAAGTTATTTGACGCGAAAAACATGGAGAAGTCAAGAAAAAAGTTATTTCTATTTTGTGGAACATTATTTGTTTTATACGACTTTACTTTTATACGACTAAAACTACAACACTAGGATATTTTTAAAGCTGCAACTTTTACGACTCTGTCTGCTCTGCTGTCAATTTGACATTAACAACTGACTGACAGTTTGTTACATCAATCAACCTGATGCTTTGCGAATTTATCGGAAACTATCCACAAGTTTAAATTATAATTATGAGGGAGTGATTCACTTCAATTAGTAAAACAGTGGTATCAGTTTATTGTGAAGGAACACGAAAATAATCTAACATGCTCATACGTTGTGGTCTGTTGTTGTTGTGTTTGAACTGTGTGAGGACGACTGAGTATTTTGGTAGTGATGGGGGTCGTGTTGCCGAGTTCAATAGAAGGTTTTCGCTATGGCCTTCTGTACACAATGCCGCGAGGTTATTGAGACTGAGGAGGGAAGTGGAGGTTGTTGGTCAAAGCGAGGGTGAACCGGGCGTGATTACTCCCGTCGATAAAACTCCTCCTTTAGATACTGTAAACCCTGCTGTTCAGGTGGACGTAAAGAACGACCCGAAGGGTAAGGATGAGCCCTTGCCGCCGCTGCCACCGACGCCGACACCCGCTGGTGGTAAGATTACACAATCAATTCCCATTATTACATATTTTAGTCGAATGTTTTCCTGTAGGTACAAGTTCTTATCAATGCCTATGAAATGTTACAGTTTCCTTGTAGATTAAGGAATAGTTGTGTCGGCCATAAAAGTTGCCGATGAAATGTAACCTTATCTGGCTCCATAATCTCAAACTAGCCATAAGCCAAAATCAGTCAATTGATAGTGTGAAGCAACACACCATAATGAAGTCACTTTCTCTTAAATTATAATAAAGATTCTTTTACCTCAAGTATGAATTTAGGATATTTATCTGTAAATACAACCAGTTCAAAATCATAAGTAACTTTATTCAAATTAGGCTGAGAATCAGTAAGTACTTTTTTAAATGAATTGGATTTTTGATTAAGTAATTCAAGTCTGAATTCTATGTTGAAATACTTCTGTACAAGCTAAGTAAGTAGTATAAAAAGGTTGGAATGATAATGAGTGGACTTGTTTGTAAACAATAGCTTACAACAGCATCACCTATTACTAAGTTTGAAAAGAAGTAAAATTTCACACACTCCATAGTTACTGTCCATTCAGTACGTAATTTTATGGCCATAGAATAATAATTGGTATAATCTTAGATACCAAATGAGCGCAGCACTTGAGAATGGCAGGACTGATTTGGTTAATTTATGTTTGTAGTACTCTGAATAAGGTTTTTGAGTAGGTTTTTTTTTTAACGCTGGGGAAATTGGATCGCGGGGAAAACTCAGTGCTGTTTTCTATAGATTTAAATTTTGACAGGACAACGTCAGTTGGTTCAGGTAGTTATAAATAAAAGTGATGTCATCTATGATTGGGATTGTGATGCAGTTTGGTTTTGTATACACCTTATTTTTATTTATATATCCAGTCAAAATATTACAAAAAATAAAGGTCTGTGTCACTGCTACTTCTAAAATCTTTATTTTTCTATATTTTTTTTCTGTTGTTCATCTCTTATTCCATTATTTTATTTATCTACAGTTGTGATTACAAACTCAATTATATATAAGTAATCTCCTTTATTGAAAAACACATTAACTTTGTTACATGATGATAATAATATATGGTGTTAATGTGGTTGTGGTTAAATAATCAAACAGTCTTACCTAGGGGTATCGTATCACCCAATTACTGGGTTGTGGAGGTCAGATAGGCAGTCGCTCGATATAAAATACTGGTATTCAGCTGCATCCGGTTAGACTGAAAGCTGACCCCAACGTAGTTGGGAAAAGGCTAGGCAGATGAATGTGGTTGTGGTTAAATGACCTAATATAAGTATTTGATATGAATTGGTAACCTATGAGGTGCTGATTCATAACATGCCAATCAAATTAACACCTTATCTCTTCATAGTAACAATGATTTGTTTATTTTCAACTAACCCTCTGCTCCTACTTCAAAAGTTTTTTACGATTTGACACAACATTGAGATTTCTTAGGTAAACGTAACTTTAATATTAGCGTATTATACACATAAACCTTCCGGAATAAATTATCTAAATGTTGGTGAAACCTCATCAAAATCTGTTAAGTGGTTTAAAAGATCAATGCGGACATACAGACAAACGCGAAAAACGACTTTGTTTTATAATATGTATGGATGTTAGTAAATTATTTACACTTGATTACTAAAGTAATAATAGACCATTACATAAGTTAGCATCACACTTCAACGTTCAATCGAAAATAATATTATTGGTCATGCCATATGCAGCAGTGCAACTGGCAGAAAATGTTTGGATAAAACATGAAAGAAATTGCTTATCTAAATTAAATAAGCCAACCAAGCTTTTTGTAAGTTTACGAGCTCGTGGCTACGAATGACAGCCGCACGGCTCGATCCATTGGGTTAAGCTACGCTTGCCGGGGTTGGTCCGTGGATGGGTGACCATCTTTACATACCGAGCCTCCTCTGTGCCTCGAAAAGCACGTTAAGCCGTTGGTCCCGACTGTTTCGTGGATCTTTGACAATCATTACGGGTCGTCAGAAGCCTAAAGATCTTACTACCAGTATTACTAAGGGGTACCCAGTTACTGGGTTGTTGAGGTCAAATAGGCAGTCGCTCTATGCAAAATACTGGTATTCAGCTGCATCTGGTTAGACTAGAAGCTGACACCATCATAGTTGAGAAAAGGCTAGGTAGATTGAATCTTTGTAAGTTCAAAATAATAATGAAAGGTGAAAGAAAGAAAAATAGGTTTATTTATCACAGAAACACGTGCATACAAAAAGACAACAATATAAACATAACAGATTCAGCTGCACGTCATGATTGTGATAAGAAGTCTTCCACTCAGCATAATGCTGTGCTATGAGAGACCCACAGCACAGCGCTGATTTTCTGAGGTGAATAAACTTATGGTAGAAAGTTCACGTCATATTATGTTACACCTTGTTATGTTCATTATTACATAGCCATTAGCCAAGTAATATGATTTGCCATCCACTTACAATGCCATATTGTAAGTGGATGGCAAATCATATTACTTTAATATGATTATTATGATTTCATGTTACTATTGTGTAATATCTATATTTTTTGGGGAGGCATTTCAAGCGGTAAATGGTCACTGATCTCAATATTCTATTTTAAATTAATCAGATGCTTTGAACCTTAGCCTGATGACAGCCAGTTAGATTCTTAGAATGACTAACAACCCTTATTGATTAATTTAAATCTGTAATTTCAGGCAACGCAACAGCCAATAATGGAACTTCAACTGTAGTCAACGAAGCCAATGCAACAATTGCAGAGAAGCCAATCAAACAGATTGATCTGAACAATCCTGGAGTATTAAAGAGAGGTTTTATTGTGTTTGGAGGATTTGCACTGCTGGCAGTTGCATATTTCATATTTTACAGGTAATTTATTTATATTTATTTCCTTAAAAAAAAACAAAACATGATATTCATCACTTTTCAGTTTTTATCCTATGGAAATACCTACCATGAGATCATTTTACGGGTCGTGCCTTTACAACCCCAAAGTTCATGTAAGAAGTAATGTGTTTTCTACCAAACCTACATTTATTTTAAAAGTAATCGGATTTTATGAAGAGCGAAAACTCACGATCAATCATAATTTTAATCATTTTGATGGATATTGCTAATCCATTGCTTCATATGTTCGAAAAATTTGTCTGCTCAACAACGGAAATAACGCAATGAATGATGTTGAACTGTCAACATTAAACAGATTGTGATTGATCGTGTGTTACGCATTAGGCTGCTGGTCTCATTCTTATTTTCAGCATGTAAAACTTTTGTATGTACTGCAAATACAATTTTGCGGATGTTCTGTATACCTTTTTCAGTTTATCTTTTATGGAAAATGAGTCTTATAAAGGTACCTACACACATTATAAGACCACTGTTTATACAATTTTGCGCCAGCTCACTTTCGTCTGGCGTTAAAAAAACAATCATGACACACATTATTTCCTTGAAGCAACTAAAAGCACTTTAACTCACCTCCTATCTTTTTAGATTAATCGATTTTGTTACAGTATTTCCGTTCATTAACTGCTATCAGTCATTTTAAAATTGATGGCTATACCTTATGAACAAGATTATTGAATAGTATTTACTGATTAATGATTATACATTTTGTATTGTCACGCTTATTCGTTACTAACTCTGCCCGCGACTCCGTTCGCGTGGAAGTCGTAAGGCATACACAACACGTTCAAACAAATAAACTCTTCCGCTTTATTATTAGTATAGGTTGATAGAAAAATGTCTATAGAATCAAAATCAAAAGTCATTTATTCAAACTCAGCCTAGTTTCAGCACTTTTTGAACGTCAAAACTACATAAGACAGTCCCAAAAACGCCCACCTTTCACCACTTCCTAGTGCTTTAGCTGGGAAGAAGAAGTGGCGCAACAAACTCCCCAGGCTCCCCAATCTCTTCGAAAATCTGGGGTCGTATTATGAAGTATTAATTCAATCATTATTCCATTGCAAAGAAAGGATGGTGCTATCGGCCTTGTATAGCTCCGTCTCTCACTCAACTGGAAAAATGGTGGCATTAATACAGGGCCCCAGTATCAGTAATCAGTCCTTGTTATTGAAGCAAACATTATTAAAGTGCAATAAATCATGAATGATGTAATTTTCTTCAGTATTTGCTGAGTAATTAATAATATTTTACGACAGTTTGCCTCCTGCGTCATGGGAATAGCAATTTTTCGTGATAAGGTAGTAAAGTGTGTTATTCTCAATGTAATGCATGATTCCCTGAAAAGGATATACAGTGGTGTTAGGTACTAGTACACATATTTTTCCAGTTATGTTTAATTAAATCCCACTGCATTGACTGGTCACGAATAAAGAACGAGGTGTTATCATATCGGTTCAAAATAATAATTTATAAATAGATATATTAAAAAATCTTAGATAGGAAAAAATAAGAATGCGATTATATTTGTACTAAGCATGATCAATAAAATTTACAGATATAGATTGAGACTTTAAAATAGACCATGACCAGTTTGTTTCGGCATTTCTTCTCAGATCTCAGGGATCAGTCAACTAGGAAATGCCGGCGCCATCTAGTTTTAAGTACTTATTGACCAAAACAATTTCGAGTAAAAGTGTACATAAAATAAATAAAAATAATAATCATATCTATTACAGAAACATAACTTAACATAGTAATAATATCTATTACAGAAATAAAAAATATTAAATTATTTTATTTTATTTAAATTACACTTTAGTTTAGAAGATTAAGCTTGTTTCCTTTGACCTTTGACCACTCTGTTTATTGTTTTAGTGTCATTTGTCTATGTTTAAAGTTAATACTTTGAACTTTGATATGAGCATTGATTAAGTCAGTGTTATCACTCAGGTTAATCGTCTTTAATTGGCAAGAGAGAATTTATAAACAGTGCCAGGCTCTTCTGTTACCATTTACTGATTAATGAGTAATGTAACCAATGAGTTTAATAGAATACTTAAGGTTTTTTTCTGCGATTAATTTTGCGTCTACAAATATAGACTAACTAGCTATTGCCAGCGTCTTCGTCGATCCAGGATGAAAATTTAGTCTGTGTCCTTCTCCAGGCGAAGGTCTATCCGTGTGCCAAATTTCATCCAAATCCGTGCAGCCGTTTTAGCGTGAAGGCGTGACAAACAGACTCACTTTTGCCTTTCTAATATTAGTTTTAATCTACGAATGCACGAATATGAAAAAAGCCTTTTCAATACAGAGCAGTAACATGGCATTACATAATGTTAAATACAAATGAAAACTCAATCTATTCAGTTAACTAACATCTACCATTTCGAAAATTTCAGGAGAAAAAGCAAGAAAAACGACTCAGGCGGCGCTCACACGACAATTGACGCAAACCAGTTCCGCTACGGTGTCCTCCAATCAGAAGACAGGAGAGACAACATGGAACTGTCCCGAGTACCTCTCACCATGGAATCTGATGAGGACGAAGACGAAGACTTGGAGATCTTCGACCTGGAACAAAAGAAGAAGTCACTGTCTTATGTTAACTTACAAACAACTGATGAGGACATAGTTTTCCCTCCAAATGAAAGCACAAATAACGATAGAGATAATTTACTGTTAGATATTGAAGATGGAAATTCTGATACGTTAATTAATTGGAGCAGTAACGGCAGTAAGTCTATATTATAATTCCTGTCCTGCATTTGTTAATTGTATGATAAAAGAAGTTGAAAATGCGTGACGCATTTATTTATCCGCCATAATCAGAACTGATGTTGGAAAAATTATTAAGTTTATTTCTCATAAAACTGCTGTTAGGTTGTTGAATAAACAATATCATAGTTTCTTAGTACTTTAGTATTATCTTAGTTTGGTATTGGTACAAAGTAAGAGATATCATATTTTTTGATAACCTAACGGTGGCATTATGATGTCATGTTTTTAATTTTATAGTACTCATGACTGTTTGGTATTACTAAAATGTACTTATTTTAGTAAGTCTTAGTTTGTTTATTCAAATATTAAGCAGACCAGTGCAAAATTTACGTAGAACGCTAATATTACGCACGAATAAATTAGAATGGTCATGATGCTGTTGACATAATTTTCGCCAAATGACTGCACTACTAATTCTATTGTAGGAGATGAATATTTCACAAGGCCTTTCAAACACGCTATGTAAATGTAGAATTTCATTATGACCGTTAGTATTATGCAATACGGTCTAGTGACCTTCACAAACATTAACTAATGTTATCTGGAACAAGTTTCTTAAACAAATATTGAGGAGAGTTCAAACGAATCTTACTACGAATTATTTATGTTTTACTGCATTTATTGATTTAGCTTATTCTTATGAAAACGAAAATGCAAAAAAGTATTTTATGTTTATTCAGTTAAGGTGATTTCTCGCTTGGTGAATTAGTGGTAGATTACTGCGTGCAGCCTTGAAGCGATCGATGGTCGATTGTTGAGAGGTAGTGTCGAAATGCTTTAATGTTTCTGCAAACTTCTGGTGTAAGAGATGTCGTTATAATTTCACAGTCAATGTATTTCCTATAAAGCGGTTCTAATCCGTTGACCTCAGACTTTCAAAGCAATGTTATTGAAATTGTGAGGTGAATGGATGTTCCTAACAAAACGGATATTTCTCTGTCTTCCTTCTTGTCTACGTGGATACGATAGAAGTATGCTTAAAGTATATTCTTGGAAATAACTGCTTTAAAATTAATGTAAGAAAAATATATGGCATTTTGTAACATACTTCAGTTTGCTTTTAATGTTCGCAGTGTATTCCAACAATTGCAAATTTATTTTTATTTCTTCGTAATTAAGGGCTTGATGTCTGATTATAATTTATAAGTATACATGTAGTACATTAAAATATTGCTTAATTATTATTATTTATTTTATTCTTCTATGAAAAAGATATGTTATATGTGATTTCAAGTGTCTTGTATTTTGTTATTTACTTAAATAGTTAATCTGATTTTGGGATTTTAGTTGATAATTATTTATCTCGATTCTCCTAAGAAAGACAATGGATGAACCATTGTCTACTTACGGGTTTTTTTTTATTTAAGTACGCTTTTTTTTATCTTAGAATTATAATGTCAGATTCCTACAAATTAAAAATTATTTTTATGAAAATTGATTATTTTGCAATAGTGCCATCGAAACTTATATTTTTTTTTTACTATCAAATTGAAAATAAGTATTATTACTGGTTTTTTTCTATGATGTTATGTTTTTTTATTAGTTTTTACGAAATAATAATAATTTTATTAATGCTTATTTCGAGAGGTTCGGTCAATAATAATATTTAAGTAGGTACTATGCTTTGAACTTGGATTGTTTGCTAAATTCGTCGCAATATGTGCGTTCAGTTGATTTATGCTCCACCGACCGAATGGTAATATAAAGTGCAACAAAAATCGATTATTAATCACATCACTATTCGGATTTAAACTAACGAAATAGTGAGTGTAGTGTAGGTATAACACACTTGAAAAGTACATTACATACTTGTCTGTAAAATGTTCCGATACTTTTTTTTATTTGTGTTGATTTAGTCAAATAATATCTTTTTTATTATTTTATTGGTATTTATGTATTTACTATGTATATTTTCTCACTAACATATCGATAGAGTTAACTGGTTCAAGTACTTTTTATCCATAAAAATATAGATCTAATTGCATTTTAATATTAACTGGCGTTTATTACAAAAAAATAGTGCAGATTTGATTAGTTTCTATGTTGCACATTATTTGAAACAATTAAGTATTCTTAGCTTACTTTTGTTGAACATTCGGTGAATCTTCTATTGCCAACACGATACCTTTACATAATTTCAATTGTTTTATTTATAAAAAAAATATATATATTGTTCCATAGTTTTTTTTTGTATGTATCAACAGCTCAAGTTTGTTAGAATAGGGATGATGCCTGGGTCAAAAAAAAAAGAAATTCTATTTAGTTCGTCTGTTAGATGATAAAAAAATAATAGACTCCTATTTTTTTGCTATATCATAATAAAAAAATGACTTAGATCAAACGCATTTAAGTTGGGGAGTGGGGGTTGCTACGTCACAAGTAAGTATAAAATGTACCATACTCGTGACGTCATGGCACATTTTAACTCAATGTATCGCCGTAATCTTTTAATACCGTAAAAAAGAAAAAATACGTGTACGTTTTTTTTCATAATCTAGGTTACGGACAAAAAACATTTTTTTAGTCATCATCCCTATTCAAGTTAGTATGTTTCAAGTAAAACATTTCAAAATTGTTATTTAAATGATAAGATACAAACTTAAGCGACGATAAGATTGGATGTTCATATTTGAGTACTTTATAACATTTTATTTCATTAATACTGATCTTCTGACTCCCTAATATTTTGTAAAAAAAATCAACCCGACAGTTAAATCAGACATTTAAATTTAAAATTTAAATGTCTGTATAATGTGTTATTATTGTAGAATTATATCTTTAGTTACCTATTACTTATATTTATATTTTTTTTATTATTATTACGTATAAGTTCTTCTGTAAAATTTCTATATTTCAACTATTTTCATGCATCAGTTTAAATTTAACAAAAAAAAAACAGATTTTTTAAATATCACTGTGAAGCTATGGACTGTGATAATAGTAGAGAGAGTAGAATATATAAAATGATATATTTTTCGGAGGATAATTGCTATGTACGTATTTATAGTATGCCATCGCTCTTTGTCACTCTCCTGTACTTATGGATGGCTGTAGTTGATTCTTATGTTGAAAGAAAGAGATAGTTCGTGCGGGAATGGTATAAGACCCGCGTGTGTTAAAGAAGGACCGATAGATTAAATAAGGAACGCGGGCTGTGTTAGAGTGTGGGCCGGCGCAGACCTGACGTGGCGCAGTGCAGTGCATTTTTCACTGCCAAACAAATATCGATCTTGCGTCAGTTAAAATAAAGTTCGAAATAAATAAATTATGTCAGTCCGAGAGAGCATCAAAGCGGATAGAGTAATTTTTGACTTTATTTTAATGTTGATATTTGTTGGGCAGTGATACCTGCGCTGCGCTGCATTTCGTCAGCTCTTCACTGGATCTATGGGTTATATTATGTAGCTATGGTACTAAAAGAGAGAATTGCACAGTGCCACCTATAAGTCCAACTACCTGTGTCTACTAAAACTATTCATTTTTGCGAAGCATTCTCTCAAATGTAGGCCTATTTTGGAGTCTCGCTAATTTTGCAAAGTTGAAGTAAGTCAGTAATGTAACTAGTGTAGAAATTAATTGTAATGTAAGATTGTTTCTAATTTAATAAAGATATATAATATTTTATTATACATTTTTAATAAAAAACCTGTAATTTTCATACAGCTTATCAAACATGTTTCGCCTGGAATAATTGGATATGTTTTGTTAACAGGAATTTATAAAACTCGTTTAGTAATCGCAGTTTTCATAACAAAAATGCAAAAAGAGGTTGGAGGCGCCGGGTATCGATCCCGGTACCTCTCGCATGCTAAGCGAGCGCTCTACCATCTGAGCTACGCCCCCCATGTAATATGAGGTGAAATACCCATTCGAATGCGTTATCGTGCTACAGTGTAGGGCTGGTGGTAAAATCAATTTTATCTAAGTTGTGTAAAATCTACACATCAAGGGGTTTATTTTTAGAAAAAAATATTATAGTATTAACGAGTTTATGGAAGATAAGAAGCTAAAATAAAGCACAAATGTTATATCTATGTATTACTTAAATGATTTTATTAATGTTACTATATATTTCAAATGACTTTAAATAAATAGTTAGTACTGACAGACATCACACACTTTCCAAATTTAACGCTGTAGCCCCAGAAATTAAAATCATTGAAAAAAGCTCTCTACGACTGCTTGGGTCACCTATCTTCGAGGATTCCTTTCCCGTTTTTATTGAGGAAAAAATTAAAAATTTCAATGACGTTTCGGAAAGATTGCTCCAAATTAACATGCATTCGGCCATAACCTTAATTCGATACTGCTGTTTCGGCCCTAAATTAACATATTTCCTTCGCGCTTCTCATTTATGGAAACACACTCATCTTTTAGACAAAATGGACCAAATTATCCGGCATACATTAACTTCAATCTTAAATGTTGCCATGGACGACCGAGCTTGGGCACAAGCTACTCTTCCTATCCGTACGGGAGGCCTCGGCGTTCGCAAAATTTCCAGTATTAGTTTACCGGCTTTCATATCCTCGGTCCACGGTACTGAGAAATTAATCAGGAAAATCCTAGCCCCCATACTGATTAATTTTGATGTGCCGTGCCTCACCGAGGCTATGAATGCCTGGAGACTCGCTTGCCCGAATTCAGATCCACCTGACAACCCATTTTCCCAGAGACGGTGGGATGAGCCGCTCTGCAGAGTTGTACAGAACAATTTACTTGACACGTCTGCCACTGCTGCGGAGCGTGCGCGCCTGTTGGCTGTGGGTAAATGGGAGTCGGGCCTGTGGCTTCATGCACTACCGTCATCGAACTTAGGCACTTTGTTCGACGACACTACCTTCCGCATCGCTGCTTCCCTGCGACTAGGAGCCCCTTGTTGTTCTCCTCATCGCTGTCACTGTGGCGAAGTTGTCAACAGCCTCGGACACCACGGCTTATCTTGCAGCCGAAGTGCTGGTCGCTTAGCGCGGCACGCGAACATTAATAACATCATCCGACTAGCTCTTGTCACCGTCGGCGTTCCAGCTGAGCTAGAACCTAATGGTTTGGCACGCGATGATGGCAAGAGACCGGACGGCATGTCTCAATTTCCATGGAAGGTGGGTAGGCCTTTAGTGTGGGACGCAACGTGTGTTGATACTCTTGCGCCATCCCATCTTCCTGGCTCAGCGTGCTGTGCTGGCGCTGCCGCTGCGGCTGCAGAAAACCTCAAGCGGCGAAAGTATAATAACCTCATAGGCAACTATATTTTCGAGCCGTTTGGGGTTGAAACCCTAGGGCCGTGGGTCCGAGTGCTCATGGTCTATTCTCTGAAATCTCTAAACGACTGGTTGACACTTCCCGTGACCCAAGGCCTGGTTTTTACCTTGGCCAGAGGCTAAGAATTGCCATACAACGTGGCAATGCGGCCAGTCTCTTGGGCACACTACCAGTCGACAGCGATGCGGATGAATTTTTCGACGCTATATTTTATTTTGCATAATAATATATTAGTTTTAATTTTTTATATATATTAAACATTTGTAAAGTTATGTCTAAAGTATTAAATACATAATTAAAAAAAAAAAAAAAAAAAAAAATTACATAAAATATTAGGTTGGGGAAAGTCTTTTCGCATTATAGTATGTGAACTTGTAATAAAATCTCTTTGGCTATACTATTTGTATCTGGCTGGTTTTGGTATCATTGAAAGTTTAAATTTTAAGAACATAATTCCAAGTTCAAATTAGGAAAATGTGTGATTTTCATTTGTTTTTCGTACCGTCAAGATGAGTGAATCTAATGAAAAATTCGATACATTTTAAAATTTTACTTCAAAAAAGGCAAAAATGCAACGCAAGCTGCGAAAAAAATTTGCTATGTTTATGGACCTAGTGCAGTGTCTGTGAGAGTAGCACAAATTTGGTTTAAGCGTTTTCAATCCGGAAATTTTGATGTCAAAGATGCACGTCGCTCTGGTCGCCCTATTACGGATAAAATGGATGCCATTTTTGAAAAAGTGGAGCAAGATAGGTATAGGTATATAGTGGAGGCATATCGGTAGTTACGACGTAGCTGAAGAACTGGGAATTGACCACAAAACAGTTTTGTCGCATTTGAAAAAAACTGGGTACACAAAAAAGCTCGATATTTGGGTACCTACCTCACGAGCTCACTGAAAGAAACCTAATGAACCGTGTACTCATTTGTGATTCTTTATTACGACGTAATGAAACCGAACCATTTTTGAAGAAGCTGATAACTGGTGATGAAAAGTGGATCACGTACGATAAGAACGTGCGAAAAAGGTCGTGGTCAAAGGCCGGTCAGGCTTCACAGACTGTGGCGAAACCCAGGTGAACTCGGAAAAAGGTGATGCTGTGTGTGTGGTGGAATTGGAAGGGCATTATTCATTATGAGCTGTTACCACCAGGCAGGACCATCGATTCTGAAATCGACTGCGAACAACTGATGAGATTAAAGCAAGAAGTTGAGAGAAAGCGGCCGGAATTAATCAACAGAAAGGGTGTGGTTTTTCATCATGATAACGCTAGACCTCACACATCTTTAGCCACTCAGCAAAAATTAAGAGAGTTTGGCAGGGAGGTGCTAATGCATCCGCCGTATAGTCCTGACCTTGCACATTCAGATTTCCACCTGTTTCGGTCTCTTCAGAATTCCTTAGGCAGTGTCAGGTTAACATCACGAGAGGACTGCCAAAACCACTTGTCGCGGTATTTTGATCAAAAGTCCCAAAATTTCTATAGCAATGGGATCATGTTCCTACAAGATGGCAAAAAGTTATCGAACAAAATGGTACCTACATTCTTTAGTTAAATGTAAATAAACTATATTAAATAAAAACTTTTTCACAAAAAATAAAACCGACTTCCAAAAAAAACACTACAAAGTGAAAAATAACTTTGATTTCGGAAGTCGGTGTCTTTCGGGTTTTATTTTCGTTTTTTTGCCACCGACTTCCGAAATCAAAGTTATTTTTCACTTTGTAGTGTTTTTTTTGGAAGTCGGTTTTATTTTTTGTGAAAAAGTTTTTATTTTTCACTTTTTAGTTGTGGTACCTACACAAAACCCCCACAAAAATTTTAATACCCATTACCTGCTATGTACATTACAGTGACAGGAACTATTAGAATATCGTCCACATATACTAGATGGGAAAAATACGTATTATTGAAGCTAACTCAAAAACCCCTCATCAGATCTTGACCAAATTAATATGGGACCACCTCAGGAGTATACCCTTACGAATAAAAAAAGAATTTTCAAAATCGGTTGATAATTGGCGGAGAAATCGGTGAACATACATAAAAAAAAAAAAAAAAAAAAAAAATACATACAGTCGAACATATAACCTCCTCCTTTTTTTGAAGTCGGTTAAAAATGTATTGAATTTTCTTAAAAAATGCGAAGAAACTTTTTCCCCAACCTATTAATTTACAAAGATAGTAGGTAGGTATTCAATATAATGTTAACTTCAAAATATTTAAACTAAAATGTTTATTCTCTAAATATAATATAGAGTTCGCTATGTAAAGTTATCTAAAATGAATCATAAACAACAACATGTCTTCTTCTTAAAAATAATCATAAACAACAAAACTAGTCAAATAACCCGCCCCTAACTGTTCCCGGCGCAAAGGTGCCCTTATCGCTTGCTGCATTACCACGTTGGATGGCAATGGCTAACCTTTGCACCAAGAATTTAACGAGCAGGAGCGGGAGTCACCCGTTTTTTCACGGAGCCTGTGCCCTATATCATTAATGAGCTCCTTGGCCTCAGTGCCCCAACACCCCATGGACTCAACGGCAATGGGCACAAAAAGGTAACGGTCCGCCAACGAAGCGTACTTCACCATCTTCCTTACAGCAGCGTCTTCAGCTGCTGCCGACGCCGACGGCGAGAGGACCGTGCGACGGCTGGCGGCAACAGTCCTGACGCAAGTTGCGTCCCATATTAGGCACTTGCCGTTCCTTCAAGGCACCGGAGTCAGCCCATCCGGCCGCTTGCCGTCAGTCCTGCACAGACCCGAAGGCTCCAGTACGCAGGGGACATTTAATATCATCATCATTTTTAATATCATTGAGCGCATGGTGACGCGTGAACCTCCCCGAGCAACGACGACAACTCAAAGCGTGATGGCCATCGGCCTCCACCATAGAATCGCAGGTGCATCTGTGGGGTTCACACACCTTGCAGCCCAGGCGGAGTGCCAACGCCACACGCAAAGAGTCGTCATCAAGCAATGTGCCCAGGTGAGGCGAAGGAAGAGCGTGCAACCATGCCCCAGATTCTGGCTGCGACACAGCCTTGAGTCTGACTAGATCAGCCCCCGAGGAACCCACTAACATCTGCTCCTGGATCAGCTTAGACGTGACGTCATCCCAAGCGCGTTGAACATGCATTGGGGGCTTGCTGCACCCATGTTGAGGACAGACCAAGCTGACAGCATCCAACATAAATGGTATGTTTGCCCCATCACCATTGGAATGTAGAATAACTAGATAGATATAAGTTAAATGTTATAATACTTGATGCGCCCTAACAGGGTCATGTACTCATCACTCATCAGCCTAGCCTGTAACTGAGTGTACATTATGCAAAAGTAAATAAGTGTAAGTGAAATCAATTCTTAGGGTTTTTTTATAAACGTTGCTTAAAGTTAAGTAATGGTGAAGGGTGGGCGTTTTGCGGGACTGTCTTATGTAATTTTGACGTTCGAAAAGTGCTGATTCTCAACTTAGTTTGAATAAAATGACTGGAATTTTAAATTTGAATTTGAATGATTAGCGACTGTTTAATTAACCATACATTTTTGAAGTTTGAACGTCACTTAACTTTAAGCAACTTTTATTTAAAAAAAACCCTAAGAATTCATTTCACTACCAGCAAGATCCCAGAAATATCAATATTACAATCAAAAGATGGCGGAATTTCTCGAAAACCAACATGACGTGGGGGAAGTGACGTCGAGGAAATAGAGGGAGCCCTAGGAGTGAGACGAAATTTGCTGATAATGATAATTAGGATCATGAACATTGATAACCCAAGCTGGTACCTCACGTCTGAGAAGCGCTGGGTTCATTCGACTAGGCCATAAGTCTTACACCGAAAGAAAAGCAAGCAGCGTGTATACGGTAAGTAAAATAGGTAGGTACTAAAAATGTTAATATTTTTTTATTTAGATAATTGAAAATTATGGAAAAAAGAAATCTGATAATTCCAGTTGTCAGGACTTGTTGGCGTTGCACTAGTACTATGTCCGACTGTGGGGACGGATTGAAGGCGTATGTAGTTGAGCTAGATGGGGCAAGTTGATGTAATTCCATTTCAGACACCAGAGAAAATATCTTATTTTTTGCCAGTGCTTGTACGGTGAGAACTTCTTATCACAGTATCAGAAATAAAAAAAAAGCGATCCAGCTCGTCATATCTCCGGGGTGGCTCAAGTTTGTTTTGGTTATCAAGCAATTTTGCCATTAATACCTATAGCAGATGCTGATGGTTCCAATGGGACTGCTTTTGTTTTTACTGCTTTTCACTTCTTGGCATTTCTTTTTTGTTGTGACTCATTTTGAGGATCTTCGTCTGATATTCTAGTACTGCTAGCATCACCTACATGAGCAGGGGTGTCGTCGATCACAATTTCGGTATTGGGGTTTTATGAAGCTTTGGATTCTGTCAGACAGTTCATTATCGCTTGTAATTTCGACGGAATCTTTAGTTTTTCTTTCCATGAAAAAGGGAGCCACAAACGCCATTTATTTTTTTATGTTATTGGCTTGTCCGCTTTTTCCTTTTTTTATTTAAAGCCCTCCTGTATGCATCTCTTCACCTTTGTTTACAAGCAACAGCTGTAAAATATCAAACGAAATAATGCCGTTACATTGGATTTGATTTGTGATATGGGTGGTAAAAACAAACTGCTTCTAAAGTGGTATAGATAGTGCAACCCACGACGACGCGCCCCACTCCGCTTCGCTCTTAAAGTAGGTACAGCAGTGCTATTCTGTAACCATCTCACCGTGAAAACTTAGGTGAAGTGAGTTGTCATTCCAACAGGGTGAGATGACACTGACAGCTCACTCCACGCTCACTTCACATGGTTTCACGGTGAAGTGGTTACGGGAATCGACATGCAGCTTACAGTACAGTTATCGCGGAGCGGGGCGCGTCGTCGTGGATTGCACTATCTGTACATACCTAGAAGGCGCTTTGGGTAAAAATAGGTTACTACCTATCTGTATTTATTTTTCGGTATTTTATCGATATCAAAGGGATATTTATAAAAAAAATAGTTCAATATTCCCGATGATACAAATCTTCCTGGGTTTGACGATGATGCCATGTGTTATTGCATAGTGCATTAGAAGATGAAGCTTTTCCTTTAAAAATAATCTGTTGACCTTATCCATCACAGCAATCAATCGCTGATCCTAAGAAACGCCAATTTAATTATCGCCTTTTTTATCGAATTTTAAGTTTAAATTTCGGATCATAATACAAGTATGCATTTAACGCTAAAGTATGCAGAAAATATTGTTTTAAGAACAGAACAGCCAGTCTATTTTGTAATAATCTCACGGTTAAAACTTCTGCTAGGGACTGACAGCTCACGAGCTCACTTCACCTAAGATTTCACGGTGAGATGGTTACAGAATAGCACTGCAGGTATACTTACTAATTTCATAAATGCGAAAGTGAGTTTGAGTGAGGCCGTCGTAGCCTGGTTGCGCCTTCACATTTTCGGGGAATAAAGGCCTATTCAGATATAAGTGATATCGCACTTGGTAACGATACCTACTGGTCCAAATTAACTAAGAAGGTGGACTAGTATCACTACCGAGTAGTACCGAGTACGACAGCGATAGATGCTTATATCTGAATAGGCCTTAAAGAGTGAAAACTATCATGATTCCTCAAGTCGTTCCATTTTCAAACTACCCCGAAATTGAAGAGCGGAAAAAGTGACTCTGACCCACAGCCAAAAAGATTTATATCATTGCTATCTACCAAGATATTCTCTAAATTAAAAAAATCAAACCAAATACCGAAAGAGTTCTTCTAAAAAAGAAACTATTTCGTTAAACTTGTACATTTAAATTTCACTAGTACTTACGCTTCGTTACAAAAGTGTTTTATTTCAGTCTCGTACGGATCTGGCAGGCACGTTCGCTTGTCCGTCTACGATATTGAGATAAACGAACCGGCGCATAGGCTGCGAATGTACCTACAACCTAGACGTTAGTACGCGATTTATTTTTATCCTCCTATTTCTCATTGGTAGCTACTTGTGTAGCTGTTGTAGCTGTTGTCTTATATTTACGTTCGTGTCGAGGAATAATTAATTTCAAAATATTCGAATTTCGAAGGTTTAGCATCTACCTACACACTTCAATTTCATCTTATTTTTTTCTACTATCTACTAGCTAGATGTAGGTACAATTTGCCCATGTCCAGTAACAGTATGTTCGCGCCGGTTTTCTTTTTTTTCCGTTCATCCATCAGTAATTCACATTCTTAGATACCTAAGTTGATTGTTGAAGCATGAATAGCTATCAGTCCTTGGCCTTATATCAAGAATTTATAAACGGTGCCTGCTGATATTAATTTTCTATTTAATTTTCTTCCGTTTTCTGTTCCAAACGGTACATTCAAAAGATACATAGAGTACCTACATTACCGCCGCGGCCTGCAAAAAGGCATTGGTGGTCGAACGTGACACTTAGGTATAGACGTACCTACCTACCTACTTTTCTCAAAATAATGCGCGGAAATGACGAACAACATTTTTTCAATAATGGTCACTTAGATGAATGATTGGTCTCGCTGCGTTCGACTAGATACCGTGCTATCTAAAAACAATAGCTCCGTGAATGCGGCAATTCATAATTGTTGTGTGTGTAGGATATTGTCACTTGACAATTTTCAGTTGACATTGACGTTGACTACTAGTGTGCGTGCAGAATTGTGCTACCAGCTGCTCAACTGTTACCCGAGTTAATGGGAAAAATATTTTATGCTGTGGTCTATTAGTTAAGTTTTAAATGTAGCTCAGAAAGTACTTAAAAATGAACAATAAATTAAAAGCGAATGTATAAATATACATATTTTTGCGTATAGGTTAGGCGTAGGTTTCTTCTATAGAAAAATGGAAGGTATGTAGGTATAGCAATGATTAGGCCTCATTTTACATAGTTTATTTTATTTTTTATTTACATGTAATATTTACAAATTATTATTTTAAAAAATCATAGCTACATTAACACAAGATGGTAATAGAATAGCAAACAGTGAGCCAATAATAAGTCCTCACGTTTATTTAACACTAGCTGACCCGCGCAACTTCGTCTGCGTCACAGAGTGGTTTAAGTAATGAATTTTCCCAGTTTTTTCGCAACATTTTTCATTGATGTGCCGCTCCTATATCATTATAATAGTCATAGCGTTGCCCACGACTTCGTCCGCGTAAATATCATTATCGTGGTTGGTTAAATAATATTACTATGTCCTTCGATCTTCGTCAAAATCGGTTCAGTAGTTTAGCCGTGAAAACGTTACAGAGAGACAGACAGACAGAGTTACTTCAAAAACTGTTATGACATAGCTGTACCAGCGTTTTGATGAAAAAACCTAAAAAAAAAATGGAACTATAGTAAAAAATGGCACGGGAATAGGAATAATAAAGGAACGTTGGGTAAAAAAAAGTACTGGGGGTCTTATAAAAATGTGGGTAAATAAATTAACGATTACATAATTATTTTTTTAAGGTATTTTAAAGTACTTCAGAGTAAATGATATTTTTTAGTTTTATTTTCTTGTGGTAGAAGAACATACTGATTTTCTCCGCAACCTGATCTTGATAACGCGACATATAGTTTGTCCATGTGAAAAGCAGTCTTAACTTTAATCGATTCCTACGTGTTTAAATGTTTGCCCCTGTGCTTTATTAATTGTTACGACAAAAGATACCTTAACGGGAAATTGAATTCTTTTAAAAATTAAAAGGTAAATCATTGGGAATCATTGGGATGCGAGGTATTAGCACTGTTTGACCAACTGCTGGACCAGTCAAAACTAATGCAACTCGCACAGAACTACCGGGCGGCGGCAGGCCAGCGCCCCTTCCCCTCACCCGCCGCGTCTTGCGCGTCATGCGCACGTGAACCCGCACATATCTATTTATTTTGTTGCGGAGTTCTTTTAAAATTATTATATCTCCTAAGATGTTCATGGAAATCAAGTGATGTCAAGGACAATTTTGTTTACATTTAAATACTTGTGATTAATAACATATTTATTTGGCTATGGATTAATATTATGTTGATAAAACTCCTTCGCAAATAATGCATTAATTTCTAACAAATTTGATTACGATAAAAAAGGTTATAGTGAGTCAATCTTAAAAGATAGACATATACCGTCGCGGACTTTTTTTTAGAACTTTTAAAGAGGAACAATTCCGTCATACATGATATTTGCGTAACTTAAACCGTTTACGCAGCGCACGCAACGGAAGCTCTCAAAAAGGAATATTTTTTCCCGTTTTTGTAACATTTTTCATTTATGCTCCGCTCCTATTGGTCGTAGCGTGATGTTATATAGCCTATAACCTTCCTCGATAAATGGACTATCTAACACAAAAAGAATTTTTCAATTGCAACCAGTAGTTCCCGAGATTAGCGCGTTCAAACAAACAAACAAACTCTTCAGCTTTATAATATTAGTATAGATATATATTTATCATATTTATAACACTGCGTTTTCCTGGTTTCCAACAACTTTCTTCTCGACTGAGTCGTACTATTAGCAGTCCAACGGTCACAAATGACAGGATCAGCGGGAAATCTGTACCAAGCAAACATAATACGATATTAATAATGACTGCGTTACACATATACCTAATCATTATCTGTAACGTTTTCACAACTCAACCACTGAACTGAATTTGGTAACATTTTGCACGGAAACACACGCTTGACCAAATGATTTAATTCAGAAATCTTCCCCGTCGTGCGCACAACAAGTCACCCAAATTTCATCTCAATCGAATGAACACATATGTAGAAGACAATCGCGCCCGTCATTGTGTGACGGGTGTACAAACAGATAGACAAAAATTCCAAAAAATATTCTAATGTGTTCTAACGCATCCTTCCTCCGCCTCGAAACCGTAGCCGCAGCGAAACCGCTTTAGTTAAATTCAATAGACTTGCGTCATTTTCCGCTACACTCATCCCATTCGAGTAGCGGAACATGACGCGAGTCTATTGAGTTTTACTACAGCGGTTTCGTTGCTAAGGTTTCGCAGCGGAGGTGTGCAACTGGGGTCATCTCCTCGATTATTTTTTCGCAAATATTTTCTACGTACAGACACGAAGTTTACATTTCAATTTGAGGAACATGGGTCGAATTAAGAAAAACATTTTTTTGCTTTCCCATATTAAATGAACCAGCTGACTGCGCACTTTGTATGGGAAAAAGGTTTTGTTTTTTTAATTATTCGACCCATGTTCCTTGGGGAAAGATGTTCAGTTTCATATGTAGAATCTCCCCTTGAAATAGTGTCAGCTAACATTTTTACACCTTATACAAAGTTGATACGACAGAGGGGCTTTCCTTTAAACTGCCTATACTAGGTACCATTTTCAAGCTCTGTACCAAAAATCAATTAAATAGGAGCAGTAGTTTAGCCGCAAATGATTTTTTTAAGTTTTTGCCCCGTTTGAACACGATGTATCTTTCCTAACAGCTGATTATGTCTATACGCATAGGTCATCCACCTTAAAACGATAAATCTGAGTTTAGCCTACGATGCGTTGTTGCCGCTCTGACGCAAGTCACAAGTCAAGTACAACCAAATATTTTTCGCTAAAAAAATAACCAAAGAAAACAAGAGAGAGAGAATCATAGCAAAACATCCCGCGCGTAAAAGAAATAGAAATAGGTCAGTCTGTTGCTAACGCATCCTAGATCCTTGTGCGATCGGTAAGTAAGTGGGGGCAGAGGGGCCTCAGTCAGTGCGCCGCACAGAGTACTTTTTAGTGCGCCGCCCGACGCTATCCTCTCGCAACGTGCCTATGTTACGTAACACGGAAGCTCTTGCGCCGCTTACGCACGCAGACAATTGATTTTGTTTTGTTATTGTGATAGGACACTAAATAAGTTTAAGACAATATTTTTTTTTATATTGTGACAGGACACTCGTAACATCGGATTATTATTATTTAGTGTTAGTGTTTTTTTGTGATTGACTGTTTTTTATTGTGATAGGACACGTAATTACACTTTGGTTGTGTGTGTGTAATTAAAATACAATTGTTGAACTAAAAAATAGGATTATTTTAGCATTTCACAAATTAAAGTGCTTAGCAACGAACAGTGAGTTAATTATCATTCGGTATAATTTTTGAATTCATGTGAATGGAGTTTTTGTTGTTGTGTGCGTACTTACTTCAAAACCGTACCTATCATAAAAGCCGAGCGGAGGCCTAAGCCGCCTCGCGCCACCGCCCCGGCCGCGCGCCTTGACACGTGATAACACACGCCGCGGTCCGGCGCGCGCGCGACGTTGCCGCTTTGTTACCTAGGTATCTAAGGTCAGTTAAATTTATTTACACAGGGTGGTTGCGTTTTACTCTGATTTGTAAGCTATTTAGTTTGTATGAAAAAAAAAAACTCATTTTTGATGCTTTTTATTTTTATACCGTATCGAATTAATACTAAATACGTATAGTATACGTTGTGTAATTTAATGCCCCTCTGTCATATCAACTCTGTATACCGTACACACCGTATAGATTACAAAGATAAACATTAAATAATTTATAGAACTAGGTTGATTAAGGCTAGATAAATGAAATAGGTTATATAATAAAATACAAAAACAATAAATTGAAATTATAAAAATCTCAACCACGGGGAACTTGATTCTTGTATACGCGGCAACACTGAATGGCGTTTAGGGATCATGTTATTTTATGTTGAAATTATACGATACTTACTGATGGTATGTGATCCCAGTGTCCTTCTTATTTCTTATAGTATTATTTTTACACCGTTTCACTACGCAAACTGACATTTTACTTTAGATTATGCCCAAAATTTAATAAAACATTCGGCACGTACACGTCACACACAGGTTGCAGTGTGACTGGCTCGGGTACGCCGACTTCGGCGTAGTATTTGTTGCCGCATTTGACAAGCACGCCGGCGGTATCTAGTCGAGCGCAGCGAGACCAATCATTCATCTAAGAATGGTCATTTGTTTACAGCTCTATTTGCAAGCAAAATCGACATTTAAATAAAATCTTTCATCATGTCACCTCCTTGGTTGCCATGTGTCAAAGTAAAAAGCTCGTTCCATTATTAAATTACACGATAGATAATTTGAATTTTCATAGTAACATTGCCGGCCGCCTACTCGCATTTATTCGACCAGTACAGCATTTTCGATTTATCTCGAAGAAGGTTGTCAAAATAATGCTCGAATTTAACAAGCTTATTAATTAATTAATTTTACAAGCATGTTTAAGAAAAAGCTTATAATGTATGTTTTTCTTTCACCACTGACACCATTCGTTCCATAAACACGAGAAAGAGAACGCCATTCTTTTTTTAAATATTATATCTTCCCCACGATAAAGGGAACGTTTTAAAAAATAGCAGATCACACACCCATAATGTCTGAAATAAACACGTAAAAGGGCTCACTGATGAGAACAACGGTGTTTGCAATTTTACACCCGTGCTTGTGATTATACCCCGCTTCCACCCAACTGGTATATTTTATAGGCAAGTGGTACGGGGAGAGCGGGGCGCGTTATAACTACAGATATAGGTACGCATGAAAATGTTCAAGTTAAAGTGACTTCTTAGTTAACAAGGGGAGAATTTACGACCGGGATGTGAATAGACGTAAATTACGAACAGTTTTACGTAATAGGGTAAATAGTAAATTGTTCGAATAGAAATATTTCGTAGAGCTCCTTTTTCTAATCGACATAATTTTAAGAACGTTTCATATCCTAGTTTAGCTTCGTCTAAGGCTTATTTTTCTTGGAATAAATAATATCTTTATCAACTGCCTCGTTGGTCTAGTGGTCGCAAGTCACTACTGCTGAGCATGAGGACCTGGGTTGAGTTCCCGGGTCGGGCAGAGTTATTGGGATTTTCCATCTGGAATTTCACAGTGGCAGCCCGGAGCCTGGATTTGTTGAAAATGATCTTTACGCAAACGCAATAACTTGTAAAGTCTTATAACTAAATACATTCGTAAAATAGATGGGTAGATTTTGTCGATGCTACATCTAAGTTGTGCGTACTGTACGCGATGGGCTCGACTTGTCGAATTCAGTGGACGTAACGTTGGCAGAGATAGAAAGAGAGAGAGACAACTTCTAGGTGAATATAACTGTAGGTAATTAGCGCTGTGCGACAAATTACTAAAGACTGAATTGAACTTTATTGTGTCGTAGCAAAAGTCGCTTTTTATTTAAATGATTTTGCGGAGTAGCCGTATGTACTAATGTGTGTCTAGTTTATATTTATATTTTGTCCGTGAGGTTTGTTATTTTTAGAATAAACCTTGTTAAATTACAGTGAAACCCTAAATATAGTTTTAGGGTCACTTTCAACGCTAATTACTAAACCACGGACTACCTTAGGGTTTGTTAAAATATTATTATTTTAGTCCGTTCCGTACTTACATAGCTTTGTAGATCCATAGAGTTATGTTTTCGTGGTACAAGTGATGTAACTGGAGCGATGAATGAAGCAGCGGGCGGTGATTTTCCAAAGAATTCGGACATAAAACGTCCTATGAATTATCACTGTTGATTGTTGTTGGTTCATAGGCTACGGTTTCCTAGAAGACCGGTGACCTTCATATTTTAATCGGCGTCACGAAAATCTCTTATTTTCACCAGTATTGACATGAAGGTGTCAAACACCTTAATGTCAATACTGGTACAACAAAACGCTCTGTATTTGGACAGCCGTAGTAAGCCTAGGTTAGCTCAGATCATTTTATCCCGCGGCGATTTTTTTTTTGTGCACTGGATTTTCAACGCTCTGATAGGCGCGGAGAGTTGAAAATCCAACAGTGTGTTTTTTCAAAGCGCTGGGACGAGAGTGCATCCCAGTGCGTTGGATTCTCAACGCTCGGCTCAACACCGAGAGTTGAAAATCCAGGGCGCGATAAAATCCCGCCGCGTTATTTTTACGTTCGTGCGAACGTGGTTTTATTGTGTGACCGTTCACCGCTTTTTTAGCAAACCAAAGTTTTAGGATGACATTGAATGACGGCAGAGCAATGATGCAATTTACTTTTGTACAAATCTCCTAGTTAAAATACCTCATTACTCAATACACATTTAATTATGTAGGCATAATGAAAAATGCTTAAGGTTGTAATTTGACTATTACAACTTTTCGTAATTCGTCGTAATTAGTCGTCTTATTCCTATTCCCCCGTATCGTAATATCTCAAGTTGCGATAGAAATAAGCCCGTCAGTAAGGGGGTAATGTGGCTGACTGCCCAGTTGCCTACTGCACCCTATCCCGTTATTACCTTACCATTAATGGACAGATCAATCTAAACATCAAACATCTGCTCCAGGCAGTCGAAGGCGATCGTTCTGAAGGCCGCAACAGCCTTGCACTATACGGATTGTGTTCAGACCAGCTGGATCTGTTGGTAGAACTGCGGGGTAATTACGTAGCACACATTTAACGGTCCAACAATATTCATTGCGTTTTTATGTAGGTACGTTGTTGAGTTGGCGAATTTTTCAAACATTATGAAATAAATTATGCAATTTCCTTCAAAATCTTTCGGAATGTGATTGAAAGCGTGTAAATGCGCAATAGGGAACACGACAATTTTTTTTTGTCCGTCGGTTATGTTATTAAAAAATAATCGACACGTATTCCCGTGGTCCACCATTTTCTTTCTTCTTTCTCTTTCTCAAATAATAGGTATCTATGTTTTATAGGTGGACTATAGGATTTTTTTTTTCAGAAAGTCCATACCTATTATGTTTTTATCGTAGCGACCCCCACTCTCCAACTTTCATGAGTTTTATCTAAGTATTTTTTTATTAATATGATAAAGCAAAATATATTTTCTTTTTATTATCTGACTGACGGACTAAATAGTTTTTTTTTCGACCCAGGCATCATCCCTATTACACTTGGTCGCTAGCCCGCATTCGGGTGCTCGAAAGACTACTCGAATTCGGACAATCGATGCATTAATAACACTGGTCATCGCACAGGAAGATGAAGTTGGACTAGATTGTCCGAAGACGGGTGAAAACGTTCATTTACACTTGGTCGTTTGCCCGAATACCGAATGCAATCGAATTCAGGAGAACGAGGTTAGGGTGCTGACCATATATGGAAGCCTATAAGCAGTAGCCCGCTTACCGCTCTTACCTTACTGCCATATTATAGAGGGCCGCGCGGGACCATACCCCGAGCCTCGAGGGCCGAGTTGGTCGGGGCGGAAATGAAAAATAAACACGTCCGGACGTCGCATGGCGCCGGCCGCGCAAAATGAAGGGCTGTCGCGCGTCACGCGTCGTGTCGACTACGTATTAGATGTGGAGTGGAGTATGGTGGGAGTACGGCTGTTGGGGTAATCAAAGATATTGTAGGGTGGTAGATTTTTCATGATTTTTATTAGAATAGGCTTTTCATTTAAATGACTGTAGGTCTAGGAGCCCAGAAATATAAAACAAATGGTTTTCGGATAAAGTGAAAATATCTTTATGCGTGTTGAGCGATTTTTGGTAGGGGGTAAACTTATGGATGGCGTAGTGCTACTTTATTTCTTGCACATGGTTTCTCTATGAACTTTTCACACAGCTCATAGTATGATAAATGCCGCAAAAAACGGACATCAGACTTTTTTATTATTCTTCTTCTGTGCAGCATCGCTACTGTTGTAGGCACGAGTAATGTGATGGCAACATTAGTTGTAGTCTGCCAACACTAATGTAAACCTTGTCACACTGTGCACTTCCCTTTTCTAATTACCTACTAATTGTTAAAATTTGTGAAATTATAAATAAATTTCAATAAACCCTGATTACCTCAACAAACTGTTTTATTATCTTCGCAAACAAGTAATACACATAATTGCAGTGAAACCTTCACTAGGATTTATTTCGCAGATTTGCTTTTATCTAATCAATCTTATTTTCGTGGGTTATACCTACTGTAATTGGCTAATATGCCTGAATGACAAAATATTTTAGCAAGCAAGTTTTTTGTCATTTGCTTTTGAATATACCCAGGATTTTTTAAAGTCGTCCATGACTATAGGACAATCGTAATATTTTTTTATTGTTTTAGTAAACCATTGGTAAAACCTTTGCTATGGATTGGAGATCATAATAATATATATAATGCAGCATCTAAATGCAAATAACTTTTAGGTATAGAGATTTAAGAATGTGTGATGTAGGCAGTTCTAAATTAATATCGAGATTCTAATTTAAAACTGCTTATTGATCGATAAGCTCGAGGCTCGCCCGCCTATTACCAACGTGGGACTTTAACATACTTTTCTCGAAAATGGTTGGAAATTAGAGCATTTTGACAAGCTTCTTCGAGATTAGTCGAAATGCTGTATTGGTCAAATACATGCGAGAAATGTTACTATAAAAATCATATTATCTGTCGTTTAGCGGCCGAATAAATAACTATGAAAACTTATATCTGTTGTGTAATTTAAAAATGGAACGAACGTTTTTCTTCGAAACATGGCAACCAAGGTAACTTAACAATTTTTTTATTTAAATTTCGATTTGGATTTTCGCAAATAGAAAAGAAACAAATGAACATGGCGCGTGAAAAATTATCGTTGTTCGTCATGGATTCTGGAATTTCTATGGGCACTTATGAAATGTTAGAAGAAACAGGAATGATATAATGTGTTATCGATCGATTAACGATCCCATCAACCCAATCAAATTCGTCCAGCGATATCGCAGCCTATTCATCACTGAAGAAACTACTCAAATACAAGATAATACCTGGCAGGTATTCCAATCACTCGATCGTACATTTGTGTCAAACTAAATTAATTACTACTATTATTCGATTGATTAGCCACACGGCATGTTACTGATATTGAATTAATTACGTCTTTATGTTAATGTTAGAGCTGTATCTCTGCATACATCATGGTGCGGTACCTGTAACATGAATTGTTTCTCACCACCACCCTGAGTTTGTTTCACCATTTCTTCTCAAGGGTAGTCAAATAGGAAATGCCGACTCCATCTTGCTATTTTTTTTTATGTGACGTGTAAAAGTGATTCCTATAATATATCATACTTTTACGACGATTTGTTAATTTTGTAAATACACAATAAACAATTTCATTTCTTTTTTTTTTTCTTTGTTTATATAACGTTGCCCCACACTAGAAATTTCTCCTGTATTGTGGATCCGTTTAAAAACATTTAAATTCACATACACTCACAGCCAGACCCAGTCACCAGACGGGAATAGAAACCGCGACATGAAGTGCAGCAGTCAATCGCTTAACCGCTTCGCCAACCGTGCCGTCGTTTCCTCCGAATAAGTTCCGGTTAACTTAACCAATAGATAATTTCGTAAATTCTGTTTCATTTTTAATTTATCTGTTTCAAAGAATTTATAGGTAAGTGATAGAACAATGATGGTGAATGCCTGCAAAAAAAAAAAAACGGACTGAAATCTACCATAATGGCAGGCGCTAATTTATATTAGAGTTGGTACGGTAGTTCAGCCTTGAAAATAAAGCAAACACATAAACAGCCAAACTCCCCTGCACATTGTAGGTTACTTTAATTAGGACGTGCAGCAGTGACTGCTGCTAAAAAAGGAAAAGTTATTTCAGGTTTATCAAAAACTATTAAGTTATTCAAAAACCTGAAACAACTTTCGACGAACGAATCTGAAGTAAACATTTGGTATCCCAAAGCAACTTGTAGTGAAAGAAAGATAATTCACTTATGGCATGAAATAGGGGGCCTCCTCAACACTCTCCTCTCTAAGAGGAGGCCTGTGTGACCTGTATTTAAGGAGAGCTAACATTATATACCAAATATGCTAATAAGCTTATGGATGAAATGTCGACGCGCAAAACCAACATGAACCTGCTGAAACTTTCAAAAGACCTACCTTTGTTTTTCTTCTCCCCTTAAACAAAAACAATTGAACACCAAATGCCTACTTAATATGTTCTGCTTTTAAAATAAGCATACATTTTCTCTCATGAATTCTCTCTGAAAATGTGAAAACACAGAAGCGGCGCACCTTATCTGATTGGAAGACGGCTGGCAGTGTTTGTCGAAGGTGTACGCTATACTCCGCAACTCCTTTAGTTTGTGTTTCAAACAACTTTGATTGAAATTCACTTTATTCTCGCAAATTGGTAAAACTTTCACAATTGCTTTTCTTTTTCGAGTTAAGTTTTTCAACTCGTATCAAACTTACCGTTTAAAAGTAGGTAAGTATAATGTTTTCTTAATTTTCACTTTGCAGTTGTGTGTCTCTATGGTTATAGATTCTCATGTATACTTAGTCGAATGTACCTTTTTCATGACAATGTGTGCTTTTATGATGTCTAACGTGACGATAATATCGTGGACGTTCATATTCATTTCCGAATTTATAATCAGTGTCAAGAACGTAATTTTCCTCATTTTATTAAGAACGAATGAATCCTTTTATCAACATATGGTACCATTTTTCTGGCCGTCTGAAGTATCCTGCAATAGTAAGTAGCTATCCAAGTCTTCGTAATGTTAACTTCAGAAAATTAAATTACAATAGTAAATGCTCTATAAACAACGGTTCAAATTTAAACGTTCCTTAAACACAGGCAAAGAACGGTGTATTTTACCCTTTTTTGTCGAATATAAGAGTTTTATTTCATCAAGATCTAGTTTAGAAATAAAAGCACAACCTAAATGAAATATCTACTTTAGTATAAAGAATCTGTAGGATCCAATTCGTTCGGTATTGCGAGTATTTTAATTATACGCTGACGTACGTACGAGATGCAGCGAGTAAAAACGGCTCGCAATGAGAAAATAATAGAGGCAGAGGGATTAGCATTGCGTTCTTACGAGAGTAGATAGTATGGAGTGAGCACTGGCATTTTATTTATAAAATAAAAAATAAATTTTCTTGTTTCGACTTTTCTACACACTGCGTCTACATATCTAATCCTACTTTCCTCTCGCAGGTCTGCTGGAAGAAATTTCTTAAGAAATAAGCAGTACCTTTGTGCTCTTTTATGTTAATATTGTGTCCTGTTTAAGTGTTTTGTGTGTACATAAATAAATAAATAAATAATACCAGCCTCCTGCAGGGCAAAGGCCTCTTCTCATCCAGAGAAGGTGCGAGAATTGATCACCACGCTTGCTGAAGACAGGTTGGCGATTTTAGACTTATATTAACTTATAGTAAGTAATAACTGCCGCACGGGTCGATCCATTAGGTTAAACTATGCTTGCCGGGGTTGGTCTGTGGATGGGTGACCATCTTTACATACCGAGACTCCTCCGTGCCTCGAAAAGCACGTTAAGCCGTTGGTCCCGACTGTTTCGTGGATCTTTGACAATCATTACGGGTCGTCAGAAGCCCGAAAATCTGACAACCAGTCTTACCAAGGGGTATCGTATTACCCAGTTACTGGGTTGTGGAGATATAGGCAGTCGCTCCATGTAAAATACTGGTATTCAGCTGCATCCGGTTAGACTGGAAGCTGACCCCAATATTGCAGGCAGATTGATTGATTAACTTATAGTTATAGTCCAGAGGTGTACCTATTACAGGTAGGTACACCTCTGCCCAACCCTTTTGAGAAACAAGGCGTGATGTTATGTTATCTTTGTTATTAACTGTAAGTAAGTTACTTATATTATATTAACTGCCTCGTTGGTCTAGTGGTTGCAAGCGCTACTGCTGAGCATGAGGTTCTGGGTTCGATTCCCGGGTCGGGCAAAGTGTTATTGGGTTTTTCTATCTGGAATTTCTCAGTAGTAGCCCGGAGTCTGGATTTGTGCCCGGTTGATGGCAATATGCTCGCCCCCTATTACATGGGACTTAAAACATAACTGGCGAAATGTGGGTGTATCTACTACAGGTGTACACCTCTGCCCAACCCTTCGCGGAAACAAGGCGTGATGTTATGTTATGTTATATTAACTATAAGTCCAGGTTTCCTCACGATGTTTTCCTTCACCGATGTCAGTAATGTCCAAGATAAACTCAGAAAGTACATAAAATTTTAAAAAGTCACATTAGTATTTACTTGCCCGGATTAGAACCCACAACCTCGTGAATGAGAGGCGAGACCTTAACCACTGGGCCATCAAGACATTCACATTCATAATCATTTAATTTAGCAACTTTACATTGCTTTATGGGTGTTAAAGATGAAGTTAAAGACAAATAAATTGCGAGTGATAGAGATCTATAAGTTTGCAAACAGCTGAGTGAATGATTGATTGACTGCTGGGGAGTTTGTTGCGCCACTTCTTCTTCCCAGCAAAAGCACTAGGAAGTGGTGAAGGGTGGGCGTTTTGGGGGACTGTCTTATGTAATTTTGACGTTCGAAAAGTGCTGATTCTCGGCCTAGTTTGAATAAATGACTTGAATTTGAATTTTGATTGTTTTAAATCAAATACCACAGGTGCAAAGGCAGCTAAGAAATAAATAACATATCAAAGATTATGAGAGAAAACTGTCATTAAATTTCCATGCTACATTAGTTACTCACTATTCTGTTTTTTCAATATACAAGAATAGCTTTATACCTCTTAATTTAACAGCCACCTTTTCAGATCAAGACATTTCGACAACCGAGCTAGCTAATAAAACATCCCCTCTTCAAAACTCCCCAGCAATATTTGTCGTCAAAAACAGCAAAAGTTTCCTCCCCTAATTATTAATTGGCCCTCAATACATTACCGATTGTAACTTCCAGACTTGGGCAAACTTGCCCGCATGTTGTTTCAACTTCGAGAAAGTTCAGTTCCATATTACCCCGCCTTGCTTGAAGATCAAGGCAATCCTTTTAGAAGCATCGACCATCCAGATAACGAGATAGGGCTGCATTAAAATTAACTTTGCATTTTGCTGGCCTGTTAAGCCTCCTGTCTTTGAATGGGGTCCTGGTATAAGTACAGTTCCATTGTGGTTGTAAGCTTGATTTTCCACGTCGTTAGATTTTTTTTGAGGTCTTGGTAAGACTGACTAGTTGGTTGGTGGTCTTATAGTAGGAGGTATTTTGTAGTGTTTTCTTTTTAAATGTGTTTTTGTGGTGTACAATAAAGTATATATAAATAAATATAGTTTTCTGACTCGTGTAATTAGAAGGCATTGTTTGAGTTTGTTCTATTTTCCTAATAACTATACGTACCTTTATTGCATAAAAATCGATTCATGTAATTGGGAGAAGACACTGACTCCTGTGACACAAGTGCTATACCTAGCGCAGGAGTGAGGGCCTCAATATCTTTGTTAAAAATTATTTATGCCAATAAAGAAATAAATAATTATCTAAGTTTGTTAGTTTAGAATATGGTTCGTTTTTCTCAAATCAACGAACTGAATTTCCTTTGTTTATAGTTTGTTTTAAAACTTACCAGTACAAAAGCAAAACACGTAGCAGTCGAAAACTCAAACATTTCATTCTTATCTCTCCTTTCCTAACATCTTAAACAATACTCAAACTCGAGCGAGAAACACCTTAAAATACAGCTCCATTTTAAAACCACCAGCAAAAATGAATGCAGGTGTCGACTATACATAACTGTTTGAAATAAATAAGTGCAATCTTCCTTCGCTTAGTTAGAGCAAGTTTTCTTTTATCCGGTAAAGTCGCGACCAAGAAAAATAGTTGGTTTTACTCAGAAAACCTTGTGGTGCCACTAAACCGATGGAAATCCTGACAAAACGCCGTCTGCGAACTTTGGCGAAGAAATTAAAAATATTTCGACGAACATTTTTTGTTTGTATTGTTATTAGTCGTGAGTTTGGGAAGTAGGTTTTGCGGCATAGAATTTATGTATTTTTAGTACTAGTTGAGGACGTTTTCTTTCTTGTAGACGATATTTTTGTTCCATCGCCATCTTGATTTATAATATGTTAAAAATAACAGCAATACAAATCGAGTGTTTAAATCCAACTGCAAGGTATCTTAACAATTATACAGTATTTTTAATAACAATAATTAATTACCGACATAGCTTGCAGAGTAAGCAACCAGAGGCCGCAGTCTCGACATACATATAGCGATCGCTGTACGGCCGAATTCGGTCGCAAACTCCTAATGTCGTCCCTAGACGCGCGCGACGTGCTTAACAATCACGTGATTTTTTCGTGCGTGTCAAGCAATTTTGACCGAATTACCATTAGGACTTTGCGACCAAATTCGGTCGTATAGTGATCGCTATCTATGTCGAGACTGCAACCCTTGAAGTGGCAGTGGGCTGGCCATGTTTGTCGAAGGACCGATGGCCGGTGGAGCAGACGAGTCCTGGAGTAGTGTGGAACGTCCCCGAGCTTGATGGACCGACGACCTTAAAGGCTCGTGCAGACCAGCGCGACGCGACGGCGCGATGCGACTTGAGCAATACAATTTCTAAGAAAACTTCACGATATAACAATAGCCGGTGTCGCGTCGTCGCGCTGTCGCGTCACGCTGGTCTGCTCGAGCCTTAAGAAGGTGACTGGGACCGACTGGATGCGGAAGGACAGTGTTATGGTGCACACTTTTTTTTTTTTTTTTGTGGGTGGGAAATCATCAAACGACGTCTCCCGCTCTGGGTGGAGCGGGAGGGCGTGTCAGACTCTTACTGACTAAAACCCATCCGTGTTCCTTCTCTTGCCTGTGCAATGTTAGGGTGCCACGGTATCCCTTTCGGACTTTCCCGCAACCCCGGCAGGCAATGGTCTCATCGGACCCCTTCATTCGCTGACATCTCTTTGAGGCGCGCGTGGAACACAACGCGCCGTCGACCCGGGCTTGGTCCTTACCGGACGGCGAGCTACCCATTGCTCACCGTCCGCAAGCCCGCGTCTACGGTGGCCGGGAATCAGCATTTGGTTATGGTGCACCCTGGGAGAGGCCTATGTGCAGCAGTGGACTGCGATAGGCTGAGTTGATTGATTGCACTTGCACCTAGCTTCTGACGTTTCATAAGTGCCCATGTAGGTTTATGTGAAATAAAATATTTTGAATTTGAATTTGATTGAATAATACTCAATACTCAATAATTTATTGCATTCCACAATATATGCTTAGGTGGTAAGTAAACATTTGTTGTAACAATCGTGGACCCTGTCGGGCACATCAAAAGAAAAATTAGAAGGAAGAGGTAGGTAACTTATTAAGTATACATGCAACTAACTTATTCTAAGTTTATTCGATGTTAACATTTTATTAATTATTAATTAAATCAAAAAAAAATATATAACATCAATTTATGTCATGTCAGTTCTATAAATTTGTCAATTAAATATTCATTTATGCTACCTATAGTAACATTTATTTAGTAATATCCTTTTTAACCTATTTGTAAAAACAGCAATCTCTTTCTCATTTCTGAGTACCTACCTCGGGTAGGTTGTTATATATTTTTATCGACATAACCAGTGACAGTGGACTAGATGAGTGCATTTTTAAACGGGATATCGGTAGGTTTAGTCGTGTTTTGTGTCGGAGTGTGTATCTTGCATGTCTGTCTTCTCGTTTTGTGTAAGTCTTGGTGTGTGTGTGCAAACTTACAGATTTCCAGTATGTAAATACAAGGAAGAGTTAGAATGTTTAGTTTTTAATAAATTAGGAAGTATAATAATTACGTAATAGTAAATTCATTACATGCAATATTCATAAACATGAATAACACAAAACTAATGAAACACGTATCATAACGAATATTCCCAAAACTATTCATTTACAGTTTTCCCAGGTATAATGGACAAAAGATTCATCCGCCGCGGGATTGCCGTGCTAATGAGAAAACGATTTCTTACATATTACCTACATCCTTTGGATCAGGTGCACGGCAAGGATTTCAATTATTGGACAATTAGCTGTATGTAATCAGACGTATTCGTTATTTTTGGTATTGTGATTCGCAGTGAAGAAGAAGAAAGAGGTTGTCATTTATAATAATAATAACTTTATTTATTTCAGAGGGATATTTTTTCGTGTTAGTAAGTAGATACGTTAGATAAACATAAAAACAAAATTGTTGATCATAATCGGAAAAAGATTTGATTAGATTTATTATTAAATAGTTGCGCCCGCGGTTTCACCCGCATAAGTCTCGATTCCATGGGAATATCGGAATGAAAAAGTATCCTATGTCCTAATCCCATGTGCAAAATTTCATCAAAATCCGTTCAGCTGTTTAAGTGTGAAAGCGTTAACAAATAAACAAACTTAATTTCACATTTATAATATAGGATTCGTATCATTTGATTTGATTCGTAGAGGACTTCTGGAAAAAGCTACAGTTAAAGCTCATCATACTTAGCATTGAGTTAGTTGCTATGAGCTACAAGACACAAGAGAACTAAGCTACCTGTCTTCTAAACCTTGGTAGGAAAATCCCCTTACGACCAACTCTACCTATCTATTACCAGTTTTGCCATTCTAGAGATAGAAAAACCTATCTATCTGTATCTATGGTTTTAACGTCCCAATAATCTGTCAGAGAATAAGGAACTTACGGAATTGTGGTACGACATTCAATGACCGATAGAATTCAATTCTATTCTATCTACCACCAATAGCAATCTGTTTTTTTACTGAAAGTAGGTTTGGCATTAGTCATCATGGTAACATTATTTACGTGGCATACGAACATATTTAATCCCCGGCCAAGAAAAGGTTGCTACCTGTAAACTGGAAACAACATAATGCTCACAGGTCATCCGTTCTCTGTAGCGTTCTATGAACATGCTCAATTGCCCATCCCTAGAGCGTTACCACACTGACGATTTGCCAGCGTGTTTCCAGCGTACCGATTTGTGAACGTGCTCTCCGCGAGCGCGAAGTGCAGTAGCCGTTATGCGGTGTGTTCTCAGCGTTTTCAAAATATTGTGCTCTCTGTTATCGCGCTCTTTCTTGTACACTCACGTTAATCGCTCTCGTTACGCAAACGCGGTGAAGTCGTTGCACACACGTGGCGTGCTCGCTACGCACACGCAGCGAGCGCGTTAAACAATCGCCTCGCTATAAACACGCTAGCAAATCACCAGTGTGATTTGGTCCTTAGCCGTGCACATTTAGTTGGTAACCTAATAGTTAATTGACTCAGGCGTGAATTTGTGGAAATCCACTATAAAATACAATAGACGACGTATATTTAGTAACCTAATCCGATTAACTGTTCCAAAGGAGTCATAAAGAACCCTGAAAGAAATCGCAAAACAACCAAAATCACATGTGTTGATTTCTTACAGGGTTCTTTTAGGTACCTAAAACCGACTATTATGAAAGTCATGTTCCAATTATCAATTCGTTTAGCTCTCATAACCTCTAGCCTACGTAATTGATAACATTTTACCTATCTTTGCAAACAACTGAACATTTACTTAGCAATTCAACTGAAAATTTCCCACCCCTTTTAAAAGGCCTTTCCGACTTTACTCCTAACCAGTGCCTTTGTATTCAGGGCGCACCAACAAATATCCTGCCCCGTTACTTGTCACGGAGAAACGATTATTTATTGTACAAATCGAGTGACGTGGGTCTAAGGATACAACATTATAAATCAAACACTTCGCGTCAGCTTGGACGTGACGTTATATTTAAACGCGTCAAATGTATCCAACAAAAATATTGCCGAAGAAATTCTGCGAAGGTCCCGCGGGTGTCGTGTAAGGGATTATGGAAGGTTGGGCACACCTGGGCAATGATGACGTCATTGCTTCTTTGTCTTGGAAGACTATGTTTTTTTTTCTGTCATAAGACATGGCGGACATTATGCGACAGGCGACTAGAACAGATCGGCGACTAGACGCAACGACAGGCTGCGGCCAACAATTTTTACATATTTAGCTAAAAGCTCCGCACTCTTGACGTCGAGTTGCAGTGTCGCTACGACCGCATAAAGATAAAGATAAGATAAAGATTCATTTATTTGCAAAAACATGTGTAGATAATATACATGGTATGATGTTTATTATAGGTGTTACAGGATATTCTTTGGCACAACATTTTTGACCATGGCTGGTGTACAAATTAGGTCGGGAGACCATAAGATTTCAAAAAAAAAAAAAGAAAAGAAATATACAAAGTTAAATAATCTAAAAAAAAAACAAACTTTAATATTAAATAAGAACATAAAAATAAAAAAATAAACAATTGGTAAAAATTCATGCGATTCAAAATAAATATAATAGATTCAGTCAGTATATCGGAGCGATTTGTCGTTTAAAAATTCATTGACATTATAGTACGCTTTTCCTGTCAGCATTTTTTTAAATGTTTTAAACTGGTCTGTATTTCGTTTTTTTTTACACAGATAGGGATATTGTTATAAATTATCGTAGGATAGTCGCATGCTCTAGCTACTTGCCGCAGCGTTTAGACGCACGGTGCACAGGCACACCCAAAGACTTTCGTATGCGGCAGGTCAGCGACTTGTCGTCGAGCTGTGTAGTAGTCGCATATCGCATAGTTTGCGACGTGGTTTGGTAATTTATTTAAATAATATTTTTGCTGAAAGTAACGTAACTTACGCTAGCAAGCAGGTAGATTAGTAAAATTAATACAGGAAAAAGAATAGAACGAAATTACTTTATTCCGTATCTTTCAAAGAAAAAGAGTAACTCCGTCCGTAACAGAGTCCTATCTTATACTGGAAGGGTATCCAGCCCAGTAGGTAGGTAGGTCATTGTTGCTATCCCAAGCAAGATTTTAATTTCAGTAAGAATTTATTTAACCAATGTTATAACCATCATTTTAGAAGAATTTTCTTTCTACTATGGCCATGTTTCTAAGTATGAATAAAAAGTATAATCCTAGACTTCACTTCCAAAATTTATTTCATTTACTAAAGAAAACAACAATATAAATATCAATATTGCAATAACCCGAAATGGGATCGTTCCGGAATCTTTTCTAATATCGATATTGGTTAGCCGTCTTTATGAGGACAATGTCCACTTTTTACGGCAGTCCGATACGTTAGCAGTTCAATAGAACGGAAGTTCATATCTGCTGACTATTGTTGGGTTCACTTGCTCACTGATCTCAGTTTGTTGTGGATTTCTGCTTATTGGATTTTGAGGGGTCGTGAACGAACCGTGTTTTGTTTTTTGGAGATGCTTTTTGGTATTATCTGTAGATGTATTGTTTAGAAGATGAAAACTGAATTTGGTGCTTTTTCTGATAGACTTCAGCTAGGGTTGGTAACTTTTTAAATATCAAATAATTATAGTGTTTTCGAAGCCATTGCCTGTAAAAATAAAGCAGATGGCGAAAAATATGATTCTTTAAAATGCATATTTTTAGCTGCCATGCTGCTAGGCATTTTTTTTTATTAATAACAGGTTTTTTTTTTTTTTTAAATCCTACATATCTAAGTACTTTTACACTCTAAAATACACAAAAAGAAGCGACTTCCAAAAAATATCACTGTGAAAAAAAAAGGTGAAGTGAACTGTCATTCCACCAATGATGTTGTGATTGACACTATTGACTTTACCTATTTATTTTATTATTTATGTACACACTTAAAAATAGATACAGATAAGACATAATCATAATTATGAGTACAAAGGTACTGCTTATTTCTTAAGAAATTTCTTCCAGCAGACCTTTTTTTTTTTTTTTTTTTTTGGGTGGGAAATCATCATATGACACCTCCCGCTCTGGGTGGAGCGGGAGGGCGTGTCAGACTCTTACTGACTAAAACCCACCCGTGTTCCTTCTCTTGCCTGTGCAATGCCAGGGGGCCACGGTATCCCTTTCGGACTTTCCCGCAACCCCGGCAGGCAATGGTCTCATCGGACCCCTTCATTCGCTGACATCTCTTTGAGGCGCGCGTGGAACACAACGCGCCGTCGACCCGGGCTTGCAGACCTGCGACAGGAGAAATGAGAAAGAAATGTAGACAATAGTGTGTGAGAACAAGAAGAGAACATTTTTGTTATTATCGTGAGATTTTTATAGAATAGACGGCAGATACATATATTTGGACCCTACTTGTACGCCATGCTGCCATACATTTATTCAAATTGACCCTCCAGGAGGGCCACCGGCATTACGTTTGGGCTAAAGTTAACTCTCGAGGGATGTCACCGGCATTAGGTTTGAAACCGTTTTATACACTGTAAAACGAAGTAAAATAGTATTTTCAGGGGGTCATGTACTTATTTATGGGTAAGAACGTAAAATAATAAATTAAAAAAAAGTGTAATCGCTCGCTCCGATTCCGAAAAAGGAATCGGGGGGTGTCTACTGTCTGTCTTGGGATCAGAGTTCCTGAAATAAGTGACTGTGACAGACAAACGAAGTCGCACCACAAAGAAGTGTTGTTTTTGATAGGAACCTTGAAAAACTTCAATAGTTAAACTCATCGTGTTTTAAATTTTCAAAATAAATGTTTTTTTGTGAATATTTGTAACCGTGAAAAAGGTTACCCACCGCTTGACTACGGACCTTCTGACCCACATATTTTTTTTAAAATAAATATACTTGAATTTCAGGACCAACGCGTATTTGAATGAATATTGTTAAAATATACAACTGATTAATTTTCCATCTTTATAATAAGTACCTATATTTCATGATACTACTAATACTATGGACTTCAAGGTCTGCGAATAAAGAATTATATATATATATATATATATATATATATCATGCTGAATTCGCTTAGAAAACCTACATTTAAAATAAGCCCTCCGCGAGGGCTCCCAGCACTGAAATTGTTAAAGAAAATGGTTAATTCGAATGAGAGCCATAAAAATGTCATCAGACGTTTTATTCGTAACAATTAAAAGAAAACACAAGCTCTTTTTTAACAAAAACAATGAGAAACCCATCTTCTTGCCAAATGATTTTAAAATAAAAGTAAACAATTGTTAAACTAACTCTCCATCCTACAACAATTTCCATTTAAATGAAAACTCACTGAAAACTGAACTAAAAACAGAAATAAAAGTAAAAAAAAAAACAAAAAGTGTCAATTGTCCAATCCAAACACGTAATTTAAACTTTAACACCACTTTTATCCTTTATCCTACAATAAAAGAAAAAACGCTATTAAGACAGTCAGTAAGAAAACAGCAGATCTTCGCCTGAACTTGGGCTATTATGACGGGCAAAAATAGTTGGCGGAACTTGGGCAAAGTTGGCAACCAACACTGCTCGTTATTGCCTTAGTTGGGCAATATTTTCGCCTGGACAAAGATGGCCGGTTGTTATAACAAACTATTGTATTGCCAACATATTATGTGAATCTTTAGATTCGTTTGAGGATGTTGTAATCGGTGCGATGTTATTATATTGGGGTGATGCGTTTATTGATTTCACTGCAAATATTTTGGTGATTTTATTTGAAATATTAGGTACTCATAGTGAACTAAATAAGCGAAATTATGGCAATCTTTCGTTTTTACGGAATAGTAGGTTTGAATACAAAATTAAGAGGGAACAGGGCGCGCGATTCTCCATACAAACGTATTCCCCGTTTTTCTTCCTGAATAACCTCTAGAGCTGTCATTTTTTTTTTTATAAAGTTAGTGTTTCTATAGGCATGTCCCTGTCATTTACTTTTTTCAGCAATTAATAAGGAAAGGAAACTATGACCCTCCAAAAATTACAAAAATGCCCGCCGTGATTAGAGGACTACCAGACTAATTCGGAAAAGTTTTTAGCATAAAAGAAAATAATAGGAACCTAGACATACTCTTTCTTAAAATTTTAATGTAAAAAAATATTAAATCGGCTTAGTTTTCGAGGAGAAAAAAGGAGAATGCCAAACGTCGTTTTCGTAAAAAAAAATGTGATATAATCGGTCTGAGCTGCAGTTGTCCCTATCGCACTTTACGGGGTTTAACTCGGTTTTTCGGGCGCAGCGCGACGGCATCGGCAATAGTTTCTTCAAATACCTATTTTTCAAATTCCTCGCAGCCCCTGTTCCCTCTTAAAAACTTTTACCGCATTGTGTAAATCAAGATCATCAAGGAAAATCAGTGACGAACAATGGACAAACAAATGCAACGCATTCGTATTTTGATTTCACCTGAATGCTACCTTATGCATTTATCCTTTGTTTGTGTTTTCATTGTTTGTGTTTACTTATAGTAAATAACAAAAAAAAACTGTCTTTCCATGCAGCTGTCGTTGCTGCCAAGGTGAGTAGTTGCAGGAACTACCTTATCATTAAATAGTTTTTTCGCCTTTATATTTCCATTACCCCTGTGAAGATAGGAAGACGATCCTAGCTGTTAAAACAACTGTTAAACTTAAGTGTAATTTAAGTTTTATAAATATCTCTGTAATTTAATATTCAAATCTATCTTTATTTGAGGTCCAAACCCACACGAAAAATAAGCAAAGAAATATCCCCGCCCCGAGCACACTAATAGAAGTAATCAAAAAGTAAAGGTCAAATCAGAACGCCATATTAATTCCTGGTCCATAATAACCTCCGATATGTATGTAATGAAGTCCATATCTCCGCCACAAAGGCTGTCAGGGACAGGGGTCGCATCGTTCGAACAGGTAGGCAAATTAATCCGATGCAATTTTATCTAGTCGCTTCGGGGCTGTGTCACAGTGGGCAATGTTTTTGGTGCTTATTACGAGAAATAAGGGCGAAATTGTAGCTGGTTAGAGCTGGACTTTGGTTAAGCTGGACGATTGAGTATTTTGAGATCAAAATTGTAGTGCGTACAATATTCTACATAAGTTTAAAATGCGTTTAATAAGTAAAATCTGAATATTGAACATTATATTTGCTTCGATTTAATCTACAAGTTATTCTACAGGGCAGTTTTAGTCGATTGAAAACGAACATACCACTCTGTCTGTCAGTTGAATCATCTTAGACTGGGAGTAAGCACCACGCTTGTTCAACTTTTATAAGTGAGCAGTAACTAATTTCCAGAGATTCTTCTAGTGTGATTTTTATTAGGTAAGTACGCAATAAATATGTAGCTATTGCAGTAAAAAGATAAAATAATCTGAGAGTAGAGACCACCAAGGGAAAGATTTTTAGGTAAAGTTTTTGTTTTTTTACCAAAATCTTATTTCTTACGAGTTAACTTGAATATTTCTGAGGTCCATTGTAGAACTTCAGTCCTATATTTAATTGGCCGACCATAGAATAACGGGCAGCCGCGTTGTCCTTTTGTAATATGATGTGACCCCGCAAAAGGGTTTGCTCTCAAACTAATTGAAATTCACAATATTTTGTGCTCTATTTGATTGGGGGGAGTCAGATAGGCAGGCTTTACAAGCATTGGTTTAAACTCCTCTATTCTACATAGTTGATAGCACACACGGGTTTAATGTCAACTGCCCATTTGCGTGTAGATATTAAGACGAAGAACAGCAGTGCTATTCTGTAACCATCTCACCGTGAAAACTTAGGTGAAGTGAGTTGTCATTCCAACAGGGTGAGATGACACTGACAGCTCACTCCACGCTCACTTCACATGTTTTCACGGTGAAGTGGTTACGGGAATCGACTTGCTGATATTAAATGCTCCTGTTTGTATTTACGTACATATTTATTTTTGGCGATTTTCCTCATCTACCAAGCTTTTATTGGGCAGGAATAATACTTTTCTAGAAAATTTAATAACAAAGAAAAAGTTTACAACTACGCGTATGCGTGTGTACATGCACCTTTTAGCACTATCACTATTGCACATGCTTCCAACTAGTAGGTACTACAGTCCACCCACGTCGCCAAAAAGCCTCCCTTAGGAAGTCCAAACACGCCACATAAGTGAAACATTTCCGAGGTTTTCTCACTGTTCCTTATTAATACTGTGCCTTGTGTCACATTGCCAAGATTCCCAAGCGTGGACGCAGTTGAAAGTGAGTTGTTTTTATTGAAAACAAGGGTTGGCCCTGTCTCATTGGCTTCCAGATCACGAACACACTTTGTTAACAAAACAGAGATCCCTTTGACGTATCGACTAGATTTTTTTTAATGCATAACTTGAACGGAATTATTGATAACTACAGCGTGCAGCGGATCCGGCCGACGGATTTTGCCTTTGATATTTGCTTTCAAAGATGTGTGTTTTTAATGTTTTTTATTTTGAACATTCGGTTTGAGCTTGTTATCGGGTTTTCCTTGTATGGGCTAATATTTTTGTTGGCGTCTTGTGTTTTTGGAGGGATATTTGTCGACGGTTTTGATTGGCATAATAATTAAATAGACAAAGTATTAGTATGGGGAATTAGGAGAAGAAAGTCTTGGTGAACGTTAGTTTTCTTATTACATAGTCAGATCTATGAATAGATTTCCGTGTGGGCTATAAATTAATATTCCCTATTTTATTAATTCGATAGGCTGAAGCAATTTACATCTGAAAACACTTTCCTAACTCCCAATCAGTGCCCATAAATTATTCCAAAATAACATTACCTGAAAAAGTTTCCTTTAAAAAGCTCCAAGTAAAAAAAAGAACACCGATTTCCGAATTCAAATAAGGGATGTCATATCAGAATTAGGGGTATCGTCTGCAAGGAAATTACAAGTCGACTCTCAAAAACTCGACGTCGAAATTGAATAAAAACTTAAGTCATTTTTCAGTATAACAACAGAGAAAGAAGAGCGAGTTTCGATATCCGAATTTCTTATCCTACGTTCATTAGCAAGTTCAATCAAGGGTCCGAGGACTGTGGTTATTTATTGCCCTGCATCGGCCCTCACAATTACCGCTGAAGGAAAAACTTTCGCCATTACGGGCCCCTGAGGCTTTCATACAAAAAATAAATTGTACACGCCAACGTGTAGTGCGTAATGGATTCCGGGTTTCGATTTCGTTCGGCCATTGTATCGGGAGGTATCGGGAGTACGGCCGCACGCGTGCGACTGTTTATATGTATATTTGTGTGTAAAATGTTTATTTGATTCGGGCAAACGACAACGTTGGTGCGTTTCTGAGGCCGGGAAATTCGTTTAGCGTTTTAGTCTCTAAAAATGAAATCTCATTTAAATGAAGTAGTTGAAAAACTGTTTGTCTATTATCATTTAACGTTTTTGTGGAAGTCGTAAGATATACAATACCTACATACTAAAATAACAGCCATATTTATATAAAAATGAGTTTGGATTTGTTCCCTGTTGATAGCAATAGGCTCGCTCCCTGTTACATGGGACTTAAACATAATTGGCGAAATGTAGGTGTGCCTACTACAGGTACACCTCTGCCCAACCCTTCGGGGAAATAAGGCGTGATGTTATGTTATACCTTTCTCAAGAATTGGGCTATCAAATGAAAAAGCAATTTTGCAAATTCGAGTAGTTTCAGAGGTTAGAGAATTTAAACGAAAAAAAAAAACCGTCCAAGTGCGTGTCGAACTACACATAATGAATGGTTCTGATAAAACAACAAATTATCACTTTCAAACTTTTTCATTTAATTTCATGATTCTAAGTCAACAGGAAGTAGTAGTAGGTTTCATTTATGTGCGAGTGTCAAAATATGTTGCATAAATGGCCTTAATTTTTTTATTGCGTTGACTAAAAAGCTTTTTAGAGCTCCATGGGACCGTTTTACCGTCGTATTTAATAATAATTTCAACTTGATACACACGTTCTTGAGAAAGTGTCTTGACAGGCTGACAGACAGACAGACGGATAACGAAGTGATCATTTAAGGTTTCCGTTTTTTTCCTTTTGAGGTACGGAACACTAAAAATAAACTCTTCAGCTTTATTATTTTAGTATAAGAAAATAGGTTTATTTGTCACAGAATTACGCGCATACAAAAAACATAAATATTCGGCAGCTGCACGTCATGACAATGTATATGTCGTGGCCAGATCTTAAAATTGATCATTTCATGAAACGAACATCGACCGCTGGTCACATCATGAAGTGGCCTGGCCAGATCATTGAATACTCAACGTTTAACGATATGGTCAGTTAAACGCACGACTACTTCATGATGTGGCCAAACATTAGTGATCATATCGTAAAATAGTTAGATTATCCACCGGTAGAGGCGTTGATGACGCTCTGTTTTTTTTGTGCATCATGGCGGGCGGTGGCATACAACAAATCAAACAAAGTAGGGTGACCACGCAAAAAAAGTCGATGGACTTTTGGGTTTCCAAATATGATATTATGGAAAGCGATCAACTTGGAAGTAGCGCTCGCCGGCTTGAAATGCAACATAGCACTCTAATGGCGAAAGCTACTTCCAAGTTGGTTGCAGTTACTTGACTATTTTTACTACACCTTACACCATGGATACCCTACATTAATGATATGGCCAAACGTCGACTGAAATATCATTAAGCGTTGACGTTTTAACGATATGGCCAATGTTAGCTGGCCATTTCATGGTCAATTCTAAGATCTGGCCATGACATATAGATTACTAGGGAAGACAATCTTTCGTATATTCTTGTAATTACATAAACACCTACGTTTTACTGAAACAATATCCTATGTGAATAAGCGCTTCACGTCGAAATCGACGCGGAACATGTCGATAAGTTGTGTGGAAGCCGAGTACACAAAGCCTGAGCTAGACGTGAATATATCGAGTACAAGCAGGAACTACGCTGATTGATTATGAATTAGTTGCAATAGGCAAGCTTGATTAGAACACGGTAATGTGTTGCATTAATTACTTTGAGATACGTTATTAGGTACGTAGGTTGATTATCATTAAAAACCGGCCAAGTGCGACTCAGCCTGGCACACGAAGACTGGTTCCGTACCACTGTACAATATTTAGCAAAGCAATGAAAATACTAAACGAAGAATATTATTATTTTGCGTTAAAAAAATTAAAAAACCGCAGATATACATTTGTATTTCATAATGATATTATGAATTACAAAGTTCCTTTTTGCAGTTACAGACAATTCCCCATATTTAAATAAATACCTAATGAATTTAGTATTTGTTGATTATATGCAGTTTAAGGTACAAGAAGTTTCAAGTTCCAACTTGTTTAGTTGTTGAGATAGAACTCTGAATGATCTAAACTGGACCCCCTATTTTTTCATTTTTTAAGATAAAAACCAGTAAAAATTATATTGGTTCTCTACTTAATGAGCTCTAGATAATGACACCCCCCATGCCAGGGCTAGAATATTTTTTTTTCATATTCAAAATTTTATTGTATCGAGACCCTCGTTTATTTTTTTAAATTTTTTATTATTAGTTGTTATATCTGCAATAGAAATACATAATCTGTGATATTTTCAACAGTCCACCTATTATAGTTCATTACATACAGCTCGCTGATAGACAGACGGATAGACGGACAGAGCGGAGGTAAAAGGGTTTCGTTTGGCACCCCTAGCGGTGGTACCCGGGTACGGAACCCTAAAAATGGATGTTGTTAAAATGGGTATATACACACTTCACCAATATAAGAAACTTCACCAATTAGTTAATCAAAATCAGTTTTATTTTTCTCTCTTTTATTAAGTTCCTGCTTTTTATTATATTTCCCTTTAACAGCCTAATTTTGCATTGTATCTTTCATTTTTGTTTTATACTCTTATATTTTGTTTTATATCAATGTGTCCTATCGAGGTATAAATTATAAGGCTTATTATATCCATGCATAATTTAGAAGGTACACTGACTTCTAAGATACAGGTTTTTACCTAGTTTAGAGGTCAGGGTCTTTTTTACTGTGTAGCATTTAGATTAAGTCATTTTCTTTTTGTTTCTTGTTCAATGTAATGTTCTTGCATTTCTGGGAGTAATAAAGAGGTTTTTTTTTACTTCATTTTTTATTCGTTTGTAGGATTCTTTTGTTCTATAAAAGGGAAATATTGCATTTATTGCATTTTTTTATTGTGAATTTACTTACATATAAATTATGCAAATATCAATACACTAAACGAATAATATTATTATTTTTCGTTTTAAATTTACAAAATCGCAAAGATACATTTGTATTTCATAATAATTACAAAGTTATTTTTTGCTGTTGCAGAAAATACGCCATATTTAAATACCTAATGAATCGGCGTTTTTAGTATTTGTTAATTATATACAGTTTATGGTACATATTATAAATGTATAGAAGTTTCAAGATCCAACTTGTTCACGGGACTGTTCTCAAAATTTCAGTTGTTGTGATGTGAAAACTTCCAAGGAATTAGCTTATTGAAGATTCATTTTTGTTAATAAAATATTTAGTTAACATCAATTCACTTCATATAAGGCGCTGTAGCTTCGTTTAGTTTGAAGACTACTACAGTTTCAATGAACTTACCGACATTATTTTTGTACCTTACAACTCACTAATCTACCTCGGACAAATTATGACATAACTCAAAAACATTAATCTCAGTTAATATTCTCTTCTACGACTACAAAAGATTTCACCCGTCTCCTCTGACACATCGTAAATTGTGAGCGCCCGAATAAGGGAAGTTTTATTAAATTTCAATGTGTAGACTTGTCTTCGGATTGTCGGCACACCTGCGAACTGAATTACGGTTTACGTGTTCAGCAATCGGTATAACCTTATAGCCGTTAAAGCTGAAGATTTGTACTGAAACGTTTCGGACGAAAATCGACGTAAATTGCGCTTGCGAGTACTTTGTTTCTGGATGAGTTTCGATGATAGTTGATGTTGTTGAAGTAACATAACATTACACCACGCTAGTTAATCTTGAAGGTGTAGGTAGATGTGTAAAGCAAACCCACATTTCGCCAGTTTTTAATCCTATGTATACGGGGTGACCCTGTTGTCATTAATGAAAGGCGACTAACAAAACGTATTTACTAAGCAGATGTGAGTGGAAACGCCCTAGGAGGATATACAGGGTGGATTTTTGAGATGGGGCAGTAAGGGCAGCTACCTTAACCATTGTAGCTACAGGAAAACGGTCTTAGGAGAAAGTCGTTAACTTTTTAAGAAATTTTGATTTGCATTCATAGATTTAAAAAAATACAGTCAGAAAAAAAATGGGCAGTTTTCACAAACAATTTTTTTTGATGCCAATCGATCCTGTTTCATATAAGGATCAAAAACCTCTATTGGACCAACTGAAGTTCGAGTACTAGAAAAGTTAGAAATCGCCCTTACTCAAAAATCCACCCTGTATAGTGACCTAATTGGTGATGTTCTTCAGAAAGTATGGGACCCACATGAGCAAAAATATAAGCTCATGATAGAACGGGTCCAACGAAAATTTGCTCGCTACCTGGCGTTCTGTAGGTTCTGCCTACCCCATAGGAAGAAGGCTGAGTTTATGTATGCACTCATATGTATGTACTAGGCTGTCGGTTGAGAATATTCTAATAAAAACTTTATTGTAATAAGAAGTGTATAGAGTGCCGCTAACGGCACTTTAACCCTATTGGACAAAGTTCCGCTATTTGCGGCATAATAGTGGCGCTGTCTCGGCCCGGCTAAAGTGCCGTAAGCATTGCATTATCACTGTCACTTGTTATTTTGATGATTTTTGAGGTTAGTTCGCCGCCCTTTGTATTGATTGATCGTATTGTTTTAGATAATTATATCAAAAGTCACTACAGTGCAGACTGAATTTACGAAAAATAAAGTAGCAAATGAAAATGGCTGAAAGGTAGGTTAGGTTTGGTTAGAACTGTGACCACACAACGCACGAGCCGAGCGAGTGAAGCGAGCGGTGCTGCGGCAGCGGCCGGCGAGTGTCAGGGTCCGTTTAGGCACAAGAGAATGTAATGTTTTGGGAATGTGGTGTTTTACAGCGAACTAACCTCAACAATTTAAAAAAAAAAAACAAGTGACAGTGACAATGTAATGTTTACGGAGCTTTAGCCGGGCCGAGGCAGCACCACTATTATGCCGCTTGCGGCACTTAATCAGGTAGTGAAAGAATGCCTCTAGCGGCACTCTATACACTGCTTTAATAATATCTTATGAAACACGCTCTTAATAAAACGATTTAATAGACTTTCAAAGAATTATAATAAAAGACAGTAGACTATTCATTCAATATATTTTTCATAGAACAAAAGCGTTTTTATTAAAATTACGCGTTCTCATTTTCATGACAGGACAGAACAATTCATTTTAATTTCAGTAATTAGTTACGTCATCATTTACCACGATTTATATGACCCATATAAGAAGCACCATCTTTCACGCTGAACGTGAATTACAGTTACAAAGAAAAGGCTCCCGCAGAAAGGCTTGACGCGATTCTAGCAGAATAGTTTTCATGAAATTTTCATAGAAATTGTTCTACTATAATCGTGTCGCGCCTATCTACGGGAGCCTTAAATGTTTTGCCTTCGTTACCTAGTGTCCTTTATAGTGAGGATCGTATAGGCAAGAATAAACTGTTTTTTCCTGTACGTAGTAGGTTCTACGTAATAAAATAGGACTTAAGCCAATATTCTATGTCCGTTTGAAGAAACTTCGTCGACTCAGGTTGCCATGACAACGGCCGCAGAAACGCTCTCTAAATAGTATTCTTCTTCGGTTTTGATATCAAGGGTTTTGGTAATTCTGCAATTACCCTCGTGTATGTTACTTTTGTCAACCTTTAAATTGATGTAATCGAATCAACTTGTTTTTAAAGATGAGTTTATGCAGACTGCTTTATTGATTGGCTTCCATAGCCTGTTTTTATAGACGATATATATAAGTTATGACAATTAAAACATACTAGTGCATACAGGATTGATTGGATTTGTAATTGAAGCGCTCGCTGCTCATAATGTCTACGGAGCGTAGCAGTCTAGCTACGTCGTAGCGGCACTGCTACGCTTGTTAGGTTCGTAGCTGATGATTTGATAAACAAAGAATTCGCTACGCGTTGTCTAAATATTTAGCAAAGATAAATTAGAAGCAATCCTATTCCAACACCAACTAATTTGCTGCTCCTCTAAAGTGGAACATGCAGACACAATGCTTACATTAACAGGCATGCTGACCCATAAAGTTTTAAGATTACACAGGCCCGGCACCACAAGATAGTAAATTGGAATATTCACAGCGAGAGGGCCGAAAACGGGCCACCTGTGCGGAAAATGTTATTATCTCATTAGAGAAGCCCTTTCCGTTTCCTCAATTTGTTACAAACAAACGGAATTTTAATATTATTCTGGTAATAGGTTCCGTTGTTGATAATCCTCGGGCGCTTTGTCGTTCTGTTAAATAAACTGGTAGAAGAGAAACATACTTTGTCGTTTGTGTTTTGTTTATCCTGGTTAATTGGAGAAGATACTCCTTTTACTGGATAGTAATTATGGTTGTGGGTTTGCCTGGGGGTACGTACTAAACTATTATGAGAGAGAGAGGTTCTTTAGAAGCGTGATGTTAATTCCATTTTGGAATCGTGTTAATGTTCTCGTTTATTTTTAGGTTCAAAAGCTTAAATTGTTAAAAGGTTTTTTATTAAGTTGCCGCAAACGTGAAGGTCAGGATGAACCTGCTTTAAGTCATTTAAACAGTAACAGACTAATTACAGACTTTTCGATTTTTGTTAAATCCTGAATTTTTGAGAGATCATGAATTAAGCATTCTATAGTGACAGAGCAACTCACTTCGAGTAGTCCATAGTATTATTAATATAATTTTATTATTCTCCAAAAGAAAAAGATACAACTGCGATACAAAACACAATGATAACATAATTCGCAAATGATACGAAAACGTTAGATAATTAAACCAGGACAGACCCGCGGCTTGCGTGCTATATAAGAACATTGCGTGCTTATGTAAGAATATTGCGTGATTATGTAAGCGCATTGCGATGCCAGCCATTCTATCAGGAATATCATGGGAGCTCCAGATTGAGTAAGCGTGGTTTTGGGACAGAGTGCCCAACTCTAATAGTTCTTAATCTTTGATAATTATTGGGTTACTATTATATTTCTACTTGGGAATTCTAAGCTTCTTATTGGTTTTTATTTTAATCATTACAAGATACCTATTAGTAGAGGATCCGCAGAGACACGACCTTCACCCATCTATTTAATGGATGAAAAGTATTTTAAATAAATTTTAGTATGTTAGAAAATATATCGCGAGTGGGTTGGCTAAAAAATTCCAGGGGGCCGTCCACCACCTCTTTTAGCAGTATTATTTTGATGTTACTTCAGTGTGAGAAAAAAGTGGAGCTATGCAGGACGTCTAGCTCCATCTCTTTCCCACGCTCAAGAAAGTTTAAAATAATACTGCTAGGGCTACTGGTCAGACAGTGATTAATTAAAAATTCTAAAATACCTTTTTTTTAAACATTGCAAGATACACTAATAATAATTGGAAGAGCTTTTCAAGTAGAACCTTTGCTATTATCTCGACTTTTGCCAATTGTTAGTCAATTCAGAGTTAATGACATAGATAAGTGGCTACTTGGTCACCTAAGTTTAGGAATGTTCTTGGCGCCCAATTGCCATAAGTGATATATCAATGGATAGTGCTTTTTAAGAGAAACATTTGTTACTAAAACGAATTAACTAAATTTTATATAAAATACATTTCATTAATTGAAAAAATGAGTGAAGGTCGTTTCTCTGCGGATCTTCTGCAATCAATGTGATCTCTTAATTTGTAACGGGACCATAGAATTCTGAACTTGTTAAAAAAAATCTGTGCATAATTTAGTACATAGTACATGACGATGATGATGATGGACTGTGTGAAAGATGATATGGCTGGAAAGGGGTCGACAACCGAGATGATGACCGATAGAGAAGTATGATAGAAAAAGCTTGATTTGTCTTCATATTTGTTACAAAAGTATTTAATTCTGCAGTCGGAATTTTGTTTTTGTTAAGTTTATTTCTACAAAAACACATTATGATACTCACACACACACACTCATGTACACTCACATGCGTTCGCTCACCATCACACATACACACACTCAATCCACGCCCGCTTTGTTTATTTTTATTGTTTAGCTTTACTGTTTCAATACCTACTAGTGTTACTTATTATTTGTATTTTATTACATAAAAATTTAAATGTATATTGATGTGAGGCGGAGGACACTATCTCCTGTGACACAGGTTCGCCTAGCACGGAAGTCAAGTGTAATTTTATGTAAACATGTTTATGTTAATTGTATGTAATAATGTATTTTTATGTCAATAAAGTTTATTATTATTATTTATTATTATTTGTTGTCATTTGCCAATGTCGCAACAGTAATTACGCAATATTGTCTTTGGTCCCTGGCATTGACATCAACCAATGAACAACATTGTCAAACTTTTATTGGTCGATTAAGAAGCTTTTGGCTACTTTTGTATGATTGTGTGTTTTGTCTTTTTTTTAAATATGCGTTTTTTTTAGCAGAATAAGCAATTTTTCTTTCTTTTCTTTCCTTTTTTTATTTATATTTTTCGCCAACTCCAAAAAAATTGACAAAAGGGCAGGATAATTATTATGTATACATTGTGAAAACAGAAAAGGCATTAGGAGATCCGTATAGATTCTTTTGTAAATTTGGGACATTACCTTAAGCATTTTGATTACCGATATATCTACATGAATAAAATTGAGCGTTAGGTAGGTACAACATTTCATTTCCCAAACAATATAGACTTCAATTATTCAATCAGCACTTTATATTCCTCGAAATATCAAAGCAATCCACCTAAAAGCGTACTGGTAACCCTGTATGCCCCACATTCCTTCTTATTTACATTTCATTTGCGGAAATGCGACTCGAGATACGCAAAGAAGCGAGTACCTTAATAAAAGAACCTAGATAGGTATGCAAATTAATAGAACACCATCAAATCAAATTAGAAATATAGAAAAACAGCATTCACTGCTGCTTCTGCAATTGTGGTTTGTTTAATAGGAGTTTAGGAAAAGAATCAATCTACCTAGCCTTTTCCTAACTATATTGGTTTCGGCCAGTCTAAACGGATGCAGCTAAATACCACATGGAGCGACTGCCTATCTGACCTCCACAACCCAGTTGCTGAGTAACACGTTACCCCTTGGTAAGACTGGTTGTCAGACTTTTGGGCTTCTGACTATCCGACGACTGTTAATGATCTTGTCGCGACTGATACTAATTAAAGTGCCTACCAAACATACGATTGATTGAATTATCAAAATTGATTATAGTAGCAACTAACTCAATAAGCCATTTCAATAAGATTTGGTCAAAGTGCAGACTGGATCAATTGAGTTGGCACAATGCGTGCAATGAAGCGAATACAGGCTAATGTCTGGGCTATTGATCGCGTGAGCTACTGGAGGGAATCCGGTTCCAATAGCAGCTTAGATTATCATCGTTGGGTTACGATTCGTAAGCTATTTATTTATTTAACTTAAAACGGCCAAGGCCAATTACATAAGACAGAAACGATAATATTTATTTAGGCAAACCAACTAAATACACACAAGGACATTCAAAGTACATATCACTAACAAATACAATAGAATTGCATGCATCTAAATTAAAGGTAAGCACAGCATTTTAATTAGATCTCACTATACAATAATATTCAATATACAGATGGATAAAAATGCAATTAGAACCATATAATATCATTAATCTTTTATAAGTACTTAAAATTAACATGGATTGAAATTAAAATGAATTGAATTAAATTGAATAGAAGAGAATTAAATTAAATAAGATTGAATTAAGTAACAAACTAAAAACACAACTAACTAAAATTATTATAATAAAATAAAATATAAAATAATATAAAAAACAAAAAGAGAAACATTATTGAGCAAGAATTATGAATATACAGGGTGTTTGGCGCATGGACCGACACAATTTTTTCAGGGATTTTGGAGGTCATTAGCTAGGTTCTACCCATACACCCTTTGTCCCAAATGTCACGGTTGGTTACATATGATTATTTTTTTAAAATGAAAAAAATTCCCAAAATGTGTCCTTTAATTTGAAATAACTTTTTTGTTTGTAGGTGTAGTGGCACAAAACAAATTTTGTTGCATTCTCCAAAGTCCTTTAAATCTAAAAACATCTTTGTTTTATACAACTGGTTTCAAGAAAATTCCTTACAAGCTTCCAAAGTTAATTTTTGTATTTAATGAATGAAATTTTACAACTTCTAAATTTATTATAAAAAAAACTAAAAGCTATTTTGAACTTAGCTAGAACCTAGCTAATGACCTCCCAAATCCCTGAAAAAATTGTGTCGGTCCATGCGCCAAACACCCTGTATATACTATGTATTATTATAATATAAGGTATACAACTACACGACAGCATACGCTCATCTCAAAATACTCCAGACACACTGACCAAAACCTTCTTCGATTCGTCCGCGAACACGTCACACTATGTCACTGAATTCTTAACTGAAAAGATAGTACAAAGTAAGTACTCCAACTGTGATATTTTTATGCTATGTGATTGAATAAGTGTTAAATTACAAAAGGAAATAATTATGTATATTTGTGGTATTTTATACACAAGTTAGAGTTCAATAAAGTCACTTATCATTCCCCAGTTTTCCATCAGGTTAGGCTACGCTTGCCGGGGTTGGTCCGTGGATGGGTGACCCTCTTTACATACCGAGACTCCTCCGTGCCTCGGAAAGCACGTTAAACCGTTGGTCCCGGCTGTCATTCGTGGATCTTTGACAGTCGTTACGGGTTGTCGGCAGATTTATTGATTATTGCCTAGTTCTAAAAACGTTTTAAACGGTAACTTCGAAATATTTACTACTGAAATAATTTTAGTGATATCAGTTGGTGATTTGATATGAAAAGTATTCTATGCACTTACCATATTAGAACCAACTAAGAAATTAGAAAATAGTAGTAGGTATAGTCGAATTTAAAGTGGGGTCCGGATACTGTTGAATTTTTTTTATCGAGGTCCAGAAAAATAAACTCTTAATACTTTCTAGTTGTCCTTTTTATTTCGGATAATATAAGTACAAGGTAATAATTATATTGTGCAGTTTTATACATATTTTTGCACCCGCACCCTCTCGAACTGAAACGCTCTTTCATGCACCACACAGCACGGCATAGTAACTACAGCTGTATCTACTAAAGATAAAGTAACTAATTAAATTAGGTTCTTCGTGACAGTTAAGTACTTATATAAAAATATTATTTATATCGAATAGTAGATATATATTTGGCGGTCCGAGTTCCTTTCGGGGTCCGAACAAGGACCGTGGTTCGACTGTTGCCAACCGTTGCTCTAGACTGTCTAGACGAAATGTAAGCCTTTTTAGAAGTAAAAAACCGGCCAAGTGCGTGTCAGACCACGCACAATGAAGGGTTCCGTAGTTGGGATGAATTTATCGCAAATACAGACTTAACTTTGTAGTTGAAAAAACATGTAATCCTATACATTCCATATCGGAGAACATGTTTTTTCAACCGCAAATGTAAGTTGGTCGATTATTACTAGTTAAATTGTAAAGCCTACTTAGCTGTAATAGTTTTCCTTTAAACTTCATTATATACAGGTACTACTGCCATAACATTTGAATTTCTAACTATAACCGTTTAGTTGGTAAAGTGGGGGGACACTTGACTCTAACGAAAATTGGTACTTTAAAGCTTGATAAGTCACGAATGGTTTACTTAATCAAAAACGGTCTTCCCAAACCCCTAATATTTTTGAAAAACCTATCCAACGATATCCCACGCTATGGGTAGGACGAAAAAAAATTATCATCCCCACTTTACATGTAGGGGTGGTACCCTAAATAATAGTTTTTTTTCAAAATTTTATTTTACCACTTTTTTGGCGACATTAACGTGTATACTCATGCCAAATTACAACTTTCTAGTACCAATAGTTTTGGAGCTAAACCGCGGACAGACAGACAGACGGACATGGCGAAACTATAAGGGTACCTTGTTGCCTACGGAACCCTAAAAACACAACATCACGCCCGTATTCCCCGAAGGGTTAGGCAGAGGTGTACCTATAGTACACTCAAATTTCGCCAGTTATATTTAAATCCCATGTAATAGGGTTCGAGCCTATTGCCATCAACCAGGCACAAGTCTAAACTCCGGACTGCAACTGAGAAATTCTAGATGGTAGATACAGACACACACTTTAGCAACATATTGTAACCAACAAGTAAGTAGTTTTGCATACCTAGAGGCCCAAAAAACCATCCAAAACCTCTACACTACCTTTAACACAACACATTTCGACACCCGCTGTTACCGAATCGATTCTTTTCACCCGTTCTCGATGTTCTGTGTAAATTGCATTGTTATCTAGGACTCACCGTCCACTCCAGCTGCCTTATCTCGATGCAAGTAAATCTCAATGGTAACTAGGAGATTGTGAAATATTGCCTCGGAAATTGCTTCGGATTTGAATAGAATGAGGCAGGTTCCCTTTGAAAGGATAGTTTAATCGTGAAGGATTGGTGCCTTTCGTTTGGTTTTGATGGAGGTCGTGGGATTGTTTGCAGGGATTTTTGTTTAGTTTTTTTTTTTCGATGTGTATTTGCTCCATTAAACCTGAAAATGTTACAAAATGTAATTCCCTTAGATTTACACTTTGTAATAGAACTGGAATCACATTGATATATAAATTGTAAGTGGCGAGGCTCAACTTCATGAATCTCGTTAGTACAACTTTTTTTCATTAGTGTAATGATCTTTTATAATTTAAATATAAAACTTTCTCCACTCACAGGCAGAAATAGAAATAAGTTTTGACTTTATATGCGCACTGTCTCCTCATCACTGGCACGTAATAATATGTGACTCCTTCATAAGCACAAAAAGGCACAAAAGGAAAATAAAACACTTGAATTTCGAAAAAAGAATTGTCCCATGTTTATTCTCACACAACTATTGCAACAGAATAAATCAATCAGGCACATAAAACGAACGACTTTTGACATATTTCGCGGAAAAAAAAGAATTCTAGCAAGTCTTCCTCAATATCTCGTAACATTGTCAGTTGACTTGATTTTCTGGTAACGCGAGTGGAACGTTTCCCGCTTACGTGGAAACGTAAATGTTGCCGGCGTCATGTTTCGCATGCCAAGCATATGCCAAGCGGACAAATTGAGTACGTAGCGTGTTGGGACATTGTGCAGGTGAATTGCAGAAGCGCAAAATATGCGTTATACATTTTTTTATCTGTCGCTAAATTCGTCAATGAAGTAACGCAAGTACAAGTTGATAAACTACGAGAGTGAAAGTGTCTTTTAAAACTGGCTATTTGATAAAAAATATGATGGTTTTTCGCCTTTGAAGTTGATTATGAGTTTTTAAGTGATTAGAGCCATGGTACAAATATGTTTTTTTTAGAGAAAAATAATTGATTTATGACATGCACGGGAAATACAAACAAAAAAAAAACTATCAAATTAAACTGAAATTATACTAAATAAATCAGGCGTCATGTTCGTGAACGGGCGCCGTCAGTTGGTACTGGTCATCTCTTAGCTGCCATGGCTTATTTTAATTTATTTTAAGTTTTTGAATGATTCTTTTTTTTTTTCTTTTTTATTACGGACGCTTTCACGAACGTGCACGTCTTATTACATTGTTCTCACATGCATAATTTCAAAATGAATGATGTAACCAATTTTTTGGTATATTTTTTTTATTTTTATTTAAAAGAGTGTCCGTGGAGTTTCTTGCCCGTTCTTCTCCATAGGTACCTACTACGCTTTGGAATGGGCAACTAGCTTCATATTTTTGACTGACCGACCCCTTGACAATTCAAAATTGCCTCTAAATGGTTTAATTGAAATAAATGCTTTAAGTTTGAGTCAAGGACAAAAACACATGAGTACGTAAATTAAAATAACCGATTAGGCGATCGTTACATGATAGTTTTATCATCCTAAACTTCTATATATTATCTACAGGATGTCTCAGTGAGAATCTCGCTCGTGAGAGATTGAACTACACGAGTTTGCGATGTGACTATTTTCCAGCTCAGAATTTTATGTATCGGTCCGCGCGGACATCTGCGGCCGGCTCGGCGCGTTCTCCATTGGACGCATTTAGTGGCATACATCCACGTATTGATGGTATACTTAAAGCGTATTGACTTTCGGAGTTTCATTCGTTTTCAGTGTAGATTTTCTCTACAATCTGCTGTTCATTTGTTTTCCTGGCAAGAACGTTCGTTACAATCTGCCAAATAATTTCAAAATGGAACAGCCTTTTTCTGAATCTTTTATAATCGATCCTTGCGTTTGAACACGACTATATGTGGTGTAGTTTTCATCTCGTCGTTGTTTTTCTTCCTAATTTAACTGCGCTGCAATAAGGTTATAAAGACGTTACAATCGACCGACATCTTACCTCTCCGCCTGAAACACTTTCAGCACCTTACCTGTACACTTCCTAATTACATTTTTCAGTTCTGCAACCGATACTACCTTACATTAAACCAGTAACACGGGAGGACGGTAGTGTGAAACCCAAGTAGAACCCATGTCCATAGCACGTTTGACGTTTATGAGGGTAAACTAACATTGTGGTAGGTAATTCGATCTGTCTATAAAACATACCCTCTAAATTTACTAGCGGATGTGCTGTTTCTATGGTCTTTTAAGCTTAATTTGGGTTTTATTGGAAGTTTCATTAAGATGCAATTGATTTTATATGGTGGGTTCTGTGGGATTGACTGTCAATTAATGTGTGACGTGAAGGTGATGTATTGAAGCTTGCTATCTGGAAATAGCCGGAGCTACCGACGTAGGCTGCAGAGTAAGCAAGTCTCTCAATTGCAAGCTGAAACCGCATGAAATATCTAGCTTCAAATTTCTGACTAACTGACCGATTCTTCAACAATTCAAAAGTGCCTGTAATGGTTTAATTGAAATAAATGCTTTGAGTTTGTAAATTACGGGTCGAAACATTATTGAAATTCAAAATGTTGAAGATGCTAATATTTCGTTTTATTTACCTACTCTATATTTCAGATCCTTGAGTGGTTTATTGAATCGGGCTTAAATTACTTTTAATTACTAGAAAGGGAGAAAGATAGTGTAGTAATGAGTCAATTTCACCGATGCGGCACAGGGAAAATGCAGATTTGCCATTAAAATCATATCAAATATATTTATTTGCTAGAATATGGTGTATAACGTGTTACAGTAAATTTGTTTCAGCTTATCCTGCCATAAACTGGCGAGCAAATGTTAAACGATATTCACAATCAGCGATGTCAATTAATCTAACTTACAAATTACAGATTCTAATGATTAGTCTTCTAAATAGTCCTTAATGGTATAATATATTTTAAATAGTAATAGTTTGTAGAGTATTTTTAGGGCTCCGTACCCAAAGGGTAAAAACGGAACCCTATTACTAAGACTTTGCTGTCCGTCCATCCGTCCGTCTGTCACCAGGCTGTATCTCATGAATCGTGATAGTTAGACAGTTGAAATTTTCACAGATGATGTATTTCGGTTGCCGCTATAACAACAAAAACTAAAAACAATAAAATCAATATTTAAGGAGAAACGGCTTTTTTTCAATCATTGTCAGTGGTAAGTCTTGAAAACTATTTGGTAAATGATTGTAAATAATAATCGACATGCAGAATACATTTTTCTTAAATAAATTATTGTGGCATTCAAAATCAATATAGCGTTAGTTACGTTAAATATCAGAAACAACAGTGTCACGGTGGCAAAAGTCATTCTGCAGTCGATAGCCTGCGAACAATATGACGTGGCGTATATTTTTATCCAACACCAAAAAAAAAACTTTTCGATTCAATTCACATTCGATTCCGACACGCGCAGCCATTTTGATTTTTTATTTGTTTTAATAGAATATTTTTTATGCATGCAGCACCTATATAAATCGTGTTTTCGGTTTGATTGGAACACGACGCAAGGACAAGCAGGACAAGACGTAAAGCAAGCAGCTGCTCTCTATGTGTCCCATTTGCAAAGATGCTCTCGTTATCGCTCGAAGAGAAGTTATGGATGCCTTGTTTCTGTACAAACTCCTCAGAAAGCAAATAGACTGTCCACAGTTACTAAGTCTCATCAAGTTTCGTGCCCCAAACCCATCACTCCGCTTCACCCGCCCTTGCGTAAAACTGTCCTAGGTGCTAACTCACCTATACTGCGAATGTGCAAAATCTTAAACAACTCTGCAGTGACCTGATCGACGTACATCACGATAGCATAGGGACATTTTGTAAATCAATGAATAAATACTAAAACTAAGGCATAATCTGAATTGGCAATTAATTAATTTACATACTTATTTACCGTTATTTAATTTATTTTTTAATTAACTTATAATTTATTATATAATATAAACCAAACATTTAATTTTATTTATTTATCTATTACCTATCATTTTTTTTCTCTTTTTTAAATTAATTTAAATAATTCGATTCTTGATTTGTGTGACATATTGCTAGATGTATGTTTTGCTTTTACATTATTTTTAATCAGCCATAATTCTGAATGAATTGCAGTAATTGCATTAATAAAAATGTAAAATCCGAATATATAGTGTATATACTCGTAGTGCATGTGGTGTTAGCCTGAAGTAATTGTTGCGCTTATAAATGAATATCGTGTACTTTTAAATGAAATTAAATGTGTAAACAATTGTAGGCTAACCTATAAATAAATAAAATGACAGTAACTAGTTAACTAACATACTTACTTTATCTCTTAAATACACTGACGAGCAATATGAAAAAGCCACTGGCAAAGCAATCAAGCAAGCAAAGCAAGGTTTAGGAGATATCCTAAACCACGTTAACATGAAGTAAAATAAATGTTAAACAGTTTTATAAGTGTTTTTTAAGCTATTAAATACACTTGAATGTTGCTTTTTACTTCAACAAGCTATCTTGCGTGATTTCGGAAATATTTCATGATAAGTTAGTGGCTTTTTTATATTGCCCTTCAGGTTATTTGCATGCCATCATTACATGGCGGAATGCGTCTGCACTGAATTTTATATGTAACATCTTTTGTACCTACCACATTTTGTTTTTTTATTTCATTTAAAATAGAAAAAAAAAACTCTTTGAAGGACACTAATAGGCGTAATAACAATAAAACTTCTTTTGTGTCTCGTTCAATGTCCTTCAACCGATTAATTTTAAATTAAACATTTCCCTAGTAAATTTAAAATATGGAAAATATTGTTACAATCATAATTAATTTGTTGCGACTTTTAGTAAATGTGAACGATTTCGAAATCACCAAAAAGACATCAAATAAATTTGCCTTTTACAAAAACCACATGAAAATTCAACATATCTATACTTAAACCATAACAATATTCGCGATGAAATGCCTAGTGATATTCGAGTAGTGGAAACGTAATAAAAGCAAGAGTTGTCGGCCTCCAGCGCTGAGTGAGTATCCATGTACGCTTTGTATTCTGTGTACTCACAAGTACTACGCGCTTTAAAACGTGTCTACTATTTATTTTAATGCGTGTTGAGTTTCATTATACGTGCGTATTGCCCAAGGCGTTAATAGGTACATTTAGTGGCGAAAGTGTTATCTGAATAATGTAGGTAAATCAAGAGTAATTGTCAAAACTTTAACTTCAGGTTTACCATATTATTTTATAAGTATCATAACATCACGCCTGTATTTTCCGAAGGTTTAGGCAGAGGTGAACCTATAGTACGTCCACATTTCGCCTGTTATGATTAAGTTCCATGTAATAGGGCATATAATTGCCATTAACAGGGCAAAAATCCAGACTCAGGGCTGCTATAGCGTTTTTACATTGTGTTGTAGGTAATTGATAGGTCGTCACCCGCGGGGTTTTCCACTGCTGCTGCATTTGACAGCGCACATGAAAATTGATAAGCCACTCTGTAAAGGATTTCGTCACGTACAGTCAAAAAAGATGTACCTATACATCTATAAATATAATAAAATACTAACGAAGTCAAAACTGTAAATTGAATACTTTTGAAAAAAAAAATTGCTTTGGGGTGTGGGAACGAATCCTGATGACGAAAAATATAGTTTAAAAAAAAAATATCCGTTTGTCTGGATGTTCCGAATTGGGGTCAAAACGGCTGAATAAATTTGGATGCAATTTGGCACACAGATTGTTTATAACCTGGATTAGCACGTAGGGTACTTTCCGGCATCAGCCACAGACAGGCAAAAGCTATTCGACAACAAATTATTTGATTGTATACAATTTGTGTTCTATAATATTTGCTGTTTTGTGTTTTGTTGTTTTGTGTTTGTGGCTACATATTCATTATGGACCAAAGTCTGTAAAATTAAAAATAAAACATTGTCGATATATATATTTTTACGAGAGTGTACCTACCATAGAACAAAAAACACTATGTCGCCTTTTTAATGCGACAATGCAATTAACTGGATCATGAAGTTGTCAAATGTTTTTTTTAATCCTTCAATCATAATACCTGCTTAATAAACTTAATGACATAGTCTGTTATAGTCCATTTCATTATAAGGACATCAGGTCTACCTCACAACCTAAAAGCAGTACCTAATTCTATCAATCAATCTGCCTAGCCTGTTCTGAACTAAAGCAGTAACTAATTAACAAAATTAATAAAAATCCGGCATCAAATTAATGCAATCTGCATTAATTATAAGTATAAGCCAGATAATTCAACCTTATCTCAAGATGATACAAGAGACCCTACAAATATTATACATTGACAAAAAGCTCTCAAACATACAAAAAATAATCCCATAAACCTGTATTTTGAAGCAAAAATTATTAACAACGACCGCTAAAGCCTTTCAGTGGATCTCAGCGAAGTATCTATTGTGAGGGTACACAATGACTTTTGACAGAGATGTGTCACAAAATAGAATAGGTACAGAAGGTTGGGTACTCACAACGAGAGAAAACGCACGCACGCATAGACACGCTTCGCGTACATCGAGTACAGGCGTGCTCGCTACTGGCTTTCGCTTGAGATAGTTTGAAATCTCCGAACTTACATAATCTCAAGAAAAGTATTGACTTCGGGAACCATCGTCTATCTTCGAAAAATAAACGCGCGATGATGAGGTCTAATATGAGCTGTTACAACGATGGATAGTACTTGTCTATTTTGTATTACCATGATTACCAGATTAGGGATTAAAAACACTATACAATTCCAAAAAAACATTTTAAAATTCTTGAGTGACATTACGAGTATTATCCTTACTTATTATAAAACAAAATCCCCCGCCGCGTCTGTCTGTCTGAACGCGATAGACTCAAAAACTACCAAACGGAGTTTCAAACAGTTTTCTTCAATAGACGGAGTGATTCATGAGAAAGGTTTTATTATATAATTCATTAAGGTTTTGTGTAAATTGGCTGAAATATGACGATTATTGTTCAAGATGTCAGAAAAAATCAAGCCGACGCCGACGGGGAGCTTTACGCATGCACCGCGGAAACTGTGAGAGATAAATAAAAATGATGTTGTACAGGATTATACGTCTTAAAAAATTCAATAAAAAAGTCAGCAATAGCATTATGTCTATCTTCTAAGGATGACCCACAATAACCATTTTCATCTTTCAGAATTTGATAAAAATTTCATTGCTATCTCCGAAGCGAGCACCGGTATTATATTTATCCTTAACCAATAAAATATGGTATTTAAATTGGGAATTTAATTTTAAATAACATATGCCTCGACATCATATCATTAAAATTAATACTTTAAAAGATATCACAGATTCAAAATTACGCGTAGCAAAATAATTATGGTTGACATCAACGTGGGTGCAGCGGTAGGAGTCCTTTCGGTAGGAGACCATTTCCTCGGGTATTAGGTATGTAATTTTCCGACATCCACGCGAGCAAAGCCGCGGGCGAAAGCTAGTAACGATATAAAACTTTGCCTCTGCTGGGGGTTAACTCTGTGGCGCGACGTTCGTGCTAATTCGGAAAAACGAAGATTACCGAAGCGCGTACCTTTTCTGGTTTAACTGTACGTACTCGTTTCAGTGCGCCTGTTTTCTCTCGTTGCTATAGAGCCGACCTTCTGTACCTACTCTTTTGTTGCTGTATTCTTCAACAATCCTCTGTTGCAATTTTATTACGTAATTTTTTTCATCATTTGTCGTTTCAAATCCATTGTTCAGTAATTTTCAGGTGAATCTAGAATAATGCAAGTGAATTAATGAGTTGAATATTTAATTTATTTATTTTGGTTGTTATTCTCTGAGTTTCGGGGTAATATCTGAATGTTGTTTGATATTAATGTCAAAAGATAGTTAATACAATGACGAGCAATATAAAATAGCCTCTAACTTATCATTTTCGAAACCACGCAAGATAGTAAACAGTGAAAAACATTCAAGTGAAAAAACACATAAAAGTGATTTCAATTTTTTTTTTACGTCATGTATCTAACTTGTTTGGTAACGTCAGTGTATAATTATGATTTCGTGGAATAAACTAATAGCGTTTGTGTGAAGTAATGTGTAATTTATTTCTCGTTTTGACAAACTGTGTCTGTATTATCTTTTCTGGAAAAGTAAAATATTGGACGTTAAAATATTTATAAAACAAACAATATTTGCGTTTCTTACATTACAAGGTTTTTTTTTTCATAAACGTTATTACAGTCAATTCAATTTTATAAATCGCGCGATTTTCACGCACCGTAGGCACACGGTCCCCCTTAACGCGCAGAAATAATTACGTCAGGCCCCTTTTTATCTGAAGAGCAATCGTTAACTCTATGATAATGTGTCAGATTTGCATTTCCCTCGTTATTTTAACGTTTCATATGCCTCTGACATTCCCTTGTCCCCGTTTTGTAATCATCAAGCTTATGGTAGGGATGCTATGGGTGAAAAGAAAAATCAAGGACATTTTAAGGATTTAAAATAAGGTTTTAAAATTGTTGATAATAAATAAATAAAATAGAAAATTCTGCCTTCAAGGCCGACGCGTGAATTACGATGTCACCTTAGTGTGCGGTTTCAGAGCTAATAATCGTCATTTTCTTGACTTATCTGTGTGGAAATTACAAGGCACACGCATAAAAACTTTAGTATTGTCATTATTATCGCCATTATCATTACCAACACAACTGATCCCCTCAACAAAGATACGTCAATAGAATAAAACTGGACGACAAAGTCGGAAACCCAAATAACTCCACTGAATTAAAAACGCAAAATCATTGTTACATCACTAACAACCAACCACCGACAACCTACAATTTAGCGTACGCTTATGCCTACCTATACTAGTATAGCATCGCCTTCCGATTTCACCTGCTTAATGCTAAGCAGGCACACTTTTGTACTTAGTGCTAGACAGGATATACACTTGCGGAAAGCAAACAAAACATCGTTTATTATTACTTACAAACTATACAACATCACTACTCACACTCACACCCACACTCACTCACTTGCACACTAACATACTCACCCTGACACTCTCATCACACGTTCTCGCGCGATTTGGCCTTTTTCTGTATAACGTTCATTCTTTAGCAGCGCTGTTTGTTTAATCTTAATTTTTCCGCTTTTATTTTTATTTTTAGTCTTGCATGTTTACTTTGTCTAGGTTTCAATTGCATAGTAATTGCTGATAAGTGGAAGTGCGGAGACTCCTAATACAAGCAATTCCTTGCTTAAAAGGTGATCTCCAAAAAAATGTATCTAAACGCCCATTGTAATTGAAATAAACATTTTTATTTATTTATTTAACTTTACTTCTTCTTTTACTTCATCAAACCCAAACACAATCAGTCTGCACACTGCAGATACTGAAATTATCTCGACGGTCCAATTATTTCATAGAATTACGTCAGTACACCTCTACTCAAAACGGATCGTGTCCGCAGAAATCCGTACACATGGATATCCTAGTCAAAGCGTATGACAGACGGGGGAATCCCTGTAACTAAATTATTCGTGGTCACGTATTCTGCGAGGTTTCAGCTTTGTACGGAAATTTTAATTGTACATCGGACCAGCGTTGCCAGATGAACTTATGCGGAAATAATTAGTTTTAGTTGATTTTTACTTTTAATTAGAAAGAAAGAAATATGCGTTTGTTGGCATTACAAAAATTACACCTTTAAACTATAAAAACAGAAAACAAATTATTATAATACCAAAAGGGCCTCAGCTCAGCATAATGTCAGATGACAACACAAAGTGACGCTGATTTTCAGCTGCAACCCACGAGTGCCATAAGTAGTGTATATTATGTGTGTGGATTTGTTGTGTTTTGTTTGTGTTGGGGTTGGCGTATGACGTTGAGGTTGGTCGAGCTCCGATTTATCAGTGAATCAAAAGTAATGAAAAATTAGGGTGCTTGCATAGATACAGGTTTTCTGGGCCCGATTTGTGGGTACCAGTCTGTACTGATAGGTACAATCCACGAGTGCCCGGTATGTGTAGTCGGTAGCGACAAGTTTAACATATTTCTTTATGTGCGAGTGCATAGAGAAAGTATCAGATTATTTTATGATTACGGTCGGTACCGATCCGTTTCGGCTTATCCGTACTGGGAACCTGAAGCGGCCTTTGGCGTGATTATAAAATGCTGAATGTTTTGACGCATTTTGAAAACTGTAAGATGACTGATTTGATTGATTTACTTAATGATTCTTACATAACTTGTTCATGAAGACCATTCAAACATAAATTATTACGCCATTTAAAACTCCCAATAAACGGAACATAATATTAACCGATATACCATTCAATAAATTGTAAAACTTTTTCTAATAAACGATATTTAGGGCTAACATAACTTGGTACCAAGTTGTTCGAGCAGTTGGCACGACGGGCTTGTGGTCGCCACAACTCAATAACTTTGCTAACCAAGTGACGTTCGAAACGTCTCGTGGTAGGGGGGAGGGAAGGGGGCAAGGGGGTGTGTTGACTTTAGAAAGTTAGTCCCCATTACGTCTGTGGACGTATCTGTTCTACGTCTTTGTTAGGTGGTTCAGGAATTGAGTTTGTATTCATAGTTTAGAGCAGTAAGAAATGCTGAACAAAGACATACCTGCTGCTCGACTAATCGAACTACACATTCAGCGTTCACCAGTGGATTGGGAGCAACAAGATTATGTAAAGGAAACACATGCTTTCATAATGCAGCACAGTGACTTATAAGCACTACCATAAGCTAATGACGTTCTTGACACTTGAAAACGTAAAAAAATCTTACGGAAGTACTTTGGCGGAAAGCGAAAAAGTTTCTCAACATTTTTTTTAAATACGTATGAAAATGGTAAAAATAAATGTCTCGAAAAAAAGTATTTTTGACAAATGAACGAGTTCCGAAACTTTTAAGGAAAATGTCGGGCCATTTCTCTGTTACAATGTTGTCAATCAGTCACAGGCCTCATAGGCCGAACGGTTTTCCTTTGCCGGTTTCTCTGCTTGCGTTGATTTGATTGAAACTCCCTTTTACACACCTGAGACGGGGTACAAGCTATAGGTATTAAAGGCAAATCCGACGGATGTGGTAATCTCCGTGATTATTCGTAATTGGAAAATTTTCGGAAGAACTTTACAGAAAGTTAAACAAAAATGTGTAAATATAAATTTTTTTGAGCGTTAGTAAGGGAAATTATGCTTTAAAATGTATAGCATTTTATGAACTGCTTTTTATTTGAAAGCTGGGCGTTTTAAAATAATACGGATATTTAAATATTTATACGCTTTGTTTGATACCGGGTTCTGTCGACCTACTAAACGCCTCTGGGCGAAACTTGTAAAGCACTCGTGTGCTGGACTGTAAAGTGCTTTTAAGTTTTATATTTGTACTGCAGCAATTTTATACCGATACCGATTTCAAACGAAATGTAACAATTATGATACTTTCCTTAGTATTCGATTGAGTGTAATTATTTGGGTATCATACGGTCATAGTAGACTGTGCAAAATTGGACTAATATATGGACCAAGCCAATTATAAAATCTATTTTTAAAATACCCAATGTCATGAAAGTGAAAATGACGTCTTTACTTGCCTTTGGTCAGTGTTCCTTATGTATAATTTAGAAAGCTAGCTAGTTCCATGGTTGTAATAATCTAGGTATGCAATACAACATAGCTTGGTATCCCAAGGCAGACGTAACAACAGGCGTCTTCCACACTCGGACACCTGTGACTACCGCACACATCCTGCCAAGTCAGTCTCGATACTAGCATGTAAATAATTATTATCGTTATCAAGTCAACTAGAACACGGCCATTACTACACCTCACCCTTAAGTAAAGGAAGTAGAAAGGCCAAGTAAGTAGATAAATTGCTGTAATCACTTTGATTACTATACAGGGTGTCCGGTAAATAATGGATAACCTTGAAATAGCACATAAAAGACATGACGGCCGTTCTAAAAAAAAATATCCCAAGCAGTACATGATAAGATTTTTTTGAAAAAAAATCTGTTAAATTTCTAGTCACCTTATTTACTGCTTCTCTGCCGGAATAGTCAACGTACAATATTACAACAGCAAAATAACCGATGGAATTCATTCAGTTGTGGTCGTGGTAAATAATAATGTAAAAAAGCTAAAAAAAGTTACTACCACCCCTACCACCCTCCCTACTACTAGGGATTTTTTTGTTTTTTTTTTAACGGCCTTACGTTCTATTATATGCAATTTCAAAATTATCCATTATTTACCGGACATATTAAAATAGGAGAAATCATTTGCAACCAAATAACCCCTGATGACACCTATGCCAATGTCAACCATTTTCGAGTAATATGACATTTTATATAATAAAATGTATGAAATTAAAATATAAAATGTCAAATGACTCGAAAATGTGTAGTTAAGTACTGCAACATAATTTCACGCGTGAGGGACGGAAGTATGTCACAGGAATCTGAGAAAGCGCGCGCTACTTGATTTGACCAATGAGCGGGCGCGGTGCTAGAGTTGGCGATCTTGACGAGGCCCATTTAATGTTGCTTATTACCAATGTAAGATGTCAGATGTTACACGTCATATGCGAGTACAGTAAGGCTCGTTTGTGTTTTGTTTATTAATCAATTTTGAATGTGATAGGATAATATCTATATATATAAAAGAAAGTCGTGTTAGTTACACTATTTATAACTCAAGAACGGCTGAACCGGTTTGGCTGAAAATTGGTGGGGAGGTAGCTTAGAACCAGGAGACGGACGTATATTTTTTATCCCGGTAGGGTAGGTAGGTAGGTAGGTAGGGTAGGTAGGTAGGGTAGGTAGGTTGGGTAGGTAGGTAGGGTAGGTAGGTAGGATAGGCATGTAGGGTAGGTAGGTAGGGTAGGTAGGTGGGATAGGTACGTAGGGTAGGTAGGTGCGCCGTAGATAAGTACTTAGTACTAGCAGAGCAGTTACGACAGCAAGTTATACCTACATAAACGAAGACAGAGATTTAACGGGGTGTGACAAATACACTTTCAAAGACAAACACGTGACTAAAAACTCACTGATAACAAGCTAAATTAAAACAAACAGAAGCTCATTAAAACCGGGTTTAACGGCCAAAAATTTTACCTCCAGCACTGGAAGTTGAGCATGGGTTAAAATTGTTCGTTTAAATTCGTTTATTTCGTCCCCACTTTGGGTAACAAACGTTACGATTGCCCCCAAGAGTATGGGGTTCACGTTAACCCGGGCTCAGAACGACTGCTGCCGAAATTAGGGCAAGTGTGTGATATTGTGATTTTCTTGCAAAATTAGAGGTGGGAAAATTTTAATTTGGAAAATTGCTTTTGGGATTTGGATGTAATGGTATTGGGATGTGCAGAAATGTGTGGATAAAAATTCGGTAGTAAAATTAATCAAAACATTAAAATTAACATAACGTAACATGACGCCTTGTTTCCCCGAAGTGTTGGGTAGAGGTGTACACCCACATTTCGCCAGTTATGTTTTTAATAGGAGGCGCGCCTATTGCCATCAACCGAGCAAAATTCCAGACTCCAGGCTACTACAAAAAAAATCCGGTTGGAAAAACCCAATAATACTTTGCCCGACTTGGGAATCGAGTCCAGGACCTCATGCTCAGCAGTAGCGCTTGGAACCATTAGATCAACGAGGCAGTCTGTGTGATGTGTGCATTAAAATTAAGTTAGGCCGTTATACTACTTCATAAAAGGTACGATTTATACGGGTAAGTATTTTAAGTGCTATAAAATACAAAGAATTTTTGTACTTTTACAGGTTATCGTATTAACGAAAAGAAGCTGTTTACAATTTTTTCCTAATTTTCTAAAATGATACTCAGGTAAAAACATTGTGTCTAAACAGCGACACTAATATTCATCTCCCAAGAGTTAAAACCAGATACAGGGCATATAACTATATATTTTAATATTATGATATTCATGCACGACTCAAACCTCTTCCAAGTATTCTGATCTCATTTACGATTCCCGGCACGTCGGTCGTCGCTCACTTCGTAAACTTTCATAGTTTCCCGTTTAAACTTTCATGAATTTAATCAATGCAGGACATTTTGTAATAATTTTTATGAACTAACTTTTGGTAGAAATGGTATGAATATTTACGTGGCCGTTGTCTCCACTCTTGGGGAAGAGGTTTATGAAGGTTTTTGCGCTGTTAAAATTTATTAATGAACGTTATTATATTATTATGAAGATGAGGCTGTAAAGTGTAGGTATGTGTTAGTAAATGGTTTATTATTTTGATTACTTAATACTTCCTTTGTATTAAATTATAGTTAGATAAATTATATTATGAACTTAAGTATAGATAGTGCAATTCACGACGACGTGCCACACTCCGCTCCGCTCCGTACTAAAGTACAGCTTACAGTACAGTAATTGTGGAGTGGGGCGCGTCGTCGTGGTTTGCACTATCTGTACCTATTACTTACCCACGTATTGTTAAAAATCTGAACAGATAAACTGTGACACTCCCTACTCAAGCTATCGTAGCAAATAAGCTACGCCGTCATAGCAAATGAGCTACGCAGTCGTAGCAAGAGGTGGATTTGCTACGGCGTCGTAGTAAACAACCATTTGCTACGTAGGTCACCACTCCACTCTATAAATATAAATCGCGGAATAAGTCGAATATCAAATTTCCAGTAAATATCTGGGTTATTTTAGGTATCGATTAAAATAGTAAAGTGTTTTTCAAGAAATCTAAGTATCGAATATTTTTGCCTGTATACCCTACCCTTTACACCTTTTGAATGAGAACTGTCGGGATTAAAATCGAGTGCCAAGAATTCATCACTGCGATTGTAATACGATAAAGTCTACACGTTCCGTATGTTATTTAGATATATTTTATTCAAATCCAAGTAACCTATTTCACTGACTTTCATTTTAAAAGTTTAACGTTTTAAAATGCAGTTAAACAATTTGAGTAGATATAAACAATTGCAGTGTAATACTCAAAACGTATCTGAAAAGGGATAACAAATATTTTTTCAGGTACCTATGTTCTTTATTGCAAATAACATACATTCGCACACTTGCATTCACACCTCATCTAAGAAAGAAAGTAATAAAGAAATAATTAAATTTATTTGACAACAGTACAAGAAACACGAAACAAAAAAAAAAAAGTGAAATGTTTCTTCTCAATAATAATTAATTTGAAATAATTAATTACATCATTATTTTAAATAAAACAATAGATACCAAAAACAACAAAGGGTACTCTAACTACCTATTCTAAAATTAAAAAACGGCAACCCGTTTATTTTCAAAACCGTAAACCGTAATCTAGTCGCCACGTCAGCACAAATACTCGTTATTTAAATTGTGTTTGTGTTATTTTGCTCAGTCTCTTAGGACTATTGGGGGATTCTCACCTCTTTGGATTCCGTACAACTGTATAACTGTATTGTTTACACTCTGTATACAGAAATGCGACATTTAACGTTTATTTTTAAAGTTAATAAAATGAGTGGGGACTTAAATAGGGTAGGTGTTAAGTACTTTTGTATTGTCAATTAAAACGAGGCGGATCCTAAAGGAACAGAAAATTAAATTCAAAGATAATGTTATTTGCTTTGTATGTAGAACGTTCAATATATTGTACATTTTTCGTTTTCAATATACAGTTTATACATATAGGATATAAAAAAAAAAACATATTTTAGTGAAAAAATAAAGTAAAATAACATTGAAATGGTAATGTTGATTAAAAATAAACTCATTTATTTACTTCATAGTTTATAATAAGTACAAATGTTTTTTTTTTTTTTTGTAAATTATACCTATCTATCCTTTGAAGCTACATAAAGAAATATAGTAAAATGCACGTTCATATTCAGCTGAAGAATTGAAACCGACTTTTGAAGTCGAACTTCGCTACTTTCGCCCAAAAACTTTAAAACGACTATTAAACTTTACGACGGGGCGTTATCACGGGCAAACTTTCGAATAAATTCGGTCGTCCGTAACCTGACCTTAGGTACAGACAAACAAGCTTATACGGTATGCAGACAAGAATATTCATCTTTCCAATACTCTGTCAGTATTCATTTTTATGGTGTGCGTAATATTTTTTTACGCCTAAGACACACTTATAAGAGTAATATAAAAAAATCGACTACTCAGCGCACTGACAATATTATTCATAAGTATTTGTAAGTTAGCTGTCTGTATACCAATCTCTTTGTTCGACTGTACGTCAGTTTTGGGGCCATTTTTCCATCTATCAGAGTGAGTGACACGACAATCAAACAATACAATAAAACTTCTCTTCCGAAAAATACTTGAAAATAATTTCCTCGTTTAAATTCAGAAGGGGAGGTTGCCAGTTCGCACAAAGGTTTGCAGGGTAGGTGGGTAATAGCAGAGGTGCTTGGTACATTGTATGATGAAACAACGGTAATGAGACAGGAGTGCAGTGTGTTTTCGATGTTTGTTTCATGATTCATGGGATGTTCTTGTACTTTCAGCTTCGAAAAATAAGAGATTACGATGGTATGGACTGCAGTGAGAGTCGGTTTACATAGTTACTTTTGGGCAATGTATGAGTTAAAACAGAATTATGAGATACCCGGGTTTTCAGTAACTAAAAACGAAATGCACCGACGTGACACTACATCTTTCGATTTTTGCGAGTTTCAATTCAATCTCTTCATTTAGTTGGCAAAAGTTTCAATAAATTTTCTTCATTAAATCGCCTATAAACATTTTTTCGTACCACCGATATACGTTTCCCGCTAATCTAGAACCATTCTACCTGACTGTAATCTTTACAGAACCAGCGATACTCTGTTATTCTGTGGACCCGAGCCTGTCATACCCATCCCCTTCAACCAAATACGTAGGTGGTTACAGGAAATCACCCACACACAAGCAGAACAATGGTGGTCCTCGACACCGGGCTGCCGGCAGTCAAAGGAAGCTGTGCCATCCTTGGATAGCAAGCTGACCAGGCGTCTTTTACGCCTGGACAGGAACTGCCTGCGCCTGGTGACAGGGACCATCACGGAACACTGCTCGCTAAACAAACACTTCCACACAATAGGCATAACGGACAGTCCTCGGTGCAGGGCGTACATGGAGGCTGAGGAAACCGTTGCGCACGTGCTCTTTGAATGCACGGGCGTCACCCAGATCAGAATAAACACCCTCGGGTCACCCAGATCATACACAGATGTTCTAAGCAAACCAGGAGACCTAATCAACTTCTGGAGGGAGGTGGGCTGGTTGGAATAACCCCCCAAACGGCCGCTATGGCCCACGCACAATGGTCCACCTGACGGACTGAGTGCGGAAACCAAACCCCATAACATAGAACATAGAACCAGCGATACTCGTATAACCACAGCGACCACAAGGCTAATTGTTGACCGCAATTCTATGTCATTAGGTCCAACAGGACCTACATAAATGCAGCTGCCCATCCTCTAGATATAATCCCTTAATTGCTTCTAGCCGGCTAAAAGTAATGAATGATGTCACTTATTTTTGCACTTTTTAAGTATGGGGTGCCTTATTCATAGCGGAGACAACATGTCGCCTGTTATTGCTGCCACGAAGTAAAAATAAAGAGTTAAGAATGTTTAATGTTCCTTAAAAATATCAAAATAGCCAGTGTTATCGCAGGTTACTGGAAGACATTTCTTTAGGAATAAGCATCACATTTGTAGATATTTTTCTATTCCGTTCTTCTTATCTGTTCCTGTTGCCCGCGATTTCATCTGCGATCCAGGATAAAAAGTAATTTATGTCTTTCTCCAGGTCATGTCTACCCACGTGCCAAATTTCATCCAATTCCGTTCAGCCGTTTTAGCATTAAAGCGTAAAAAATAAAAAGCAAACACACTTTCACATTTTTAATATTAGTTAGGATGTTATGTTATTATTGTATTATGAAAATACATAAATGGTTATATAAATAAACAAAATATCTCAAAATAAAAGAAGCAAAACTAAAGGATTAGGAAAATGCTTGTAGCAATATAAATTTACAGCAAATTGTAACCACAAAATTATTTCAGGAAGTTAATAAAAAATCAACAATTTAAAACTGAACTTCATGAAGCGTAATTTTGTTCAAACATGACATGTAAATTCCTTTCAACTGCAAAATTCTCTCAACAAAATTCCGTCTAATGTTTGTTTGAATAAAATCTGAATATCCAGGCGAGAGATCAAGGTAATAGAGTTTTTAGTCTAGATCGTAATACCGCCTGAATCTGTGCACAGATGTGGGCTATCATTACAGCCATAACGGTTATAGAACTCATCATCGCAGACATTATAGTAATCGTTTTGGAGGTGCGTTCCACCGTGCGCTATGAGATTTTGGGTCATAAAAATATTTTTGTATGGGAAGTATAAAATTTGATGGGAGAATATTATTGACGGAATGAAGCGTTATGGTAAGCTTCATGGGCTGAATCTGAACTTATTGTTATTTATATAATACTGCAGTGGTGTGGCGCAGTGGTGGCTCAGTGGTAATGGCTGTGACTTACGAGTTGTAGGTCGTAGGTTCGAACGCAGATAGGTGGTTTACTTTTTATTAATTATTTCATCACCACTGCTCTCAAAACGGTGAAGGAAAACATCGTGAGGAAACCTCCTAGAACCAAAAATTCGAAGACATGTGACATGTGGCACTCCCTCTCACCGAGTGGAGGCCTGTGCCCCTGCAGTCCAGTTGTAAGCTGATTATGCTAATGCTAAATAATACTAATTTTGGAAAAATCATAAAAGTTGGTAAAATTGATGAATGAAATGAAAAGACATTAATTTATGTTATCCATTAGCTTCACAATGAGTCCTGGAGTGGAGAACACGCATCGGTAAGCGTAGTGTGGGACGCCCCCCAGCAAGATGGACCGACGACCTTAAGAAGGTGGCTGGGACAGACTGGATGCTGAAGTCGGAGGACAGGGTGTTGTGGCGCAGCCTGGGAGAGGCCAGCAGTGGACTGCGATAGGCTGAGTTGATTATTTATTTATTTATTTCAGAAACATTAACACAAGATGGTAATAAAATAGTAAACAGTGAGCCAATAATTAGTCCACACGTTTAGAAGCCGAACAAAAAAAAAAGCGATCACATACATAATATAAAAAGAAAACAGTTCAAAAACCAAATACACATCTTTTCATAATAGATACGTTCGTCTATATAGTCTATGTTGCATGCTATATAACAGATAATCTCATAAATACGGCAACATTAAACGCAATGAAATAGACTATGATCAATGAGTTACAACTTAGGTACAGTAGCTAGTTAGTTAGCTTATAATCTTACAATAGCGCAGAACTAACTAGGTAGTCTTTTGATGCCAATTGTGATTCACCTTTATTTAATAGTGCAAAGATTAAGATATATTAAACCCATTATAAATCACAGTTGAGAAAAAGAAAAACATCTCTAACTGTATTGACATAAATGCAAATAAGCATACCTTCATTGGTAATACGATACATTTACCAAAACACTGAATTCCCGCTGAGTTACAACTGTAGCTATAAGTTTCAAACACAACGCAAACTCGTACGTTCCAACTATTAGCACTACCTCTTAGTTAACATGGTTACACACTAGTGGATCAAGGCGGAACAAGTCCCCGGAGATGCGTATCAACACTGGTATATTACAGCGATGAAGGCGATAATCGCTGTATGTAGATTAGATCGGATTGTTCTGAATATACATAGGTTTATGTACTCGTGTGTTGTTTATTTAAAAAACAAAAAACTAAAAATAATTACGTCATTTTCTAGAGACTGGACCCTCTAGTTAATAAAAGTTTTAGTTTGCAGCTGACTAAATGACTAGCACTGTGTGTCACCGACGACCACACTTTATGTAGGATTTATGTTTTGAGCTATTTTAATTTTTAGTTTTAATCAAATGTTCCTATACTTTCAACAACCAGTAAGTACAGTGGGCTCCAGAGTAACCTCACCCCCTTGCATTGTTTTTTTACATCTCTAGAGGTTGATGTTGATGTTTCTCTGGAGCCCACTCTACAAATCATAGGTAATATTTTCACAGTAATTACTCAGTCTTGTTAGATGCTCGTACATTATTAATTTTTCAATTTTTGAAAAATCACAGCAACAAAACGAATTCAACTTTCGATGACGATCATAAAACTAAGAAAAACAATAATTTATTTGTTCAAAAATATAGTTAGCAATTTAAATACTAATGTCAATACACTTTGACACTTTATTCTATGATTAGATTTTGAACATCCTTGTCTAAAGGTCGATTTAGACCAAACGAGCGAATGCACATTCTATCCCCACTCTACCAAATTCATTTTGTGTAAACAGGGACAGAACATTCGTTCGTTGGTCTCACCCTACTAAAATGTCAAGAATATCAACAAAAGAATGCTCTAGCTCGTGTTCTAGTTCTATGTTCGTTTGGTCTAAACCCACCTTGAACTACACATAAAATGTTTGTGTCTCAGACATCAACTAATCAATAATTTGCACCTAGAACAAAACAAAACAATAGCTCTTAAGAACTACCAACTACAGACGGTAAACAACCGCGAGCAGTTTATTACAAATTTATTAACGTAACTTCACCATTACTGTGTTTGCGGCAGACTTCCGAGACTTTGAAGTCTAGACTTTGTCTTGAAGCCTTAAGTTTTTATAAGACAGCTTCCTGACTTGTGATGTTACTGAAATAAAGTAAGGCGTAAGTTGTCCCTGTGGTGAAAAAGAATATTGTTGGTTGGTACTTAGGTATAGATAGTGCAATCCACGACGACGCGCCCCACAGTAATCGCGGCGAGGGGCGCGTCGTCGTGGATTGCACTATCTGTACTCTTGTGTTACATAATTTTATTTTTTTATTTGAGTCTCCAAAGTTACATGTTAATGAAACGACCTAGAACATTGTCCAAGTACAAACTACCTATATATTATCAATTGCGCCATCAAAAACTATACTATCAATCTCTGTTGCGTGGATGCTTTTTTAAATCTTTTAGAGCAGTAATAACGGTTTTCTAGAAGTCAAAAGGTATAAACTCTGCTCAAAAACGAAAACCAATGGGTTGATGAAACTCACTATCGTCTTCTTCACTGTCACTGTTTGTCACAAGAGAGCATTTTCATGGGAGTTTCCGTTTCACATTCGGTTAACAAAGTTTGATTATATTGCGTATGAACCTTCGATCTTTAAAACTTTATTTTATGTATGAGGACATTTGTTCATTATTTAATAATATGTGCAGATTCCAAAGGTACAGTATCATAGAAACCCTCGGATGTCTAGACACATTACCTTGAAACTTAGTAAGTCGTTACCAAGAAAATGTCTTCATAGTCACCTAACTCTTCAAACTTAATTATATAGAGTTTAAAATACCTGTTATATTTTTACATAAGAACCCATTGATGTCTTCGGTTCAATATTGTTCTTCGAAATTGGCCATTACATAAAATGATCTTAAGGTCGATAGTCAATCACAGTGTCTGGCTAGGTGATTGGTGATTGCAGTAAAATTTTATCAGTCTACTTATGAATGTTCTTCATAGTTTATCTGATAGTTTCGATATCATATTTTAGAGCGTTTTTAGTTAGGATGATAGTAATAGACATTACAAAAGTTAGTACTCCCTGATTGGCAAATATTTCTACTATGCATGAGACAGAAAAAGTAGTAGGCCACGTCCTATTTAAAAGCGATTGTCGCACGAATACGCGATCGGTCGCGTGCATCATGTCACTTTTTGTTCTGAAACCCGGTCGTCCTCTACCGGCGCGACCACGCGTTTAGGTATACCGAACAAAAAGTTCGCTCGAATGATCGTGTATTCGCGCGATAAGCACTTTAAATTAGGACACGGGGGTACCGTGCCTACTAGATAATAAAATAAGATGAATCTGAAATGGGACAGGGAATAACTTAAGTACTATCGATGTGTCAGAAGGTCCCCTCATTCGATTAAAAAAACACACCTAAAATAAACAAAACAAAACTATACTAGTAGGTAGGTAAATTATAAGTATTTTTGCCGAGAATAGAATGCGAATGTTCTTAAAAATACGGGGATTACCCATCTGAAGTAAATTTGGCAGCTAAAACAAATAAATTCCCAATATGGTCAATGATTTTCTTTCTTTTCTTTATTTTTCGTGTGGTTAGTGACTAACCTGGTATCAGAGTAATATTATTATTTCCTTTATTTAATATATACACATATAATTTACATTTTTAAATATTTTTATAAAAACAAAAGAAATAACAAAAACATTTAAAAATATAAAAAATAGTAGCCCACCGGTATCGGGAACAGGGTCCAAGCTACCGGCGGTCAGGGCTCCTGAGAGAGGAATCTCCTAACGATACGCACCGTGTCCAGGAGTACCGCTTTCTGGATCAAGCCCTTGATCCAGCTGCCCAACGAGAGCCTCCTCAGATATTGGTCGAGGCTCTTGGCTATTATGCCATTGGCTTTCACGACTATCGGCACAATGACTGCTGTATCCACATCCCACATGTCGATAACCTCGCGAGCCAAGTCAAGATACTTAATCTGCTTATCTTTTTCAGCTTTCACGAGGTTCTCGTCATGCGGG